>CAMAOD020000263.1:612500-786475 GCA_945859595.2 Megachile willughbiella
AGAGAGAGACAGAGACAGAGACAGAGACAGAGACAGAAACAGAGACAGGGTCAGAGACAGAGACAGAGGCAGAGACAGAGCCAGGGACAGAGACAGAGACAGAGACTGAGGGAGAGACAGAGACACAGACACAAACACAGACAGATACAGAGACAGAGACGGAGATAGAGACAGAGACAGAGACAGAGACGGAGACAGAGACGGAGACAAAGACCGAGACAGAGACAGAGACGGAGACAGAGGCAGAGACAGAGCCAGGGACAGAGACGGAGACAGAGACAGAGGGAGAGACAGCGACAGAGACAGAGACAGAAACAGAGACAGAGACAGATACGCGGACAGAGACAGAGGCAGAGACAGAGCCAGAGAGAGAGACGGAGACAGAGACAGATACGGAGACGGAGACAGAGACAGCGGCAGAGACAGGGACGGAGACAGAGACAGGGACACAGACAGAGACAGAGACAGAGACAGAGACAGAGACAGAGACAGAGACAGAGACAGAGACAGAGACAGAGACAGAGACAGAGACAGAGACAGAGACAGATACAGAGACAGAGACAGAGTCAGAGACAGAGACACAGACAGAGATAGAGACAGAGACAGAGACAGAGACAGAGACCGAGACAGAGACAGAGACAGAGACAGAGACAGAGACAGAGACAGAGACAGAGACAGAGACAGAGACAGAGACAGAGACAGAGTCAGAGACAGAGACACAGACAGAGACAGAGACGGAGACAGAGGGAGAGACGGCGACAGAGACAGAGACAGAGACAGAGACAGAGACAGAGACGGAGACAGAGAGAGAGAGAGAGACAGAGACAGAGACAGAGACAGAGACAGAAACAGAGACAGGGACAGAGACAGAGACAGAGGCAGAGACAGAGCCAGGGACAGAGACAGAGACAGAGACTGAGGGAGAGACAGAGACACAGACACAAACACAGACAGATACAGAGACAGAGACGGAGATAGAGACAGAGACAGAGACAGAGACGGAGACAGAGACGGAGACAAAGACCGAGACAGAGACAGAGACGGAGACAGAGGCAGAGACAGAGCCAGGGACAGAGACGGAGACCGAGACAGAGGGAGAGACAGCGACAGAGACAGAGACAGAAGCAGAGACAGAGACAGATACGCGGACAGAGACAGAGGCAGAGACAGAGCCAGAGAGAGAGACGGAGACAGAGACAGATACGGAGACGGAGACAGAGACAGCGGCAGAGACAGGGACGGAGACAGAGACAGGGACACAGACAGAGACAGAGACAGAGACAGAGACAGAGACAGAGACAGAGACAGAGACAGAGACAGAGACAGAGACAGAGACAGAGACAGAGACAGAGACAGAGACAGAGACAGAGACAGAGACAGAGACAGAGACAGAGACAGAGACAGAGACAGAGACAGAGACAGAGACAGAGACAGAGACAGAGACAGAGACAGAGACACAGACAGAGACAGAGACAGAGACAGAGACAGAGACAGAGACAGAGACAGAGACAGAGACAGAGACAGAGACAGAGACAGAGACAGAGACAGAGACAGAGACAGAGACGGAGACGGAGACGGAGACGGAGACGGAGACGGAGACAGAGACAGAGACAGAGACAGAGACAGAGACAGAGACAGAGACAGAGACAGAGACAGAGACAGAGACAGAGACAGAGACAGAGACAGAGACAGAGGCAGAGGCAGAGACAGAGACCGAGACAGAGGCAGAGACAGGGACAGAGACGGAGACAGAGGCAGAGACAGAGCCAGGGACAGAGACAGAGACAGAGACTGAGGGAGAGACAGCGACAGAGACAGAGACAGAGTCAGAGACAGAGACAGAGACGGAGACAGAGGCAGAGACAGAGACAGAGAGAGAGACAGAGACAGAGACAGAGACAGAAACAGAGACAGAGACAGATACGGGGACAGAGACAGAGGCAGAGACAGCGACAGAGGCAGAGACAGAGACACAGACACAGACAGATACAGAGACAGAGACGGAGATAGAGACAGAGACAGAGACAGAGACCCAGACAAAGACCGAGACAGAGACAGAGACAGAGACAGAGACGGAGACAGAGGCAGAGACAGAGCCAGGGACAGAGACGGAGACAGAGACAGAGGGAGAGACAGCGACAGAGACAGAGACAGAATCAGAGACAGAGACAGAGACAGAGACAGAGACAGAGACAGAGACTGAGACAGAGACAGTGACAGAGCCAGAGACAGAGCCAGAGACGGAGACAGAGACAGAGACAGAGACAGAGACAGAGACAGAGACAGAGACAGAGACAGAGAAAGAGACAGTGACAGAGACAGACATAGAGACAGAGACAGAGACAGAGACAGAGACAGAGACAGAGACAGAGACAGAGTCAGAGACAGAGACACAGACAGAGACAGAGACGGAGACAGAGACAGAGACAGAGACAGAGGCAGAGACAGAGACAGAGATAGAGACAGAGATAGAGACAGAGACAGAGACAGAAACAGAGACAGAGGCAGATACGGGGACAGAGACAGAGGCAGAGACAGCGACAGAGACAGAGACAGAGACAGAGACACAGACAGATACAGAGACAGAGACGGAGATAGAGACAGAGACGGGGACGGAGGCAGAGACAGAGCCAGGGACAGAGACAGAGACAGAGACAGAGGGAGAGACGGCGACAGAGACAGAGACAGAGACAGAGACAGAGACAGAGACAGAGACAGAGACAGAGACAGAGACAGAGACAGAAACAGAGACAGAGACAGATACGCGGACAGAGACAGAGGCAGAGACAGAGACAGAGAGAGAGCCGGAGACAGAGACTGAGGGAGAGACAGCGACAGAGACAGAGACAGAGACAGAGACAGAGACAGAGACAGAGACAGAGGGAGAGACAGCGACAGAGACAGAGACAGAGACAGACTCAGAGGCAGAGACAGAGACAGAGACAGAGACAGAGACAGAGACAGAGACAGAGACAGAGACAGAGACAGAGTCAGAGACAGAGACACAGACAGAGACAGAGACGGAGATAGAGACAGAGACAGAGACAGAGGCAGAGACAGAGACAGAGGGAGAGACAGCGACAGAGACAGAGACAGAGACAGACTCAGAGGCAGAGACAGAGACAGAGACAGAGACAGAGACAGAGACAGAGACAGAGACAGAGACAGAGACAGAGACAGAGTCAGAGACAGAGGCACAGACAGAGACAGAGACGGAGATAGAGACAGAGACAGAGACAGAGGTAGAGACAGAGGCAGAGACAGAGACAGAGACAGAAACAGAGACAGAGACAGATACGCGGACAGAGACAGAGGCAGTGACAGAGACAGAGACAGAGACAGAGACAGAGACAGAGACAGAGACAGAGTCAGAGACAGAGACACAGACAGAGACAGAGACGGAGACAGAGACAGAGACAGAGACAGAGACAGAGACAGAGACAGAGACAGAGATAGAGACAGAGACAGAGACAGAGACAGAGACAGAGACAGATACGGGGACAGAGACAGAGGCAGAGACAGCGACAGCGACAGAGACAGAGACAGAGACACAGACAGATACAGAGGCAGAGACAGAGACAGAGACAGAAACAGAGACAGAGATAGAGACAGAGACAGAGACAGAAACAGAGACAGAGACAGATACGGGGACAGAGACAGAGGCACAGACAGCGACAGAGACAGAGACAGAGACAGAGACACAGACAGATACAGAGACAGAGACGGAGATGGAGACAGAGACGGGGACAGAGGCAGAGACAGAGCCAGGGACAGAGACAGAGACAGAGACAGAGGGAGAGACAGCGACAGAGACAGAGACAGAGACAGAGACAGAGACAGAGACAGAGACAGAGACAGGGACAGAGACAGATACGCGGACAGAGACAGAGGCAGAGACAGAGACAGAGAGAGAGACGGAGACAGAGACTGAGGGAGAGACAGCGACAGAGACAGAGACAGAAACAGACACAGAGACAGATACGCGAACAGAGACAGAGGCAGAGACAGAGACAGAGAGAGACGGAGACAAAGACCGAGACAGAGTCAGAGACAGAGACACAGACAGAGACAGAGACGGAGATAGAGACGGAGACGGAGACAGAGGCAGAGACAGAGCCAGGGACAGGGACAGAGACAGAGACAGAGCCAGGGACAGAGACGGAGACAGAGACAGAGGGAGAGACAGCGACAGAGACAGAGACAGAGACAGACTCAGAGGCAGAGACAGAGACAGAGACAGAGACAGAGACAGAGACAGAGACAGAGACAGAGACAGAGGGAGAGACAGCGACAGAGACAGAGACAGAGACAGACTCAGAGGCAGAGACAGAGACAGAGACAGAGACAGAGACAGAGACAGAGACAGAGACAGAGACAGAGTCAGAGACAGAGACACAGACAGAGACAGAGACGGAGATAGAGACAGAGACAGAGACAGAGACAGAGACAGAGACAGAGACAGAGGGAGAGACAGCGACAGAGACAGAGACAGAGACAGACTCAGAGGCAGAGACAGAGACAGAGACAGAGACAGAGACAGAGACAGAGACAGAGACAGAGACAGAGTCAGAGACAGAGGCATAGACAGAGACAGAGACGGAGATAGAGACAGAGACAGAGACAGAGGTAGAGACAGAGGCAGAGACAGAGACAGAGACAGAAACAGAGAGAGAGACAGATACGCGGACAGAGACAGAGGCAGTGACAGAGACAGAGACAGAGACAGAGACAGAGACAGAGACAGAGTCAGAGACAGAGACACAGACAGAGACAGAGACGGAGACAGAGACAGAGACAGAGACAGAGACAGAGACAGAGACAGAGATAGAGACAGAGACAGAGACAGAGACAGAGACAGAGACAGATACGGGCACAGAGACAGAGGCAGAGACAGCGACAGAGACAGAGACAGAGACACAGACAGATACAGAGGCAGAGACAGAGACAGAGACAGAGACAGAGACAGAGACAGAGATAGAGACAGAGACAGAGACAGAGACAGAAACAGAGACAGAGACAGATACGGGGACAGAGACAGAGGCAGAGACAGCGACAGAGACAGAGACAGAGACAGAGACACAGACAGATACAGAGACAGAGACGGAGATGGAGACAGAGACGGGGACAGAGGCAGAGACAGAGCCAGGGACAGAGACAGAGACAGAGACAGAGGGAGAGACAGCGACAGAGACAGAGACAGAGACAGAGACAGAGACAGAGACAGAGGCAGAGACAGAGACAGAGACAGATACGCGGACAGAGACAGAGGCAGAGACAGAGACAGAGAGAGAGACGGAGACAGAGTCTGAGGGAGAGACAGCGACAGAGACAGAGACAGAAACAGACACAGAGACAGATACGCGAACAGAGACAGAGGCAGAGACAGAGACAGAGAGAGACGGAGACAAAGACCGAGACAGAGACAGAGACAGAGACCGAGACAGAGACAGAGACAGAGACAGAGACAGAGACAGAAACGGAGACGGAGACAGAGACAGAGACAGAGACAGAGACAGAGACAGAGACAGAGACAGAGACAGAGACAGAGACAGAGACAGAGACAGAGACAGAGACACAGACAGATACAGAGACAGAGACGGAGATAGAGACAGAGACGGGGACAGAGGCAGAGACAGAGCCAGGGACAGAGACAGAGACAGAGACAGAGGGAGAGTCAGCGACAGAGACAGAGACAGAGACAGAGACAGAGACAGAGACAGAGGCAGAGACAGAGACAGAGACAGAGACAGAGACAGAGACAGAGACAGAGACAGAGTCAGAGACAGAGACACAGACAGAGACAGAGACGGAGATAGAGACGGAGACGGAGACAGAGGCAGAGACAGAGCCAGGGACAGGGACAGAGACAGAGACAGAGCCAGGGACAGAGACGGAGACAGAGACAGAGGGAGAGACAGCGACAGAGACAGAGACAGAGACAGACTCAGAGGCAGAGACAGAGACAGAGACAGAGACAGAGGCAGAGACAGAGACAGAGACAGAGACAGAGGGAGAGACAGCGACAGAGACAGAGACAGAGACAGACTCAGAGGCAGAGACAGAGACAGAGACAGAGACAGAGACAGAGACAGAGACAGAGACAGAGTCAGAGACAGAGACACAGACAGAGACAGAGACGGAGATAGAGACAGAGACAGAGACAGAGGGAGAGACAGCGACAGAGACAGAGACAGAGACAGACTCAGAGGCAGAGACAGAGACAGAGACAGAGACAGAGACAGAGACAGAGACAGAGACAGAGACAGAGACAGAGTCAGAGACAGAGGCACAGACAGAGACAGAGACGGAGATAGAGACAGAGACAGAGACAGAGGTAGAGACAGAGGCAGAGACAGAGACAAAGACAGAAACAGAGACAGAGACAGATACGCGGACAGAGACAGAGGCAGTGACAGAGACAGAGACAGAGACAGAGACAGAGACAGAGACAGAGACAGAGTCAGAGACAGAGACACAGACAGAGACAGAGACGGAGACAGAGACAGAGACAGAGACAGAGACAGAGACAGAGACAGAGATAGAGACAGAGACAGAGACAGAGACAGAGACAGAGACAGATACGGGGACAGAGACAGAGGCAGAGACAGCGACAGCGACAGAGACAGAGACAGAGACACAGACAGATACAGAGGCAGAGACAGAGACAGAGACAGAGACAGAGACAGAGATAGAGACAGAGACAGAGACAGAAACAGAGACAGAGACAGATACGGGGACAGAGACAGAGGCACAGACAGCGACAGAGACAGAGACAGAGACAGAGACACAGACAGATACAGAGACAGAGACGGAGATGGAGACAGAGACGGGGACAGAGGCAGAGACAGAGCCAGGGACAGAGACAGAGACAGAGACAGAGGGAGAGACAGCGACAGAGACAGAGACAGAGACAGAGACAGAGACAGAGACAGAGACAGAGACAGAGACAGAGACAGATACGCGGACAGAGACAGAGGCAGAGACAGAGACAGAGAGAGAGACGGAGACAGAGACTGAGGGAGAGACAGCGACAGAGACAGAGACAGAAACAGACACAGAGACAGATACGCGAACAGAGACAGAGGCAGAGACAGAGACAGAGAGAGACGGAGACAAAGACCGAGACAGAGGCAGAGACAGCGACAGAGACAGAGACAGAGACAGAGACACAGACAGATACAGAGACAGAGACGGAGACGGAGACAGAGACGGGGACAGAGGCAGAGACAGAGCCAGGGACAGAGACAGAGACAGAGACAGAGGGAGAGACAGCGACAGAGACAGAGACAGAGACAGAGACAGAGACAGAGACAGAGACAGAGACAGAGGCAGAGACAGAGACAGATACGCGGACAGAGACAGAGGCAGAGACAGAGACAGAGAGAGAGACGGAGACAGAGACTGAGGGAGAGACAGCGACAGAGACAGAGACAGAAACAGACACAGAGACAGATACGCGAACAGAGACAGAGACAGAGAGAGACGGAGACAAAGACCGAGACAGAGACAGAGACAGAGACAGAGACAGAGACAGAGACAGAGACAGAGACAGAGACAGAAACGGAGACGGAGACAGAGACAGAGACAGAGACAGAGACAGAGACAGAGACAGAGACAGAGACAGAGACAGAGACAGAGACAGAGACAGAGACAGAGACACAGACAGATACAGAGACAGAGACGGAGATAGAGACAGAGACGGGGACAGAGGCAGAGACAGAGCCAGGGACAGAGACAGAGACAGAGACAGAGGGAGAGTCAGCGACAGAGACAGAGACAGAGACAGAGACAGAGACAGAGACAGAGGCAGAGACAGAGACAGAGACAGAGACAGAGACAGAGACAGAGACAGAGACAGAGTCAGAGACAGAGACACAGACAGAGACAGAGACGGAGATAGAGACGGAGACGGAGACAGAGGCAGAGACAGAGCCAGGGACAGGGACAGAGACAGAGACAGAGCCAGGGACAGAGACGGAGACAGAGACAGAGGGAGAGACAGCGACAGAGACAGAGACAGAGACAGTCTCAGAGGCAGAGACAGAGACAGAGACAGAGACAGAGGCAGAGACAGAGACAGAGACAGAGACAGAGGGAGAGACAGCGACAGAGACAGAGACAGAGACAGACTCAGAGGCAGAGACAGAGACAGAGACAGAGACAGAGACAGAGACAGAGACAGAGACAGAGACAGAGACAGAGTCAGAGACAGAGACACAGACAGAGACAGAGACGGAGATAGAGACAGAGACAGAGACAGAGGCAGAGACAGAGACAGAGGGAGAGACAGCGACAGAGACAGAGACAGAGACAGACTCAGAGGCAGAGACAGAGACAGAGACAGAGACAGAGACAGAGACAGAGACAGAGACAGAGACAGAGACAGAGACAGAGTCAGAGACAGAGGCACAGACAGAGACAGAGACGGAGATAGAGACAGAGACAGAGACAGAGGTAGAGACAGAGGCAGAGACAGAGACAGAGACAGAAACAGAGACAGAGACAGATACGCGGACAGAGACAGAGGCAGTGACAGAGACAGAGACAGAGACAGAGACAGAGACAGAGACAGAGACAGAGACAGAGTCAGAGACAGAGACACAGACAGAGACAGAGACGGAGACAGAGACAGAGACAGAGACAGAGACAGAGACAGAGACAGAGATAGAGACAGAGACAGAGACAGAGGCAGAGACAGAGACAGATACGGGGACAGAGACAGAGGCAGAGACAGCGACAGCGACAGAGACAGAGACAGAGACACAGACAGATACAGAGGCAGAGACAGAGACAGAGACAGAGACAGAGACAGAGATAGAGACAGAGACAGAGACAGAAACAGAGACAGAGACAGATACGGGGACAGAGACAGAGGCACAGAGAGCGACAGAGACAGAGACAGAGACAGAGACACAGACAGATACAGAGACAGAGACGGAGATGGAGACAGAGACGGGGACAGAGGCAGAGACAGAGCCAGGGACAGAGACAGAGACAGAGACAGAGGGAGAGACAGCGACAGAGACAGAGACAGAGACAGAGACAGAGACAGAGACAGAGACAGAGACAGAGACAGAGACAGATACGCGGACAGAGACAGAGGCAGAGACAGAGACAGAGAGAGAGACGGAGACAGAGACTGAGGGAGAGACAGCGACAGAGACAGAGACAGAAACAGACACAGAGACAGATACGCGAACAGAGACAGAGGCAGAGACAGAGACAGAGAGAGACGGAGACAAAGACCGAGACAGAGACAGAGACAGAGACAGAGACAGAGACAGAGACAGAGACAGAGACAGAGACAGAGACAGAAACGGAGACGGAGACAGAGACAGAGACAGAGACAGAGACGGAGACAGATACGGGGACAGAGACAGAGGCAGAGACAGCGACAGAGACAGAGACAGAGACACAGACAGATACAGAGGCAGAGACAGAGACAGGGACAGAGATAGAGACAGAGACAGAGACAGAGACAGAGGCAGAGACAGAGGGAGAGACAGCGACAGAGACAGAGACAGAGACAGACTCAGAGGCAGAGACAGAGACAGAGACAGGGACGGAGACAGAGACAGAGACACAGACAGAGACAGAGACAGAGACAGAGACTGAGACAGAGACAGAGACAGAGACAGAGACAGAGACAGAGACAGAGACAGAGACAGAGACTGAGGGAGAGACAGCGACAGAGACAGAGACAGAGACAGACGCAGAGACAGAGACAGAGACAGAGACAGAGACAGAAACAGAGACAGAGACAGATACGCGGACAGAGACAGAGGCAGAGACAGACACAGAGAGAGAGACGGAGACAGAGACAGAGACTTAGACGGAGACAGAGACAGCGGCAGAGACAGGGACGGAGACAGAGACAGAGACAGAGACAGAGACAGAGACAGAGACAGAGACAGAGACAGAGACAGAGACAGAGACAGAGACAGAGACAGAGACAGAGACAGAGACAGAGACAGAGACAGAGACAGAGACAGAGACAGAGACAGAGACAGAGACAGAGACAGAGACAGAGTCAGAGACAGAGACACAGACAGAGATAGAGACAGAGACAGAGACAGAGACAGAGACAGAGACAGAGACAGAGACAGAGACAGAGACAGAGACAGAGACAGAGACAGAGACAGAGACAGAGACAGATACAGAGACAGAGACAGAGTCAGAGACAGAGACACAGACAGAGACAGAGACGGAGACAGAGGGAGAGACGGCGACAGAGACAGAGACAGAGACAGAGACAGAGACAGAGACAGAGACAGAGACAGAGACAGAGACAGAGACAGAGACAGAGACAGAGACAGAGACAGATACAGAGACAGAGACAGAGTCAGAGACAGAGACACAGACAGAGATAGAGACAGAGACAGAGACAGAGACAGAGACAGAGACAGAGACAGAGACAGAGACAGAGACAGAGACAGATACAGAGACAGAGACAGAGTCAGAGACAGAGACACAGACAGAGATAGAGACAGAGACAGAGACAGAGACAGAGACAGAGACAGAGACAGAGACAGAGACAGAGACAGAGACAGAGACAGAGACAGAGACAGAGACAGAGACAGAGACAGAGACAGAGACAGAGACAGAGACAGAGACAGAGACAGAGTCAGAGACAGAGACACAGACTGAGACAGAGACGGAGACAGAGGGAGAGACGGCGACAGAGACAGAGACAGAGACAGAGACAGAGACAGAGACGGAGACAGAGAGAGAGAGAGAGACAGAGACAGAGACAGAGACAGAGACAGAAACAGAGACAGGGACAGAGACAGAGACAGAGGCAGAGACAGAGCCAGGGACAGAGACAGAGACAGAGACTGAGGGAGAGACAGAGACACAGACACAAACACAGACAGATACAGAGACAGAGACGGAGATAGAGACAGAGACAGAGACAGAGACGGAGACAGAGACGGAGACAAAGACCGAGACAGAGACAGAGACGGAGACAGAGGCAGAGACAGAGCCAGGGACAGAGACGGAGACCGAGACAGAGGGAGAGACAGCGACAGAGACAGAGACAGAAGCAGAGACAGAGACAGATACGCGGACAGAGACAGAGGCAGAGACAGAGCCAGAGAGAGAGACGGAGACAGAGACAGATACGGAGACGGAGACAGAGACAGCGGCAGAGACAGGGACGGAGACAGAGACAGGGACACAGACAGAGACAGAGACAGAGACAGAGACAGAGACAGAGACAGAGACAGAGACAGAGACAGAGACAGAGACAGAGACAGAGACAGAGACAGAGACAGAGACAGAGACAGAGACAGAGACAGAGACAGAGACAGAGACAGAGACAGAGACAGAGACAGAGACAGAGACAGAGACAGAGACAGAGACAGAGACAGAGACAGAGACAGAGACAGAGACAGAGACACAGACAGAGACAGAGACAGAGACAGAGACAGAGACAGAGACAGAGACAGAGACAGAGACAGAGACAGAGACAGAGACAGAGACAGAGACAGAGACGGAGACGGAGACGGAGACGGAGACGGAGACGGAGACGGAGACAGAGACAGAGACAGAGACAGAGACAGAGACAGAGACAGAGACAGAGACAGAGACAGAGACAGAGACAGAGGCAGAGGCAGAGACAGAGACCGAGACAGAGGCAGAGACAGGGACAGAGACGGAGACAGAGGCAGAGACAGAGCCAGGGACAGAGACAGAGACAGAGACTGAGGGAGAGACAGCGACAGAGACAGAGACAGAGTCAGAGACAGAGACAGAGACGGAGACAGAGGCAGAGACAGAGACAGAGAGAGAGACAGAGACAGAGACAGAGACAGAAACAGAGACAGAGACAGATACGGGGACAGAGACAGAGGCAGAGACAGCGACAGAGGCAGAGACAGAGACACAGACACAGACAGATACAGAGACAGAGACGGAGATAGAGACAGAGACAGAGACAGAGACCCAGACAAAGACCGAGACAGAGACAGAGACAGAGACAGAGACGGAGACAGAGGCAGAGACAGAGCCAGGGACAGAGACGGAGACAGAGACAGAGGGAGAGACAGCGACAGAGACAGAGACAGAATCAGAGACAGAGACAGAGACAGAGACAGAGACAGAGACAGAGACTGAGACAGAGACAGTGACAGAGCCAGAGACAGAGCCAGAGACGGAGACAGAGACAGAGACAGAGACAGAGACAGAGACAGAGACAGAGACAGAGAAAGAGACAGTGACAGAGACAGACATAGAGACAGAGACAGAGACAGAGACAGAGACAGAGACAGAGACAGAGACAGAGTCAGAGACAGAGACACAGACAGAGACAGAGACGGAGACAGAGACAGAGACAGAGACAGAGACAGAGGCAGAGACAGAGACAGAGATAGAGACAGAGATAGAGACAGAGACAGAGACAGAAACAGAGACAGAGGCAGATACGGGGACAGAGACAGAGGCAGAGACAGCGACAGAGACAGAGACAGAGACAGAGACACAGACAGATACAGAGACAGAGACGGAGATAGAGACAGAGACGGGGACGGAGGCAGAGACAGAGCCAGGGACAGAGACAGAGACAGAGACAGAGGGAGAGACGGCGACAGAGACAGAGACAGAGACAGAGACAGAGACAGAGACAGAGACAGAGACAGAGACAGAAACAGAGACAGAGACAGATACGCGGACAGAGACAGAGGCAGAGACAGAGACAGAGAGAGAGCCGGAGACAGAGACTGAGGGAGAGACAGCGACAGAGACAGAGACAGAGACAGAGACAGAGACAGAGACAGAGACGGAGACAGAGGCAGAGACAGAGACAGAGAGAGAGACAGAGACAGAGACAGAGACAGAGACAGAAACAGAGACAGAGACAGATACGGGGACAGAGACAGAGACAGAGACAGAGAAAGAGACAGTGACAGAGACACACATAGAGACAGAGGCAGAGACAGAGACAGAGACGGAGATAGAGACAGAGACAGAGACAGAGACAGAGACAGAGGGAGAGACAGCGACAGAGACAGAGACAGAGACAGACTCAGAGGCAGAGACAGAGACAGAGACAGAGACAGAGACAGAGACAGAGACAGAGACAGAGACAGAGACAGAGTCAGAGACAGAGACAGAGACAGAGACAGAGACAGAGGCACAGACAGATACAGAGACAGAGACGGAGATAGAGACAGAGACGGGGACAGAGACGGGGACAGAGGCAGAGACAGAGCCAGGGACAGAGACAGAGACAGAGACAGAGGGAGAGTCAGCGACAGAGACAGAGACAGAGACAGAGACAGAGACAGAGACAGAGACAGAGACAGAGACAGAGACAGAGACAGAGACAGAGACAGAGACAGAGACAGAGTCAGAGACAGAGACACAGACAGAGACAGAGACGGAGATAGAGACGGAGACGGAGACAGAGGCAGAGACAGAGCCAGGGACAGGGACAGAGACAGAGACAGAGCCAGGGACAGAGACGGAGACAGAGACAGAGGGAGAGACAGCGACAGAGACAGAGACAGAGACAGACTCAGAGGCAGAGACAGAGACAGAGACAGAGACAGAGACAGAGACAGAGTCAGAGACAGAGACAGAGACGGAGACAGAGGCAGAGACAGAGACAGAGAGAGAGACAGAGACAGAGACAGAGACAGAAACAGAGACAGAGACAGATACGGGGACAGAGACAGAGGCAGAGACAGCGACAGAGGCAGAGACAGAGACACAGACACAGACAGATACAGAGACAGAGACGGAGATAGAGACAGAGACAGAGACAGAGACCCAGACAAAGACCGAGACAGAGACAGAGACAGAGACAGAGACGGAGACAGAGGCAGAGACAGAGCCAGGGACAGAGACGGAGACAGAGACAGAGGGAGAGACAGCGACAGAGACAGAGACAGAATCAGAGACAGAGACAGAGACAGAGACAGAGACAGAGACAGAGACTGAGACAGAGACAGTGACAGAGCCAGAGACAGAGCCAGAGACGGAGACAGAGACAGAGACAGAGACAGAGACAGAGACAGAGACAGAGACAGAGAAAGAGACAGTGACAGAGACAGACATAGAGACAGAGACAGAGACAGAGACAGAGACAGAGACAGAGACAGAGACAGAGTCAGAGACAGAGACACAGACAGAGACAGAGACGGAGACAGAGACAGAGACAGAGACAGAGGCAGAGACAGAGACAGAGATAGAGACAGAGATAGAGACAGAGACAGAGACAGAAACAGAGACAGAGGCAGATACGGGGACAGAGACAGAGGCAGAGACAGCGACAGAGACAGAGACAGAGACAGAGACACAGACAGATACAGAGACAGAGACGGAGATAGAGACAGAGACGGGGACGGAGGCAGAGACAGAGCCAGGGACAGAGACAGAGACAGAGACAGAGGGAGAGACGGCGACAGAGACAGAGACAGAGACAGAGACAGAGACAGAGACAGAGACAGAGACAGAGACAGAGACAGAAACAGAGACAGAGACAGATACGCGGACAGAGACAGAGGCAGAGACAGAGACAGAGAGAGAGCCGGAGACAGAGACTGAGGGAGAGACAGCGACAGAGACAGAGACAGAGACAGAGACAGAGACAGAGACGGAGACAGAGGCAGAGACAGAGACAGAGAGAGAGACAGAGACAGAGACAGAGACAGAAACAGAGACAGAGACAGATACGGGGACAGAGACAGAGACAGAGACAGAGAAAGAGACAGTGACAGAGACACACATAGAGACAGAGGCAGAGACAGAGACAGAGACGGAGATAGAGACAGAGACAGAGACAGAGACAGAGACAGAGGGAGAGACAGCGACAGAGACAGAGACAGAGACAGACTCAGAGGCAGAGACAGAGACAGAGACAGAGACAGAGACAGAGACAGAGACAGAGACAGAGACAGAGACAGAGTCAGAGACAGAGACAGAGACAGAGACAGAGACAGAGACACAGACAGATACAGAGACAGAGACGGAGATAGAGACAGAGACGGGGACAGAGACGGGGACAGAGGCAGAGACAGAGCCAGGGACAGAGACAGAGACAGAGACAGAGGGAGAGTCAGCGACAGAGACAGAGACAGAGACAGAGACAGAGACAGAGACAGAGACAGAGACAGAGACAGAGACAGAGACAGAGACAGAGACAGAGACAGAGACAGAGTCAGAGACAGAGACACAGACAGAGACAGAGACGGAGATAGAGACGGAGACGGAGACAGAGGCAGAGACAGAGCCAGGGACAGGGACAGAGACAGAGACAGAGCCAGGGACAGAGACGGAGACAGAGACAGAGGGAGAGACAGCGACAGAGACAGAGACAGAGACAGACTCAGAGGCAGAGACAGAGACAGAGACAGAGACAGAGACAGAGACAGAGACAGAGACAGAGACAGAGGGAGAGACAGCGACAGAGACAGAGACAGAGACAGACTCAGAGGCAGAGACAGAGACAGAGACAGAGACAGAGACAGAGACAGAGACAGAGACAGAGACAGAGTCAGAGACAGAGACACAGACAGAGACAGAGACGGAGATAGAGACAGAGACAGAGACAGAGGCAGAGACAGAGACAGAGGGAGAGACAGCGACAGAGACAGAGACAGAGACAGACTCAGAGGCAGAGACAGAGACAGAGACAGAGACAGAGACAGAGACAGAGACAGAGACAGAGACAGAGACAGAGTCAGAGACAGAGGCACAGACAGAGACAGAGACGGAGATAGAGACAGAGACAGAGACAGAGGTAGAGACAGAGGCAGAGACAGAGACAGAGACAGAAACAGAGACAGAGACAGATACGCGGACAGAGACAGAGGCAGTGACAGAGACAGAGACAGAGACAGAGACAGAGACAGAGACAGAGACAGAGTCAGAGACAGAGACACAGACAGAGACAGAGACGGAGACAGAGACAGAGACAGAGACAGAGACAGAGACAGAGACAGAGATAGAGACAGAGACAGAGACAGAGACAGAGACAGAGACAGATACGGGGACAGAGACAGAGGCAGAGACGGCGACAGCGACAGAGACAGAGACAGAGACACAGACAGATACAGAGGCAGAGACAGAGACAGAGACAGAGACAGAGACAGAGATAGAGACAGAGACAGAGACAGAAACAGAGACAGAGACAGATACGGGGACAGAGACAGAGGCACAGACAGCGACAGAGACAGAGACAGAGACAGAGACACAGACAGATACAGAGACAGAGACGGAGATGGAGACAGAGACGGGGACAGAGGCAGAGACAGAGCCAGGGACAGAGACAGAGACAGAGACAGAGGGAGAGACAGCGACAGAGACAGAGACAGAGACAGAGACAGAGACAGAGACAGAGACAGAGACAGGGACAGAGACAGATACGCGGACAGAGACAGAGGCAGAGACAGAGACAGAGAGAGAGACGGAGACAGAGACTGAGGGAGAGACAGCGACAGAGACAGAGACAGAAACAGACACAGAGACAGATACGCGAACAGAGACAGAGGCAGAGACAGAAACAGAGAGAGACGGAGACAAAGACCGAGACAGAGTCAGAGACAGAGACACAGACAGAGACAGAGACGGAGATAGAGACGGAGACGGAGACAGAGGCAGAGACAGAGCCAGGGACAGGGACAGAGACAGAGACAGAGCCAGGGACAGAGACGGAGACAGAGACAGAGGGAGAGACAGCGACAGAGACAGAGACAGAGACAGACTCAGAGGCAGAGACAGAGACAGAGACAGAGACAGAGACAGAGACAGAGACAGAGACAGAGACAGAGGGAGAGACAGCGACAGAGACAGAGACAGAGACAGACTCAGAGACAGAGACAGAGACAGAGACAGAGACAGAGACAGAGACAGAGACAGAGACAGAGACAGAGACAGAGTCAGAGACAGAGACACAGACAGAGACAGAGACGGAGATAGAGACAGAGTTAGAGACAGAGACAGAGACAGAGACAGAGACAGAGGGAGAGACAGCGACAGAGACAGAGACAGAGACAGACTCAGAGGCAGAGACAGAGACAGAGACAGAGACAGAGACAGAGACAGAGACAGAGACAGAGACAGAGACAGAGACAGAGACAGAGACAGAGACAGAGTCAGAGACAGAGGCATAGACAGAGACAGAGACGAAGATAGAGACAGAGACAGAGACAGAGGTAGAGACAGAGGCAGAGACAGAGACAGAGACAGAAACAGAGAGAGAGACAGATACGCGGACAGAGACAGAGGCAGTGACAGAGACAGAGACAGAGACAGAGACAGAGACAGAGACAGAGTCAGAGACAGAGACACAGACAGAGACAGAGACGGAGACAGAGACAGAGACAGAGACAGAGACAGAGACAGAGACAGAGATAGAGACAGAGACAGAGACAGAGACAGAGACAGAGACAGATACGGGCACAGAGACAGAGGCAGAGACAGCGACAGAGACAGAGACAGAGACACAGACAGATACAGAGGCAGAGACAGAGACAGAGACAGAGACAGAGACAGAGATAGAGACAGAGACAGAGACAGAAACAGAGACAGAGACAGTTACGGGGACAGAGACAGAGGCAGAGACAGCGACAGAGACAGAGACAGAGACAGAGACACAGACAGATACAGAGACAGAGACGGAGATGGAGACAGAGACGGGGACAGAGGCAGAGACAGAGCCAGGGACAGAGACAGAGACAGAGACAGAGGGAGAGACAGCGACAGAGACAGAGACAGAGACAGAGACAGAGACAGAGACAGAGGCAGAGACAGAGACAGAGACAGATACGCGGACAGAGACAGAGGCAGAGACAGAGACAGAGAGAGAGACGGAGACAGAGACTGAGGGAGAGACAGCGACAGAGACAGAGACAGAAACAGACACAGAGACAGATACGCGAACAGAGACAGAGGCAGAGACAGAGACAGAGAGAGACGGAGACAAAGACCGAGACAGAGACAGAGACAGAGACAGAGACAGAGACAGAGACAGAGACAGAGACAGAGACAGAAACGGAGACGGAGACAGAGACAGAGACAGAGACAGGGACAGAGACAGAGACAGAGACAGAGACAGAGACAGAGACAGAGACAGAGACAGAGACACAGACAGATACAGAGACAGAGACGGAGATAGAGACAGAGACGGGGACAGAGGCAGAGACAGAGCCAGGGACAGAGACAGAGACAGAGACAGAGGGAGAGTCAGCGACAGAGACAGAGACAGAGACAGAGACAGAGACAGAGACAGAGACAGAGACAGAGACAGAGACAGAGACAGAGACAGAGACAGAGACAGAGACAGAGACAGAGACAGAGACAGAGTCAGAGACAGAGACACAGACAGAGACAGAGACGGAGATAGAGACGGAGACGGAGACAGAGGCAGAGACAGAGCCAGGGACAGGGACAGAGACAGAGACAGAGCCAGGGACAGAGACGGAGACAGAGACAGAGGGAGAGACAGCGACAGAGACAGAGACAGAGACAGACTCAGAGGCAGAGACAGAGACAGAGACAGAGACAGAGGCAGAGACAGAGACAGAGACAGAGACAGAGGGAGAGACAGCGACAGAGACAGAGACAGAGACAGACTCAGAGGCAGAGACAGAGACAGAGACAGAGACAGAGACAGAGACAGAGACAGAGACAGAGTCAGAGACAGAGACACAGACAGAGACAGAGACGGAGATAGAGACAGAGACAGAGACAGAGGGAGAGACAGCGACAGAGACAGAGACAGAGACAGACTCAGAGGCAGAGACAGAGACAGAGACAGAGACAGAGACAGAAACAGAGACAGAGACAGAGACAGAGACAGAGACAGAGACAGAGTCAGAGACAGAGGCACAGACAGAGACAGAGACGGAGATAGAGACAGAGACAGAGACAGAGGTAGAGACAGAGGCAGAGACAGAGACAAAGACAGAAACAGAGACAGAGACAGATACGCGGACAGAGACAGAGGCAGTGACAGAGACAGAGACAGAGACAGAGACAGAGACAGAGACAGAGACAGAGTCAGAGACAGAGACACAGACAGAGACAGAGACGGAGACAGAGACAGAGACAGAGACAGAGACAGAGACAGAGACAGAGATAGAGACAGAGACAGAGACAGAGACAGAGACAGAGACAGATACGGGGACAGACACAGAGGCAGAGACAGCGACAGCGACAGAGACAGAGACAGAGACACAGACAGATACAGAGGCAGAGACAGAGACAGAGTCAGAGACAGAGGCACAGACAGAGACAGAGACGGAGATAGAGACAGAGACAGAGACAGAGGTAGAGACAGAGGCAGAGACAGAGACAGAGACAGAAACAGAGACAGAGACAGATACGCGGACAGAGACAGAGGCAGTGACAGAGACAGAGACAGAGACAGAGACAGAGACAGAGACAGAGACAGAGTCAGAGACAGAGACACAGACAGAGACAGAGACGGAGACAGAGACAGAGACAGAGACAGAGACAGAGACAGAGACAGAGATAGAGACAGAGACAGAGACAGAGACAGAGACAGAGACAGATACGGGGACAGAGACAGAGGCAGAGACGGCGACAGCGACAGAGACAGAGACAGAGACACAGACAGATACAGAGGCAGAGACAGAGACAGAGACAGAGACAGAGACAGAGATAGAGACAGAGACAGAGACAGAAACAGAGACAGAGACAGATACGGGGACAGAGACAGAGGCACAGACAGCGACAGAGACAGAGACAGAGACAGAGACACAGACAGATACAGAGACAGAGACGGAGATGGAGACAGAGACGGGGACAGAGGCAGAGACAGAGCCAGGGACAGAGACAGAGACAGAGACAGAGGGAGAGACAGCGACAGAGACAGAGACAGAGACAGAGACAGAGACAGAGACAGAGACAGGGACAGAGACAGATACGCGGACAGAGACAGAGGCAGAGACAGAGACAGAGAGAGAGACGGAGACAGAGACTGAGGGAGAGACAGCGACAGAGACAGAGACAGAAACAGACACAGAGACAGATACGCGAACAGAGACAGAGGCAGAGACAGAGACAGAGAGAGACGGAGACAAAGACCGAGACAGAGTCAGAGACAGAGACACAGACAGAGACAGAGACGGAGATAGAGACGGAGACGGAGACAGAGGCAGAGACAGAGCCAGGGACAGGGACAGAGACAGAGACAGAGCCAGGGACAGAGACGGAGACAGAGACAGAGGGAGAGACAGCGACAGAGACAGAGACAGAGACAGACTCAGAGGCAGAGACAGAGACAGAGACAGAGACAGAGACAGAGACAGAGACAGAGACAGAGACAGAGGGAGAGACAGCGACAGAGACAGAGACAGAGACAGACTCAGAGACAGAGACAGAGACAGAGACAGAGACAGAGACAGAGACAGAGACAGAGACAGAGACAGAGTCAGAGACAGAGACACAGACAGAGACAGAGACGGAGATAGAGACAGAGTTAGAGACAGAGACAGAGACAGAGACAGAGACAGAGGGAGAGACAGCGACAGAGACAGAGACAGAGACAGACTCAGAGGCAGAGACAGAGACAGAGACAGAGACAGAGACAGAGACAGAGACAGAGACAGAGACAGAGACAGAGACAGAGTCAGAGACAGAGGCATAGACAGAGACAGAGACGGAGATAGAGACAGAGACAGAGACAGAGGTAGAGACAGAGGCAGAGACAGAGACAGAGACAGAAACAGAGAGAGAGACAGATACGCGGACAGAGACAGAGGCAGTGACAGAGACAGAGACAGAGACAGAGACAGAGACAGAGACAGAGTCAGAGACAGAGACACAGACAGAGACAGAGACGGAGACAGAGACAGAGACAGAGACAGAGACAGAGACAGAGACAGAGATAGAGACAGAGACAGAGACAGAGACAGAGACAGAGACAGATACGGGCACAGAGACAGAGGCAGAGACAGCGACAGAGACAGAGACAGAGACACAGACAGATACAGAGGCAGAGACAGAGACAGAGACAGAGACAGAGACAGAGATAGAGACAGAGACAGAGACAGAAACAGAGACAGAGACAGTTACGGGGACAGAGACAGAGGCAGAGACAGCGACAGAGACAGAGACAGAGACAGAGACACAGACAGATACAGAGACAGAGACGGAGATGGAGACAGAGACGGGGACAGAGGCAGAGACAGAGCCAGGGACAGAGACAGAGACAGAGACAGAGGGAGAGACAGCGACAGAGACAGAGACAGAGACAGAGACAGAGACAGAGACAGAGGCAGAGACAGAGACAGAGACAGATACGCGGACAGAGACAGAGGCAGAGACAGAGACAGAGAGAGAGACGGAGACAGAGACTGAGGGAGAGACAGCGACAGAGACAGAGACAGAAACAGACACAGAGACAGATACGCGAACAGAGACAGAGGCAGAGACAGAGACAGAGAGAGACGGAGACAAAGACCGAGACAGAGACAGAGACAGAGACAGAGACAGAGACAGAGACAGAGACAGAGACAGAGACAGAAACGGAGACGGAGACAGAGACAGAGACAGAGACAGGGACAGAGACAGAGACAGAGACAGAGACAGAGACAGAGACAGAGACAGAGACAGAGACAGAGACACAGACAGATACAGAGACAGAGACGGAGATAGAGACAGAGACGGGGACAGAGGCAGAGACAGAGCCAGGGACAGAGACAGAGACAGAGACAGAGGGAGAGTCAGCGACAGAGACAGAGACAGAGACAGAGACAGAGACAGAGACAGAGACAGAGACAGAGACAGAGACAGAGACAGAGACAGAGACAGAGACAGAGACAGAGACAGAGACAGAGTCAGAGACAGAGACACAGACAGAGACAGAGACGGAGATAGAGACGGAGACGGAGACAGAGGCAGAGACAGAGCCAGGGACAGGGACAGAGACAGAGACAGAGCCAGGGACAGAGACGGAGACAGAGACAGAGGGAGAGACAGCGACAGAGACAGAGACAGAGACAGACTCAGAGGCAGAGACAGAGACAGAGACAGAGACAGAGGCAGAGACAGAGACAGAGACAGAGACAGAGGGAGAGACAGCGACAGAGACAGAGACAGAGACAGACTCAGAGGCAGAGACAGAGACAGAGACAGAGACAGAGACAGAGACAGAGACAGAGACAGAGTCAGAGACAGAGACACAGACAGAGACAGAGACGGAGATAGAGACAGAGACAGAGACAGAGGGAGAGACAGCGACAGAGACAGAGACAGAGACAGACTCAGAGGCAGAGACAGAGACAGAGACAGAGACAGAGACAGAAACA
This sequence comes from Megachile willughbiella, assembly GCA_945859595.2. Classification (NCBI taxonomy): domain Eukaryota; kingdom Metazoa; phylum Arthropoda; class Insecta; order Hymenoptera; family Megachilidae; genus Megachile; species Megachile willughbiella. The sequence goes on from CAMAOD020000263.1 coordinate 634,778, forward strand.
GAGACAGAGACAGAGACAGAGACAGAGACAGAGTCAGAGACAGAGGCACAGACAGAGACAGAGACGGAGATAGAGACAGAGACAGAGACAGAGGTAGAGACAGAGGCAGAGACAGAGACAAAGACAGAAACAGAGACAGAGACAGATACGCGGACAGAGACAGAGGCAGTGACAGAGACAGAGACAGAGACAGAGACAGAGACAGAGACAGAGACAGAGTCAGAGACAGAGACACAGACAGAGACAGAGACGGAGACAGAGACAGAGACAGAGACAGAGACAGAGACAGAGACAGAGATAGAGACAGAGACAGAGACAGAGACAGAGACAGAGACAGATACGGGGACAGACACAGAGGCAGAGACAGCGACAGCGACAGAGACAGAGACAGAGACACAGACAGATACAGAGGCAGAGACAGAGACAGAGACAGAGACAGAGACAGAGATAGAGACAGAGACAGAGACAGAAACAGAGACAGAGACAGATACGGGGACAGAGACAGAGGCACAGACAGCGACAGAGACAGAGACAGAGACAGAGACACAGACAGATACAGAGACAGAGACGGAGATGGAGACAGAGACGGGGACAGAGGCAGAGACAGAGCCAGGGACAGAGACAGAGACAGAGACAGAGGGAGAGACAGCGACAGAGACAGAGACAGAGACAGAGACAGAGACAGAGACAGAGGCAGAGACAGCGACAGAGTCAGAGACAGAGACACAGACAGAGACAGAGACGGAGACAGAGACAGAGACACAGACAGAGGCAGAGACAGAGACAGAGACAGAGACCGAGACACAGACGGAGACAAAGACCGAGACAGAGACAGAAACAGAGACAGAGACAGAGGGAGAGACAGCGACAGAGACAGAGACAGAGACAGAGACAGAGACAGAGACAGAGGCAGAGACAGCGACAGAGTCAGAGACAGAGACAGCGGCAGAGACAGGGACGGAGACAGAGACAGAGACACAGACAGAGGCAGAGACAGAGACAGAGACAGAGACCGAGACACAGACGGAGACAAAGACCGAGACAGAGACAGAAACAGAGACAGAGACAGATACGCGGACAGAGACAGAGGCAGAGGCAGAGACAGAGAGAGAGACGGAGACAGAGACAGAGACTGAGACGGAGACAGAGACAGCGGCAGAGACAGGGATGGAGACAGAGACAGAGACAGAGACACAGACAGAGACAGCAACAGAGACAGAGACAGAAACAGGGACAGAGACAGAGACAGATACGCGGACAGAGACCGAGGCAGAAACAGAGACAGAGAGAGAGACGGAGACAGAGACAGAGACTGAGACGGAGACAGAGACAGCGGCAAAGACAGGGACGGAGACAGAGACAGAGACACAGACAGAGACAGAGACAGAGACAGAGACTGAGACAGAGACAGAGACAGAGACAGAGACAGAGACAGAGACAGAGACAGAGACAGAGACAGAGACTGAGGGAGAGACAGCGACAGAGACAGAGACAGAGACAGACGCAGAGACAGAGACAGAGACAGAGACAGAGACAGAAACAGAGACAGAGACAGATACGCGGACAGAGACAGAGGCAGAGACAGACACAGAGAGAGAGACGGAGACAGAGACAGAGACTGAGACGGAGACAGAGACAGCGGCAGAGACAGGGACGGAGACAGAGACAGAGACAGAGACAGAGACAGAGACAGAGACAGAGACAGAGACAGAGACAGAGACAGAGACAGAGACAGAGACAGAGACAGAGACAGATACAGAGACAGAGACAGAGTCAGAGACAGAGACACAGACAGAGATAGAGACAGAGACAGAGACAGAGACAGAGACAGAGACAGAGACAGAGACAGAGACAGAGACAGAGACAGAGACAGAGACAGAGACAGAGACAGAGACAGAGTCAGAGACAGAGACACAGACAGAGACAGAGACGGAGACAGAGGGAGAGACGGCGACAGAGACAGAGACAGAGACAGAGACAGAGACAGAGACAGAGACGGAGACAGAGAGAGAGAGAGAGACAGAGACAGAGACAGAGACAGAGACAGAAACAGAGACAGGGTCAGAGACAGAGACAGAGGCAGAGACAGAGCCAGGGACAGAGACAGAGACAGAGACTGAGGGAGAGACAGAGACACAGACACAAACACAGACAGATACAGAGACAGAGACGGAGATAGAGACAGAGACAGAGACAGAGACGGAGACAGAGACGGAGACAAAGACCGAGACAGAGACAGAGACGGAGACAGAGGCAGAGACAGAGCCAGGGACGGAGACAGAGACAGGGACACAGACAGAGACAGAGACAGAGACAGAGACAGAGACAGAGACAGAGACAGAGACAGAGACAGAGACAGAGACAGAGACAGATACAGAGACAGAGACAGAGTCAGAGACAGAGACACAGACAGAGATAGAGACAGAGACAGAGACAGAGACAGAGACAGAGACAGAGACAGAGACAGAGACAGAGACAGAGACAGAGACAGAGACAGAGACAGAGACAGAGACAGAGACAGAGACAGAGACAGAGACAGAGACAGAGTCAGAGACAGAGACACAGACAGAGACAGAGACGGAGACAGAGGGAGAGACGGCGACAGAGACAGAGACAGAGACAGAGACAGAGACAGAGACGGAGACAGAGAGAGAGAGAGAGACAGAGACAGAGACAGAGACAGAGACAGAAACAGAGACAGGGACAGAGACAGAGACAGAGGCAGAGACAGAGCCAGGGACAGAGACAGAGACAGAGACTGAGGGAGAGACAGAGACACAGACACAAACACAGACAGATACAGAGACAAAGACGGAGATAGAGACAGAGACAGAGACAGAGACGGAGACAGAGACGGAGACAAAGACCGAGACAGAGACAGAGACGGAGACAGAGGCAGAGACAGAGCCAGGGACAGAGACGGAGACCGAGACAGAGGGAGAGACAGCGACAGAGACAGAGACAGAAACAGAGACAGAGACAGATACGCGGACAGAGACAGAGGCAGAGACAGAGCCAGAGAGAGAGACGGAGACAGAGACAGATACGGAGACGGAGACAGAGACAGCGGCAGAGACAGGGACGGAGACAGAGACAGGGACACAGACAGAGACAGAGACAGAGACAGAGACAGAGACAGAGACAGAGACAGAGACAGAGACAGAGACAGAGACAGAGACAGAGACAGAGACAGAGACAGAGACAGAGACAGAGACAGAGACAGAGACAGAGACAGAGACAGAGACAGAGACAGAGACAGAGACACAGACAGAGACAGAGACAGAGACAGAGACAGAGACAGAGACAGAGACAGAGACAGAGACAGAGACAGAGACAGAGACAGAGACAGAGACGGAGACGGAGACGGAGACGGAGACAGAGACAGAGACAGAGACAGAGACAGAGACAGAGACAGAGACAGAGACAGAGACAGAGACAGAGACAGAGACAGAGACAGAGACAGAGACAGAGACAGAGGCAGAGGCAGAGACAGAGACCGAGACAGAGGCAGAGACAGGGACAGAGACGGAGACAGAGGCAGAGACAGAGCCAGGGACAGAGACAGAGACAGAGACTGAGGGAGAGACAGCGACAGAGACAGAGACAGAGTCAGAGACAGAGACAGAGACGGAGACAGAGGCAGAGACAGAGACAGAGAGAGAGACAGAGACAGAGACAGAGACAGAGACAGAGACAGAGACAGAGGCAGAGGCAGAGACAGAGACCGAGACAGAGGCAGAGACAGCGACAGAGTCAGAGACAGAGACACAGACAGAGACAGAGACGGAGACAGAGACAGAGACAGAGACAGAGACAGAGACAGAGACAGAGACAGAGATAGAGACAGAGACAGAGACAGAGACAGAGACAGAGACAGATACGGGGACAGAGACAGAGGCAGAGACAGCGACAGAGACAGAGACAGAGACACAGACAGATACAGAGGCAGAGACAGAGACAGAGATAGAGACAGAGATAGAGACAGAGACAGAGACAGAAACAGAGACAGAGGCAGATACGGGGACAGAGACAGAGGCAGAGACAGCGACAGAGACAGAGACAGAGACAGAGACACAGACAGATACAGAGACAGAGACGGAGATAGAGACAGAGACGGGGACGGAGGCAGAGACAGAGCCAGGGACAGAGACAGAGACAGAGACAGAGACAGAGACAGAGACAGAGACAGAGACAGAAACAGAGACAGAGACAGATACGCGGACAGAGACAGAGGCAGAGACAGAGACAGAGAGAGAGATGGAGACAGAGACAGAGACTGAGACGGAGACAGAGACAGCGGCAGAGACAGGGACGGAGACAGAGACAGAGACACAGACAGAGGCAGAGACAGAGACAGAGACAGAGACCGAGACACAGACGGAGACAAAGACCGAGACAGAGACAGAAACAGAGACAGAGACAGATACGCGGACAGAGACAGAGGCAGAGCCAGAGACAGAGAGAGAGACGGAGACAGAGACAGAGACTGAGACGGAGACAGAGACAGCGGCAGAGACAGGGGCGGAGACAGAGACAGAGACACAGACAGAGACAGAGACAGCGACAGAGGCAGAGACAGAGCCAGGGGCAGAGACGGAGACAGAGACATAGGGAGAGACAGCGACAGAGACAGAGACAGAAACAGAGACAGAGACAGATACGCGGACAGAGACAGAGGCAGAGACAGAGACAGAGAGAGAGACGGAGACAGAGACAGAGACTGAGACGGAGACAGAGACAGCGGCAGAGACAGGGACGGAGACAGAGACAGAGACAGAGACACAGACAGAGACAGCAACAGAGACAGAGACAGAAACAGGGACAGAGACAGAGACAGATACGCGGACAGAGACCGAGGCAGAAACAGAGACAGATAGAGAGACGGAGACAGAGACAGAGACTGAGACGGAGACAGAGACAGCGGCAAAGACAGGGACGGAGACAGAGACAGAGACACAGACAGAGACAGAGACAGAGACAGAGACTGAGACAGAGACAGAGACAGAGACAGAGACAGAGACAGAGACAGAGACAGAGACAGAGACTGAGGGAGAGACAGCGACAGAGACAGAGACAGAGACAGACGCAGAGACAGAGACAGAGACAGAGACAGAGACAGAAACAGAGACAGAGACAGATACGCGGACAGAGACAGAGGCAGAGACAGACACAGAGAGAGAGACGGAGACAGAGACAGAGACTGAGACGGAGACAGAGACAGCGGCAGAGACAGGGACGGAGACAGAGACAGAGACAGAGACAGAGACAGAGACAGAGACAGAGACAGAGACAGAGACAGAGACAGAGACAGAGACAGAGACAGAGACAGAGACAGAGACAGAGACAGATACAGAGACAGAGACAGAGTCAGAGACAGAGACACAGACAGAGATAGAGACAGAGACAGAGACAGAGACAGAGACAGAGACAGAGACAGAGACAGAGACAGAGACAGAGACAGAGACAGAGACAGAGACAGAGACAGAGACAGAGTCAGAGACAGAGACACAGACAGAGACAGAGACGGAGACAGAGGGAGAGACGGCGACAGAGACAGAGACAGAGACAGAGACAGAGACAGAGACAGAGACGGAGACAGAGAGAGAGAGAGAGACAGAGACAGAGACAGAGACAGAGACAGAAACAGAGACAGGGTCAGAGACAGAGACAGAGGCAGAGACAGAGCCAGGGACAGAGACAGAGACAGAGACTGAGGGAGAGACAGAGACAGAGACAGAGACAGATACAGAGACAGAGACAGAGTCAGAGACAGAGACACAGACAGAGATAGAGACAGAGACAGAGACAGAGACAGAGACAGAGACAGAGACAGAGACAGAGACAGAGACAGAGACAGAGACAGAGACAGAGACAGAGACAGAGACAGAGACAGAGACAGAGACAGAGATAGAGACAGAGTCAGAGACAGAGACACAGACAGAGACAGAGACGGAGACAGAGGGAGAGACGGCGACAGAGACAGAGACAGAGACAGAGACAGAGACGGAGACAGAGAGAGAGAGAGAGACAGAGACAGAGACAGAGACAGAGACAGAAACAGAGACAGGGACAGAGACAGAGACAGAGACAGAGACAGAAACAGAGACAGGGACAGAGACAGAGACAGAGGCAGAGACAGAGCCAGGGACAGAGACAGAGACAGAGTCTGAGGGAGAGACAGAGACACAGACACAAACACAGACAGATACAGAGACAGAGACGGAGATAGAGACAGAGACAGAGACAGAGACGGAGACAGAGACGGAGACAAAGACCGAGACAGAGACAGAGACGGAGACAGAGGCAGAGACAGAGCCAGGGACAGAGACGGAGACCGAGACAGAGGGAGAGACAGCGACAGAGACAGAGACAGAAACAGAGACAGAGACAGATACGCGGACAGAGACAGAGGCAGAGACAGAGCCAGAGAGAGAGACGGAGACAGAGACAGATACGGAGACGGAGACAGAGACAGCGGCAGAGACAGGGACGGAGATAGAGACAGGGACACAGACAGAGACAGAGACAGAGACAGAGACGGAGACAGAGACAGAGACAGAGACAGAGACAGAGACAGAGACAGAGACAGAGACAGAGACAGATACAGAGACAGAGACAGAGACAGAGACAGAGACAGAGACAGAGACAGAGACAGAGACAGAGACAGAGACAGAGACAGAGACAGAGACAGAGACAGAGACAGAGACAGAGACAGAGACAGAGACAGAGACAGAGACAGAGACAGAGACGGAGACGGAGACGGAGACGGAGACGGAGACGGAGACAGAGACAGAGACAGAGACAGAGACAGAGACAGAGACAGAGACAGAGACAGAGACAGAGACAGAGACAGAGACAGAGACAGAGACAGAGACAGAGACAGAGACAGAGACAGAGGCAGAGGCAGAGACAGAGACCGAGACAGAGGCAGAGACAGGGACAGAGACGGAGACAGAGGCAGAGACAGAGCCAGGGACAGAGACAGAGACAGAGACTGAGGGAGAGACAGCGACAGAGACAGAGACAGAGTCAGAGACAGAGACAGAGACGGAGACAGAGGCAGAGACAGAGACAGAGAGAGAGACAGAGACAGAGACAGAGACAGAGACAGAGACAGAGACAGAGGCAGAGGCAGAGACAGAGACCGAGACAGAGGCAGAGACAGCGACAGAGTCAGAGACAGAGACACAGACAGAGACAGAGACGGAGACAGAGACAGAGACAGAGACAGAGACAGAGACAGAGACAGAGATAGAGACAGAGACAGAGACAGAGACAGAGACAGAGACAGATACGGGGACAGAGACAGAGGCAGAGACAGCGACAGAGACAGAGACAGAGACACAGACAGATACAGAGGCAGAGACAGAGACAGAGATAGAGACAGAGATAGAGACAGAGACAGAGACAGAAACAGAGACAGAGGCAGATACGGGGACAGAGACAGAGGCAGAGACAGCGACAGATACAGAGACAGAGACAGAGACACAGACAGATACAGAGACAGAGACGGAGATAGAGACAGAGACGGGGACGGAGGCAGAGACAGAGCCAGGGACAGAGACAGAGACAGAGACAGAGGGAGAGACGGCGACAGAGACAGAGACAGAGACAGAGACAGAGACAGAGACAGAGACAGAGACAGAGACAGAGACAGAAACAGAGACAGAGACAGATACGCGGACAGAGACAGAGGCAGAGACAGAGACAGAGAGAGAGCCGGAGGCAGAGACTGAGGGAGAGACAGCGACAGAGACAGAGACAGAGACAGAGACAGAGACAGAGACGGAGACAGAGGCAGAGACAGAGACAGAGAGAGAGACAGAGACAGAGACAGAGACAGAAACAGAGACAGAGACAGATACGGGGACAGAGACAGAGACAGAGACAGAGAAAGAGACAGTGACAGAGACAGACATAGAGACAGAGGCAGAGACAGAGACAGAGACGGAGATAGAGACAGAGACAGAGACAGAGACTGAGACGGAGACAGAGACAGCGGCAGAGACAGGGACGGAGACAGAGACAGAGACACAGACAGAGACAGAGACAGAGACAGAGACGGAGACAGAGGCAGAGACAGAGACAGAGAGAGAGACAGAGACAGAGACAGAGACAGAAACAGAGACAGAGACAGATACGGGGACAGAGACAGAGACAGAGACAGAGAAAGAGACAGTGACAGAGACAGACATAGAGACAGAGGCAGAGACAGAGACAGAGACGGAGATAGAGACAGAGACAGAGACAGAGACTGAGACGGAGACAGAGACAGCGGCAGAGACAGGGACGGAGACAGAGACAGAGACACAGACAGAGATAGCAACAGAGACAGAGACAGAGACAGAGACAGAGACAGAGACAGAGACAGAGAAAGATACGCGGACAGAGACAGAGGCAGAGACAGAGACGGAGACAAAGACCGAGACAGAGACAGAGACGGAGACAGAGGCAGAGACAGAGCCAGGGACAGAGACGGAGACAGAGACAGAGACAGAGACAGAGACAGAGACAGAGACAGAGACAGAGGCAAAGACGGAGACAGAGACAGAGACAGAGACGGAGACAGAGGCAGAGACAGAGCCAGGGACAGAGACGGAGACAGAGACAGAGGGAGAGACAGCGACAGAGACAGAGACAGAAACAGACACAGAGACAGAGACAGAGACAGAGACAGAGACAGAGACAGAGACAGAGGGAGAGACAGCGGCAGAGACAGAGACAGAGACAGACTCAGAGGCAGAGACAGAGACAGAGACAGAGACGGAGATAGAGACAGAGACAGAGACAGCGACTGAGACGGAGACAGAGACAGACACAGAGACAGAGACAGAGACAGAGACAGAGACAGAGACAGAGGCAAAGACGGAGACAGAGACAGAGACAGAGACGGAGACAGAGGCAGAGACAGAGCCAGGGACAGAGACGGAGACAGAGACAGAGGGAGAGACAGCGACAGAGACAGAGACAGAAACAGACACAGAGACAGAGACAGAGACAGAGACAGAGGCAGAGACAGAGACAGAGACACAGACAGATACAGAGACAGAGACGGAGATAGAGACAGAGACGGGGACAGAGGCAGAGACAGAGCCAGGGACAGAGACAGAGACAGAGACAGAGGGAGAGTCAGCGACAGAGACAGAGACAGAGACAGAGACAGAGACAGAGACAGAGACAGAGACAGAGACAGAGACAGAGACAGAGACAGAGACAGAGACAGAGACAGAGACAGAGACAGAGTCAGAGACAGAGACACAGACAGAGACAGAGACGGAGATAGAGACGGAGACGGAGACAGAGGCAGAGACAGAGCCAGGGACAGGGACAGAGACAGAGACAGAGCCAGGGACAGAGACGGAGACAGAGACAGAGGGAGAGACAGCGACAGAGACAGAGACAGAGACAGACTCAGAGACAGAGACAGATACGCGGACAGAGACAGAGCCAGAGACGGAGATAGAGACAGAGACAGAGACAGAGACGGAGACAAAGACCGAGACAGAGACAGAGACAGAGACGGAGACAGAGGCAGAGACAGAGCCAGGGACAGAGACGGAGACAGAGACAGAGGGAGAGACAGCGACAGAGACAGAGACAGAAACAGACACAGAGACAGAGACAGAGACAGAGACAGAGACAGAGACAGAGACAGAGGGAGAGACAGCGGCAGAGACAGAGACAGAGACAGACTCAGAGGCAGAGACAGAGACAGAGACAGAGACGGAGATAGAGACAGAGACAGAGACAGAGACTGAGACGGAGACAGAGACAGCGGCAGAGACAGGGACGGAGACAGAGACAGAGACACAGACAGAGACGGAGACAAAGACCGAGACAGAGACAGAGACGGAGACAGAGGCAGAGACAGAGCCAGGGACAGAGACGGAGACAGAGACAGAGGGAGAGACAGCGACAGAGACAGAGACAGAAACAGAGACAGAGACAGATACGCGGACAGAGACAGAGGCAGAGACAGAGACACAGAGAGAGACGGAGGCAGAGACAGAGACTGAGAAGGAGACAGGGACTGCGGCAGAAACAGGGACGGAGACAGAGACAGGGACACAGACAGAGACAGAGACAGAGACAGAGACAGAGACAGAGACAGAGACAGAGACAGAGACAGAGACAGAGACAGAGACAGAGACAGAGACAGAGACAGAGACAGAGACAGAGACAGAGACAGAGACAGAGACAGAGACAGAGACAGAGACAGAGACAGAGGGAGAGACAGCGACAGAGACAGAGACAGAGACAGACTCAGAGGCAGAGACAGAGACAGAGACAGAGACGGAGATAGAGACAGAGACAGAGACAGAGACTGAGACGGAGACAGAGACAGCGGCAGAGACAGGGACGGAGACAGAGACAGAGACACAGACAGAGACGGAGACAAAGACCGAGACAGAGACAGAGACGGAGACAGAGGCAGAGACAGAGCCAGGGATAGAGACGGAGACACAGACAGAGGGAGAGACAGCGACAGAGACAGAGACAGAAACAGAGACAGAGACAGAGACAGAGACAGAGACAGAGTCAGAGACAGAGACACAGACAGAGACAGAGACGGAGATAGAGACGGAGACGGAGACAGAGGCAGAGACAGAGCCAGGGACAGGGACAGAGACAGAGACAGAGCCAGGGACAGAGACGGAGACAGAGACAGAGGGAGAGACAGCGACAGAGACAGAGACAGAGACAGACTCAGAGACAGAGACAGATACGCGGACAGAGACAGAGCCAGAGACGGAGATAGAGACAGAGACAGAGACAGAGACGGAGACAAAGACCGAGACAGAGACAGAGACAGAGACGGAGACAGAGGCAGAGACAGAGCCAGGGACAGAGACGGAGACAGAGACAGAGGGAGAGACAGCGACAGAGACAGAGACAGAAACAGACACAGAGACAGAGACAGAGACAGAGACAGAGACAGAGACAGAGACAGAGGGAGAGACAGCGGCAGAGACAGAGACAGAGACAGACTCAGAGGCAGAGACAGAGACAGAGACAGAGACGGAGATAGAGACAGAGACAGAGACAGAGACTGAGACGGAGACAGAGACAGCGGCAGAGACAGGGACGGAGACAGAGACAGAGACACAGACAGAGACGGAGACAAAGACCGAGACAGAGACAGAGACGGAGACAGAGGCAGAGACAGAGCCAGGGACAGAGACGGAGACAGAGACAGAGGGAGAGACAGCGACAGAGACAGAGACAGAAACAGAGACAGAGACAGATACGCGGACAGAGACAGAGGCAGAGACAGAGACACAGAGAGAGACGGAGGCAGAGACAGAGACTGAGAAGGAGACAGGGACTGCGGCAGAAACAGGGACGGAGACAGAGACAGGGACACAGACAGAGACAGAGACAGAGACAGAGACAGAGACAGAGACAGAGACAGAGACAGAGACAGAGACAGAGACAGAGACAGAGACAGAGACAGAGACAGAGACAGAGACAGAGACAGAGACAGAGACAGAGACAGAGACAGAGACAGAGGGAGAGACAGCGACAGAGACAGAGACAGAGACAGACTCAGAGGCAGAGACAGAGACAGAGACAGAGACGGAGATAGAGACAGAGACAGAGACAGAGACTGAGACGGAGACAGAGACAGCGGCAGAGACAGGGACGGAGACAGAGACAGAGACACAGACAGAGACGGAGACAAAGACCGAGACAGAGACAGAGACGGAGACAGAGGCAGAGACAGAGCCAGGGATAGAGACGGAGACACAGACAGAGGGAGAGACAGCGACAGAGACAGAGACAGAAACAGAGACAGAGACAGATACGCGGACAGAGACAGAGGCAGAGACAGAGACACAGAGAGAGACGGAGACAGAGACAGAGACTGAGACGGAGACAGGGACAGCGGCAGAAACAGGGACGGAGACAGAGACAGGGACACAGACAGAGACAGAGACAGAGACAGAGACAGAGACAGAGACAGAGACAGAGACAGAGACAGAGACAGAGACAGAGACAGAGACAGAGACAGAGACAGAGACAGAGACAGAGACAGAGACAGAGACAGAGACAGAGACAGAGACAGAGACAGAGACAGAAACAGAGACAGAGACAGATACGCGGACAGAGACAGAGGCAGAGACAGAGACAGAGAGAGAGATGGAGACAGAGACAGAGACTGAGACGGAGACAGAGACAGCGGCAGAGACAGGGACGGAGACAGAGACAGAGACACAGACAGAGGCAGAGACAGAGACAGAGACAGAGACCGAGACACAGACGGAGACAAAGACCGAGACAGAGACAGAAACAGAGACAGAGACAGATACGCGGACAGAGACAGAGGCAGAGCCAGAGACAGAGAGAGAGACGGAGACAGAGACAGAGACTGAGACGGAGACAGAGACAGCGGCAGAGACAGGGGCGGAGACAGAGACAGAGACACAGACAGAGACAGAGACAGCGACAGAGGCAGAGACAGAGCCAGGGGCAGGGACGGAGACAGAGACATAGGGAGAGACAGCGACAGAGACAGAGACAGAAACAGAGACAGAGACAGATACGCGGACAGAGACAGAGGCAGAGACAGAGACAGAGAGAGAGACGGAGACAGAGACAGAGACTGAGACGGAGACAGAGACAGCGGCAGAGACAGGGACGGAGACAGAGACAGAGACAGAGACACAGACAGAGACAGCAACAGAGACAGAGACAGAAACAGGGACAGAGACAGAGACAGATACGCGGACAGAGACCGAGGCAGAAACAGAGACAGAGAGAGAGACGGAGACAGAGACAGAGACTGAGACGGAGACAGAGACAGCGGCAAAGACAGGGACGGAGACAGAGACAGAGACACAGACAGAGACAGAGACAGAGACAGAGACTGAGACAGAGACAGAGACAGAGACAGAGACAGAGACAGAGACAGAGACAGAGACAGAGACTGAGGGAGAGACAGCGACAGAGACAGAGACAGAGACAGACGCAGAGACAGAGACAGAGACAGAGACAGAGACAGAAACAGAGACAGAGACAGATACGCGGACAGAGACAGAGGCAGAGACAGACACAGAGAGAGAGACGGAGACAGAGACAGAGACTTAGACGGAGACAGAGACAGCGGCAGAGACAGGGACGGAGACAGAGACAGAGACAGAGACAGAGACAGAGACAGAGACAGAGACAGAGACAGAGACAGAGACAGAGACAGAGACAGAGACAGAGACAGAGACAGATACAGAGACAGAGACAGAGTCAGAGACAGAGACACAGACAGAGATAGAGACAGAGACAGAGACAGAGACAGAGACAGAGACAGAGACAGAGACAGAGACAGAGACAGAGACAGAGACAGAGACAGAGACAGAGACAGAGACAGAGACAGAGTCAGAGACAGAGACACAGACAGAGACAGAGACGGAGACAGAGGGAGAGACGGCGACAGAGACAGAGACAGAGACAGAGACAGAGACAGAGACGGAGACAGAGAGAGAGAGAGAGACAGAGACAGAGACAGAGACAGAGACAGAAACAGAGACAGGGTCAGAGACAGAGACAGAGGCAGAGACAGAGCCAGGGACAGAGACAGAGACAGAGACTGAGGGAGAGACAGAGACACAGACACAAACACAGACAGATACAGAGACAGAGACGGAGATAGAGACAGAGACAGAGACAGAGACGGAGACAGAGACGGAGACAAAGACCGAGACAGAGACAGAGACGGAGACAGAGGCAGAGACAGAGCCAGGGACAGAGACGGAGACAGAGACAGAGGGAGAGACAGCGACAGAGACAGAGACAGAAACAGAGACAGAGACAGATACGCGGACAGAGACAGAGGCAGAGACAGAGCCAGAGAGAGAGACGGAGACAGAGACAGATACGGAGACGGAGACAGAGACAGCGGCAGAGACAGGGACGGAGACAGAGACAGGGACACAGACAGAGACAGAGACAGAGACAGAGACAGAGACAGAGACAGAGACAGAGACAGAGACAGAGACAGAGACAGAGACAGAGACAGAGACAGAGACAGATACAGAGACAGAGACAGAGTCAGAGACAGAGACACAGACAGAGATAGAGACAGAGACAGAGACAGAGACAGAGACCGAGACAGAGACAGAGACAGAGACAGAGACAGAGACAGAGACAGAGACAGAGACAGAGACAGAGACAGAGACAGAGACAGAGTCAGAGACAGAGACACAGACAGAGACAGAGACGGAGACAGAGGGAGAGACGGCGACAGAGACAGAGACAGAGACAGAGACAGAGACAGAGACGGAGACAGAGAGAGAGAGAGAGACAGAGACAGAGACAGAGACAGAGACAGAAACAGAGACAGGGACAGAGACAGAGACAGAGGCAGAGACAGAGCCAGGGACAGAGACAGAGACAGAGACTGAGGGAGAGACAGAGACACAGACACAAACACAGACAGATACAGAGACAGAGACGGAGATAGAGACAGAGACAGAGACAGAGACGGAGACAGAGACGGAGACAAAGACCGAGACAGAGACAGAGACGGAGACAGAGGCAGAGACAGAGCCAGGGACAGAGACGGAGACCGAGACAGAGGGAGAGACAGCGACAGAGACAGAGACAGAAGCAGAGACAGAGACAGATACGCGGACAGAGACAGAGGCAGAGACAGAGCCAGAGAGAGAGACGGAGACAGAGACAGATACGGAGACGGAGACAGAGACAGCGGCAGAGACAGGGACGGAGACAGAGACAGGGACACAGACAGAGACAGAGACAGAGACAGAGACAGAGACAGAGACAGAGACAGAGACAGAGACAGAGACAGAGACAGAGACGGAGACGGAGACGGAGACGGAGACGGAGACGGAGACAGAGACAGAGACAGAGACAGAGACAGAGACAGAGACAGAGACAGAGACAGAGACAGAGACAGAGACAGAGACAGAGACAGAGACAGAGACAGAGACAGAGGCAGAGGCAGAGACAGAGACCGAGACAGAGGCAGAGACAGGGACAGAGACGGAGACAGAGGCAGAGACAGAGCCAGGGACAGAGACAGAGACAGAGACTGAGGGAGAGACAGCGACAGAGACAGAGACAGAGTCAGAGACAGAGACAGAGACGGAGACAGAGGCAGAGACAGAGACAGAGAGAGAGACAGAGACAGAGACAGAGACAGAAACAGAGACAGAGACAGATACGGGGACAGAGACAGAGGCAGAGACAGCGACAGAGGCAGAGACAGAGACACAGACACAGACAGATACAGAGACAGAGACGGAGATAGAGACAGAGACAGAGACAGAGACCCAGACAAAGACCGAGACAGAGACAGAGACAGAGACAGAGACAGAGACGGAGACAGAGGCAGAGACAGAGCCAGGGACAGAGACGGAGACAGAGACAGAGGGAGAGACAGCGACAGAGACAGAGACAGAATCAGAGACAGAGACAGAGACAGAGACAGAGACAGAGACAGAGACTGAGACAGAGACAGTGACAGAGCCAGAGACAGAGCCAGAGACGGAGACAGAGACAGAGACAGAGACAGAGACAGAGACAGAGACAGAGACAGAGAAAGAGACAGTGACAGAGACAGACATAGAGACAGAGACAGAGACAGAGACAGAGACAGAGACAGAGACAGAGACAGAGTCAGAGACAGAGACACAGACAGAGACAGAGACGGAGACAGAGACAGAGACAGAGACAGAGGCAGAGACAGAGACAGAGATAGAGACAGAGATAGAGACAGAGACAGAGACAGAAACAGAGACAGAGGCAGATACGGGGACAGAGACAGAGGCAGAGACAGCGACAGAGACAGAGACAGAGACAGAGACACAGACAGATACAGAGACAGAGACGGAGATAGAGACAGAGACGGGGACGGAGGCAGAGACAGAGCCAGGGACAGAGACAGAGACAGAGACAGAGGGAGAGACGGCGACAGAGACAGAGACAGAGACAGAGAC
Organism: Megachile willughbiella; assembly: GCA_945859595.2. Classification (NCBI taxonomy): domain Eukaryota; kingdom Metazoa; phylum Arthropoda; class Insecta; order Hymenoptera; family Megachilidae; genus Megachile; species Megachile willughbiella. The sequence goes on from CAMAOD020000263.1 coordinate 650,731, forward strand.
AGAGACAGAGACAGAGACAGAGACAGAGACAGAGACAGAAACAGAGACAGAGACAGATACGCGGACAGAGACAGAGGCAGAGACAGAGACAGAGAGAGAGCCGGAGACAGAGACTGAGGGAGAGACAGCGACAGAGACAGAGACAGAGACAGAGACAGAGACAGAGACGGAGACAGAGAGAGAGAGAGAGACAGAGACAGAGACAGAGACAGAGACAGAAACAGAGACAGGGTCAGAGACAGAGACAGAGGCAGAGACAGAGCCAGGGACAGAGACAGAGACAGAGACTGAGGGAGAGACAGAGACACAGACACAAACACAGACAGATACAGAGACAGAGACGGAGATAGAGACAGAGACAGAGACAGAGACGGAGACAGAGACGGAGACAAAGACCGAGACAGAGACAGAGACGGAGACAGAGGCAGAGACAGAGCCAGGGACAGAGACGGAGACAGAGACAGAGGGAGAGACAGCGACAGAGACAGAGACAGAAACAGAGACAGAGACAGATACGCGGACAGAGACAGAGGCAGAGACAGAGCCAGAGAGAGAGACGGAGACAGAGACAGATACGGAGACGGAGACAGAGACAGCGGCAGAGACAGGGACGGAGACAGAGACAGGGACACAGACAGAGACAGAGACAGAGACAGAGACAGAGACAGAGACAGAGACAGAGACAGAGACAGAGACAGAGACAGAGACAGAGACAGAGACAGAGACAGATACAGAGACAGAGACAGAGTCAGAGACAGAGACACAGACAGAGATAGAGACAGAGACAGAGACAGAGACAGAGACCGAGACAGAGACAGAGACAGAGACAGAGACAGAGACAGAGACAGAGACAGAGACAGAGACAGAGACAGAGACAGAGACAGAGTCAGAGACAGAGACACAGACAGAGACAGAGACGGAGACAGAGGGAGAGACGGCGACAGAGACAGAGACAGAGACAGAGACAGAGACAGAGACGGAGACAGAGAGAGAGAGAGAGACAGAGACAGAGACAGAGACAGAGACAGAAACAGAGACAGGGACAGAGACAGAGACAGAGGCAGAGACAGAGCCAGGGACAGAGACAGAGACAGAGACTGAGGGAGAGACAGAGACACAGACACAAACACAGACAGATACAGAGACAGAGACGGAGATAGAGACAGAGACAGAGACAGAGACGGAGACAGAGACGGAGACAAAGACCGAGACAGAGACAGAGACGGAGACAGAGGCAGAGACAGAGCCAGGGACAGAGACGGAGACCGAGACAGAGGGAGAGACAGCGACAGAGACAGAGACAGAAGCAGAGACAGAGACAGATACGCGGACAGAGACAGAGGCAGAGACAGAGCCAGAGAGAGAGACGGAGACAGAGACAGATACGGAGACGGAGACAGAGACAGCGGCAGAGACAGGGACGGAGACAGAGACAGGGACACAGACAGAGACAGAGACAAAGACAGAGACAGAGACAGAGACAGAGACAGAGACAGAGACAGAGACAGAGACAGAGACAGAGACAGAGACAGAGACAGAGACAGAGACAGAGACAGAGACAGAGACAGAGACAGAGACAGAGACAGAGACAGAGACAGAGACAGAGACAGAGACAGAGACAGAGACAGAGACAGAGACACAGACAGAGACAGAGACAGAGACAGAGACAGAGACAGAGACAGAGACAGAGACAGAGACAGAGACAGAGACAGAGACAGAGACAGAGACAGAGACGGAGACGGAGACGGAGACGGAGACGGAGACGGAGACAGAGACAGAGACAGAGACAGAGACAGAGACAGAGACAGAGACAGAGACAGAGACAGAGACAGAGACAGAGACAGAGACAGAGACAGAGACAGAGACAGAGGCAGAGGCAGAGACAGAGACCGAGACAGAGGCAGAGACAGGGACAGAGACGGAGACAGAGGCAGAGACAGAGCCAGGGACAGAGACAGAGACAGAGACTGAGGGAGAGACAGCGACAGAGACAGAGACAGAGTCAGAGACAGAGACAGAGACGGAGACAGAGGCAGAGACAGAGACAGAGACAGAGACAGAGACAGAGACAGAGACAGAGACAGAGACAGAGACAGAGACAGAGACAGAGACAGAGACAGAGACACAGACAGAGACAGAGACAGAGACAGAGACAGAGACAGAGACAGAGACAGAGACAGAGACAGAGACAGAGACAGAGACAGAGACAGAGACAGAGACGGAGACGGAGACGGAGACGGAGACGGAGACGGAGACAGAGACAGAGACAGAGACAGAGACAGAGACAGAGACAGAGACAGAGACAGAGACAGAGACAGAGACAGAGACAGAGACAGAGACAGAGACAGAGACAGAGGCAGAGGCAGAGACAGAGACCGAGACAGAGGCAGAGACAGGGACAGAGACGGAGACAGAGGCAGAGACAGAGCCAGGGACAGAGACAGAGACAGAGACTGAGGGAGAGACAGCGACAGAGACAGAGACAGAGTCAGAGACAGAGACAGAGACGGAGACAGAGGCAGAGACAGAGACAGAGAGAGAGACAGAGACAGAGACAGAGACAGAAACAGAGACAGAGACAGATACGGGGACAGAGACAGAGGCAGAGACAGCGACAGAGGCAGAGACAGAGACACAGACACAGACAGATACAGAGACAGAGACGGAGATAGAGACAGAGACAGAGACAGAGACCCAGACAAAGACCGAGACAGAGACAGAGACAGAGACAGAGACGGAGACAGAGGCAGAGACAGAGCCAGGGACAGAGACGGAGACAGAGACAGAGGGAGAGACAGCGACAGAGACAGAGACAGAATCAGAGACAGAGACAGAGACAGAGACAGAGACAGAGACAGAGACTGAGACAGAGACAGTGACAGAGCCAGAGACAGAGCCAGAGACGGAGACAGAGACAGAGACAGAGACAGAGACAGAGACAGAGACAGAGACAGAGAAAGAGACAGTGACAGAGACAGACATAGAGACAGAGACAGAGACAGAGACAGAGACAGAGACAGAGACAGAGACAGAGTCAGAGACAGAGACACAGACAGAGACAGAGACGGAGACAGAGACAGAGACAGAGACAGAGGCAGAGACAGAGACAGAGATAGAGACAGAGATAGAGACAGAGACAGAGACAGAAACAGAGACAGAGGCAGATACGGGGACAGAGACAGAGGCAGAGACAGCGACAGAGACAGAGACAGAGACAGAGACACAGACAGATACAGAGACAGAGACGGAGATAGAGACAGAGACGGGGACGGAGGCAGAGACAGAGCCAGGGACAGAGACAGAGACAGAGACAGAGGGAGAGACGGCGACAGAGACAGAGACAGAGACAGAGACAGAGACAGAGACAGAGACAGAGACAGAGACAGAGACAGAGACAGAAACAGAGACAGAGACAGATACGCGGACAGAGACAGAGGCAGAGACAGAGACAGAGAGAGAGCCGGAGACAGAGACTGAGGGAGAGACAGCGACAGAGACAGAGACAGAGACAGAGACAGAGACAGAGACAGAGACAGAGGGAGAGACAGCGACAGAGACAGAGACAGAGACAGACTCAGAGGCAGAGACAGAGACAGAGACAGAGACAGAGACAGAGACAGAGACAGAGACAGAGACAGAGACAGAGTCAGAGACAGAGACACAGACAGAGACAGAGACGGAGATAGAGACAGAGACAGAGACAGAGGCAGAGACAGAGACAGAGGGAGAGACAGCGACAGAGACAGAGACAGAGACAGACTCAGAGGCAGAGACAGAGACAGAGACAGAGACAGAGACAGAGACAGAGACAGAGACAGAGACAGAGACAGAGACAGAGTCAGAGACAGAGGCACAGACAGAGACAGAGACGGAGATAGAGACAGAGACAGAGACAGAGGTAGAGACAGAGGCAGAGACAGAGACAGAGACAGAAACAGAGACAGAGACAGATACGCGGACAGAGACAGAGGCAGTGACAGAGACAGAGACAGAGACAGAGACAGAGACAGAGACAGAGACAGAGTCAGAGACAGAGACACAGACAGAGACAGAGACGGAGACAGAGACAGAGACAGAGACAGAGACAGAGACAGAGACAGAGACAGAGATAGAGACAGAGACAGAGACAGAGACAGAGACAGAGACAGATACGGGGACAGAGACAGAGGCAGAGACAGCGACAGCGACAGAGACAGAGACAGAGACACAGACAGATACAGAGGCAGAGACAGAGACAGAGACAGAAACAGAGACAGAGATAGAGACAGAGACAGAGACAGAAACAGAGACAGAGACAGATACGGGGACAGAGACAGAGGCACAGACAGCGACAGAGACAGAGACAGAGACAGAGACACAGACAGATACAGAGACAGAGACGGAGATGGAGACAGAGACGGGGACAGAGGCAGAGACAGAGCCAGGGACAGAGACAGAGACAGAGACAGAGGGAGAGACAGCGACAGAGACAGAGACAGAGACAGAGACAGAGACAGAGACAGAGACAGAGACAGGGACAGAGACAGATACGCGGACAGAGACAGAGGCAGAGACAGAGACAGAGAGAGAGACGGAGACAGAGACTGAGGGAGAGACAGCGACAGAGACAGAGACAGAAACAGACACAGAGACAGATACGCGAACAGAGACAGAGGCAGAGACAGAGACAGAGAGAGACGGAGACAAAGACCGAGACAGAGTCAGAGACAGAGACACAGACAGAGACAGAGACGGAGATAGAGACGGAGACGGAGACAGAGGCAGAGACAGAGCCAGGGACAGGGACAGAGACAGAGACAGAGCCAGGGACAGAGACGGAGACAGAGACAGAGGGAGAGACAGCGACAGAGACAGAGACAGAGACAGACTCAGAGGCAGAGACAGAGACAGAGACAGAGACAGAGACAGAGACAGAGACAGAGACAGAGACAGAGGGAGAGACAGCGACAGAGACAGAGACAGAGACAGACTCAGAGGCAGAGACAGAGACAGAGACAGAGACAGAGACAGAGACAGAGACAGAGACAGAGACAGAGACAGAGACAGAGTCAGAGACAGAGACACAGACAGAGACAGAGACGGAGATAGAGACAGAGACAGAGACAGAGACAGAGACAGAGACAGAGACAGAGGGAGAGACAGCGACAGAGACAGAGACAGAGACAGACTCAGAGGCAGAGACAGAGACAGAGACAGAGACAGAGACAGAGACAGAGACAGAGACAGAGACAGAGACAGAGACAGAGTCAGAGACAGAGGCATAGACAGAGACAGAGACGGAGATAGAGACAGAGACAGAGACAGAGGTAGAGACAGAGGCAGAGACAGAGACAGAGACAGAAACAGAGAGAGAGACAGATACGCGGACAGAGACAGAGGCAGTGACAGAGACAGAGACAGAGACAGAGACAGAGACAGAGACAGAGTCAGAGACAGAGACACAGACAGAGACAGAGACGGAGACAGAGACAGAGACAGAGACAGAGACAGAGACAGAGACAGAGATAGAGACAGAGACAGAGACAGAGACAGAGACAGAGACAGATACGGGCACAGAGACAGAGGCAGAGACAGCGACAGAGACAGAGACAGAGACACAGACAGATACAGAGGCAGAGACAGAGACAGAGACAGAGACAGAGACAGAGACAGAGATAGAGACAGAGACAGAGACAGAGACAGAAACAGAGACAGAGACAGATACGGGGACAGAGACAGAGGCAGAGACAGCGACAGAGACAGAGACAGAGACAGAGACACAGACAGATACAGAGACAGAGACGGAGATGGAGACAGAGACGGGGACAGAGGCAGAGACAGAGCCAGGGACAGAGACAGAGACAGAGACAGAGGGAGAGACAGCGACAGAGACAGAGACAGAGACAGAGACAGAGACAGAGACAGAGGCAGAGACAGAGACAGAGACAGATACGCGGACAGAGACAGAGGCAGAGACAGAGACAGAGAGAGAGACGGAGACAGAGTCTGAGGGAGAGACAGCGACAGAGACAGAGACAGAAACAGACACAGAGACAGATACGCGAACAGAGACAGAGGCAGAGACAGAGACAGAGAGAGACGGAGACAAAGACCGAGACAGAGACAGAGACAGAGACCGAGACAGAGACAGAGACAGAGACAGAGACAGAGACAGAAACGGAGACGGAGACAGAGACAGAGACAGAGACAGAGACAGAGACAGAGACAGAGACAGAGACAGAGACAGAGACAGAGACAGAGACAGAGACACAGACAGATACAGAGACAGAGACGGAGATAGAGACAGAGACGGGGACAGAGGCAGAGACAGAGCCAGGGACAGAGACAGAGACAGAGACAGAGGGAGAGTCAGCGACAGAGACAGAGACAGAGACAGAGACAGAGACAGAGACAGAGGCAGAGACAGAGACAGAGACAGAGACAGAGACAGAGACAGAGACAGAGACAGAGTCAGAGACAGAGACACAGACAGAGACAGAGACGGAGATAGAGACGGAGACGGAGACAGAGGCAGAGACAGAGCCAGGGACAGGGACAGAGACAGAGACAGAGCCAGGGACAGAGACGGAGACAGAGACAGAGGGAGAGACAGCGACAGAGACAGAGACAGAGACAGACTCAGAGGCAGAGACAGAGACAGAGACAGAGACAGAGGCAGAGACAGAGACAGAGACAGACAGAGGGAGAGACAGCGACAGAGACAGAGACAGAGACAGACTCAGAGGCAGAGACAGAGACAGAGACAGAGACAGAGACAGAGACAGAGACAGAGACAGAGACAGAGTCAGAGACAGAGACACAGACAGAGACAGAGACGGAGATAGAGACAGAGACAGAGACAGAGGGAGAGACAGCGACAGAGACAGAGACAGAGACAGACTCAGAGGCAGAGACAGAGACAGAGACAGAGACAGAGACAGAGACAGAGACAGAGACAGAGACAGAGACAGAGTCAGAGACAGAGGCACAGACAGAGACAGAGACGGAGATAGAGACAGAGACAGAGACAGAGACAGAGGCAGAGACAGAGGGAGAGACAGCGACAGAGACAGAGACAGAGACAGACTCAGAGGCAGAGACAGAGACAGAGACAGGGACGGAGACAGAGACAGAGACACAGACAGAGACAGAGACAGAGACAGAGACTGAGACAGAGACAGAGACAGAGACAGAGACAGAGACAGAGACAGAGACAGAGACAGAGACTGAGGGAGAGACAGCGACAGAGACAGAGACAGAGACAGACGCAGAGACAGAGACAGAGACAGAGACAGAGACAGAAACAGAGACAGAGACAGATACGCGGACAGAGACAGAGGCAGAGACAGACACAGAGAGAGAGACGGAGACAGAGACAGAGACTTAGACGGAGACAGAGACAGCGGCAGAGACAGGGACGGAGACAGAGACAGAGACAGAGACAGAGACAGAGACAGAGACAGAGACAGAGACAGAGACAGAGACAGAGACAGAGACAGAGACAGAGACAGAGACAGAGACAGAGACAGAGACAGAGACAGAGACAGAGACAGAGACAGAGACAGAGACAGAGACAGAGTCAGAGACAGAGACACAGACAGAGATAGAGACAGAGACAGAGACAGAGACAGAGACAGAGACAGAGACAGAGACAGAGACAGAGACAGAGACAGAGACAGAGACAGAGACAGAGACAGAGACAGATACAGAGACAGAGACAGAGTCAGAGACAGAGACACAGACAGAGACAGAGACGGAGACAGAGGGAGAGACGGCGACAGAGACAGAGACAGAGACAGAGACAGAGACAGAGACAGAGACAGAGACAGAGACAGAGACAGAGACAGAGACAGAGACAGAGACAGAGACAGATACAGAGACAGAGACAGAGTCAGAGACAGAGACACAGACAGAGATAGAGACAGAGACAGAGACAGAGACAGAGACAGAGACAGAGACAGAGACAGAGACAGAGACAGAGACAGATACAGAGACAGAGACAGAGTCAGAGACAGAGACACAGACAGAGATAGAGACAGAGACAGAGACAGAGACAGAGACAGAGACAGAGACAGAGACAGAGACAGAGACAGAGACAGAGACAGAGACAGAGACAGAGACAGAGACAGAGACAGAGACAGAGACAGAGACAGAGACAGAGTCAGAGACAGAGACACAGACTGAGACAGAGACGGAGACAGAGGGAGAGACGGCGACAGAGACAGAGACAGAGACAGAGACAGAGACAGAGACGGAGACAGAGAGAGAGAGAGAGACAGAGACAGAGACAGAGACAGAGACAGAAACAGAGACAGGGACAGAGACAGAGACAGAGGCAGAGACAGAGCCAGGGACAGAGACAGAGACAGAGACTGAGGGAGAGACAGAGACACAGACACAAACACAGACAGATACAGAGACAGAGACGGAGATAGAGACAGAGACAGAGACAGAGACGGAGACAGAGACGGAGACAAAGACCGAGACAGAGACAGAGACGGAGACAGAGGCAGAGACAGAGCCAGGGACAGAGACGGAGACCGAGACAGAGGGAGAGACAGCGACAGAGACAGAGACAGAAGCAGAGACAGAGACAGATACGCGGACAGAGACAGAGGCAGAGACAGAGCCAGAGAGAGAGACGGAGACAGAGACAGATACGGAGACGGAGACAGAGACAGCGGCAGAGACAGGGACGGAGACAGAGACAGGGACACAGACAGAGACAGAGACAGAGACAGAGACAGAGACAGAGACAGAGACAGAGACAGAGACAGAGACAGAGACAGAGACAGAGACAGAGACAGAGACAGAGACAGAGACAGAGACAGAGACAGAGACAGAGACAGAGACAGAGACAGAGACAGAGACAGAGACAGAGACAGAGACAGAGACAGAGACAGAGACAGAGACAGAGACAGAGACAGAGACACAGACAGAGACAGAGACAGAGACAGAGACAGAGACAGAGACAGAGACAGAGACAGAGACAGAGACAGAGACAGAGACAGAGACAGAGACAGAGACGGAGACGGAGACGGAGACGGAGACGGAGACGGAGACGGAGACAGAGACAGAGACAGAGACAGAGACAGAGACAGAGACAGAGACAGAGACAGAGACAGAGACAGAGACAGAGGCAGAGGCAGAGACAGAGACCGAGACAGAGGCAGAGACAGGGACAGAGACGGAGACAGAGGCAGAGACAGAGCCAGGGACAGAGACAGAGACAGAGACTGAGGGAGAGACAGCGACAGAGACAGAGACAGAGTCAGAGACAGAGACAGAGACGGAGACAGAGGCAGAGACAGAGACAGAGAGAGAGACAGAGACAGAGACAGAGACAGAAACAGAGACAGAGACAGATACGGGGACAGAGACAGAGGCAGAGACAGCGACAGAGGCAGAGACAGAGACACAGACACAGACAGATACAGAGACAGAGACGGAGATAGAGACAGAGACAGAGACAGAGACCCAGACAAAGACCGAGACAGAGACAGAGACAGAGACAGAGACGGAGACAGAGGCAGAGACAGAGCCAGGGACAGAGACGGAGACAGAGACAGAGGGAGAGACAGCGACAGAGACAGAGACAGAATCAGAGACAGAGACAGAGACAGAGACAGAGACAGAGACAGAGACTGAGACAGAGACAGTGACAGAGCCAGAGACAGAGCCAGAGACGGAGACAGAGACAGAGACAGAGACAGAGACAGAGACAGAGACAGAGACAGAGAAAGAGACAGTGACAGAGACAGACATAGAGACAGAGACAGAGACAGAGACAGAGACAGAGACAGAGACAGAGACAGAGTCAGAGACAGAGACACAGACAGAGACAGAGACGGAGACAGAGACAGAGACAGAGACAGAGGCAGAGACAGAGACAGAGATAGAGACAGAGATAGAGACAGAGACAGAGACAGAAACAGAGACAGAGGCAGATACGGGGACAGAGACAGAGGCAGAGACAGCGACAGAGACAGAGACAGAGACAGAGACACAGACAGATACAGAGACAGAGACGGAGATAGAGACAGAGACGGGGACGGAGGCAGAGACAGAGCCAGGGACAGAGACAGAGACAGAGACAGAGGGAGAGACGGCGACAGAGACAGAGACAGAGACAGAGACAGAGACAGAGACAGAGACAGAGACAGAGACAGAAACAGAGACAGAGACAGATACGCGGACAGAGACAGAGGCAGAGACAGAGACAGAGAGAGAGCCGGAGACAGAGACTGAGGGAGAGACAGCGACAGAGACAGAGACAGAGACAGAGACAGAGACAGAGACGGAGACAGAGGCAGAGACAGAGACAGAGAGAGAGACAGAGACAGAGACAGAGACAGAGACAGAAACAGAGACAGAGACAGATACGGGGACAGAGACAGAGACAGAGACAGAGAAAGAGACAGTGACAGAGACACACATAGAGACAGAGGCAGAGACAGAGACAGAGACGGAGATAGAGACAGAGACAGAGACAGAGACAGAGACAGAGACAGAGACAGAGTCAGAGACAGAGACACAGACAGAGATAGAGACAGAGACAGAGACAGAGACAGAGACAGAGACAGAGACAGAGACAGAGACAGAGACAGAGACAGAGACAGAGACAGAGACAGAGACAGAGACAGAGACAGAGACAGATACAGAGACAGAGACAGAGTCAGAGACAGAGACACAGACAGAGACAGAGACGGAGACAGAGGGAGAGACGGCGACAGAGACAGAGACAGAGACAGAGACAGAGACAGAGACAGAGACAGAGACAGAGACAGAGACAGAGACAGAGACAGAGACAGAGACAGAGACAGAGACAGATACAGAGACAGAGACAGAGTCAGAGACAGAGACACAGACAGAGATAGAGACAGAGACAGAGACAGAGACAGAGACAGAGACAGAGACAGAGACAGAGACAGAGACAGAGACAGATACAGAGACAGAGACAGAGTCAGAGACAGAGACACAGACAGAGATAGAGACAGAGACAGAGACAGAGACAGAGACAGAGACAGAGACAGAGACAGAGACAGAGACAGAGACAGAGACAGAGACAGAGACAGAGACAGAGACAGAGACAGAGACAGAGACAGAGACAGAGACAGAGACAGAGTCAGAGACAGAGACACAGACTGAGACAGAGACGGAGACAGAGGGAGAGACGGCGACAGAGACAGAGACAGAGACAGAGACAGAGACAGAGACGGAGACAGAGAGAGAGAGAGAGACAGAGACAGAGACAGAGACAGAGACAGAAACAGAGACAGGGACAGAGACAGAGACAGAGGCAGAGACAGAGCCAGGGACAGAGACAGAGACAGAGACTGAGGGAGAGACAGAGACACAGACACAAACACAGACAGATACAGAGACAGAGACGGAGATAGAGACAGAGACAGAGACAGAGACGGAGACAGAGACGGAGACAAAGACCGAGACAGAGACAGAGACGGAGACAGAGGCAGAGACAGAGCCAGGGACAGAGACGGAGACCGAGACAGAGGGAGAGACAGCGACAGAGACAGAGACAGAAGCAGAGACAGAGACAGATACGCGGACAGAGACAGAGGCAGAGACAGAGCCAGAGAGAGAGACGGAGACAGAGACAGATACGGAGACGGAGACAGAGACAGCGGCAGAGACAGGGACGGAGACAGAGACAGGGACACAGACAGAGACAGAGACAGAGACAGAGACAGAGACAGAGACAGAGACAGAGACAGAGACAGAGACAGAGACAGAGACAGAGACAGAGACAGAGACAGAGACAGAGACAGAGACAGAGACAGAGACAGAGACAGAGACAGAGACAGAGACAGAGACAGAGACAGAGACAGAGACAGAGACAGAGACAGAGACACAGACAGAGACAGAGACAGAGACAGAGACAGAGACAGAGACAGAGACAGAGACAGAGACAGAGACAGAGACAGAGACAGAGACAGAGACAGAGACGGAGACGGAGACGGAGACGGAGACGGAGACGGAGACGGAGACAGAGACAGAGACAGAGACAGAGACAGAGACAGAGACAGAGACAGAGACAGAGACAGAGACAGAGACAGAGACAGAGGCAGAGGCAGAGACAGAGACCGAGACAGAGGCAGAGACAGGGACAGAGACGGAGACAGAGGCAGAGACAGAGCCAGGGACAGAGACAGAGACAGAGACTGAGGGAGAGACAGCGACAGAGACAGAGACAGAGTCAGAGACAGAGACAGAGACGGAGACAGAGGCAGAGACAGAGACAGAGAGAGAGACAGAGACAGAGACAGAGACAGAAACAGAGACAGAGACAGATACGGGGACAGAGACAGAGGCAGAGACAGCGACAGAGGCAGAGACAGAGACACAGACACAGACAGATACAGAGACAGAGACGGAGATAGAGACAGAGACAGAGACAGAGACCCAGACAAAGACCGAGACAGAGACAGAGACAGAGACAGAGACGGAGACAGAGGCAGAGACAGAGCCAGGGACAGAGACGGAGACAGAGACAGAGGGAGAGACAGCGACAGAGACAGAGACAGAATCAGAGACAGAGACAGAGACAGAGACAGAGACAGAGACAGAGACTGAGACAGAGACAGTGACAGAGCCAGAGACAGAGCCAGAGACGGAGACAGAGACAGAGACAGAGACAGAGACAGAGACAGAGACAGAGACAGAGAAAGAGACAGTGACAGAGACAGACATAGAGACAGAGACAGAGACAGAGACAGAGACAGAGACAGAGACAGAGACAGAGTCAGAGACAGAGACACAGACAGAGACAGAGACGGAGACAGAGACAGAGACAGAGACAGAGGCAGAGACAGAGACAGAGATAGAGACAGAGATAGAGACAGAGACAGAGACAGAAACAGAGACAGAGGCAGATACGGGGACAGAGACAGAGGCAGAGACAGCGACAGAGACAGAGACAGAGACAGAGACACAGACAGATACAGAGACAGAGACGGAGATAGAGACAGAGACGGGGACGGAGGCAGAGACAGAGCCAGGGACAGAGACAGAGACAGAGACAGAGGGAGAGACGGCGACAGAGACAGAGACAGAGACAGAGACAGAGACAGAGACAGAGACAGAGACAGAGACAGAAACAGAGACAGAGACAGATACGCGGACAGAGACAGAGGCAGAGACAGAGACAGAGAGAGAGCCGGAGACAGAGACTGAGGGAGAGACAGCGACAGAGACAGAGACAGAGACAGAGACAGAGACAGAGACGGAGACAGAGGCAGAGACAGAGACAGAGAGAGAGACAGAGACAGAGACAGAGACAGAGACAGAAACAGAGACAGAGACAGATACGGGGACAGAGACAGAGACAGAGACAGAGAAAGAGACAGTGACAGAGACACACATAGAGACAGAGGCAGAGACAGAGACAGAGACGGAGATAGAGACAGAGACAGAGACAGAGACAGAGACAGAGGGAGAGACAGCGACAGAGACAGAGACAGAGACAGACTCAGAGGCAGAGACAGAGACAGAGACAGAGACAGAGACAGAGACAGAGACAGAGACAGAGACAGAGACAGAGTCAGAGACAGAGACAGAGACAGAGACAGAGACAGAGGCACAGACAGATACAGAGACAGAGACGGAGATAGAGACAGAGACGGGGACAGAGACGGGGACAGAGGCAGAGACAGAGCCAGGGACAGAGACAGAGACAGAGACAGAGGGAGAGTCAGCGACAGAGACAGAGACAGAGACAGAGACAGAGACAGAGACAGAGACAGAGACAGAGACAGAGACAGAGACAGAGACAGAGACAGAGACAGAGTCAGAGACAGAGACACAGACAGAGACAGAGACGGAGATAGAGACGGAGACGGAGACAGAGGCAGAGACAGAGCCAGGGACAGGGACAGAGACAGAGACAGAGCCAGGGACAGAGACGGAGACAGAGACAGAGGGAGAGACAGCGACAGAGACAGAGACAGAGACAGACTCAGAGGCAGAGACAGAGACAGAGACAGAGACAGAGACAGAGACAGAGTCAGAGACAGAGACAGAGACGGAGACAGAGGCAGAGACAGAGACAGAGAGAGAGACAGAGACAGAGACAGAGACAGAAACAGAGACAGAGACAGATACGGGGACAGAGACAGAGGCAGAGACAGCGACAGAGGCAGAGACAGAGACACAGACACAGACAGATACAGAGACAGAGACGGAGATAGAGACAGAGACAGAGACAGAGACCCAGACAAAGACCGAGACAGAGACAGAGACAGAGACAGAGACGGAGACAGAGGCAGAGACAGAGCCAGGGACAGAGACGGAGACAGAGACAGAGGGAGAGACAGCGACAGAGACAGAGACAGAATCAGAGACAGAGACAGAGACAGAGACAGAGACAGAGACAGAGACTGAGACAGAGACAGTGACAGAGCCAGAGACAGAGCCAGAGACGGAGACAGAGACAGAGACAGAGACAGAGACAGAGACAGAGACAGAGACAGAGAAAGAGACAGTGACAGAGACAGACATAGAGACAGAGACAGAGACAGAGACAGAGACAGAGACAGAGACAGAGACAGAGTCAGAGACAGAGACACAGACAGAGACAGAGACGGAGACAGAGACAGAGACAGAGACAGAGGCAGAGACAGAGACAGAGATAGAGACAGAGATAGAGACAGAGACAGAGACAGAAACAGAGACAGAGGCAGATACGGGGACAGAGACAGAGGCAGAGACAGCGACAGAGACAGAGACAGAGACAGAGACACAGACAGATACAGAGACAGAGACGGAGATAGAGACAGAGACGGGGACGGAGGCAGAGACAGAGCCAGGGACAGAGACAGAGACAGAGACAGAGGGAGAGACGGCGACAGAGACAGAGACAGAGACAGAGACAGAGACAGAGACAGAGACAGAGACAGAGACAGAAACAGAGACAGAGACAGATACGCGGACAGAGACAGAGGCAGAGACAGAGACAGAGAGAGAGCCGGAGACAGAGACTGAGGGAGAGACAGCGACAGAGACAGAGACAGAGACAGAGACAGAGACAGAGACGGAGACAGAGGCAGAGACAGAGACAGAGAGAGAGACAGAGACAGAGACAGAGACAGAAACAGAGACAGAGACAGATACGGGGACAGAGACAGAGACAGAGACAGAGAAAGAGACAGTGACAGAGACACACATAGAGACAGAGGCAGAGACAGAGACAGAGACGGAGATAGAGACAGAGACAGAGACAGAGACAGAGACAGAGGGAGAGACAGCGACAGAGACAGAGACAGAGACAGACTCAGAGGCAGAGACAGAGACAGAGACAGAGACAGAGACAGAGACAGAGACAGAGACAGAGACAGAGACAGAGTCAGAGACAGAGACAGAGACAGAGACAGAGACAGAGACACAGACAGATACAGAGACAGAGACGGAGATAGAGACAGAGACGGGGACAGAGACGGGGACAGAGGCAGAGACAGAGCCAGGGACAGAGACAGAGACAGAGACAGAGGGAGAGTCAGCGACAGAGACAGAGACAGAGACAGAGACAGAGACAGAGACAGAGACAGAGACAGAGACAGAGACAGAGACAGAGACAGAGACAGAGACAGAGACAGAGTCAGAGACAGAGACACAGACAGAGACAGAGACGGAGATAGAGACGGAGACGGAGACAGAGGCAGAGACAGAGCCAGGGACAGGGACAGAGACAGAGACAGAGCCAGGGACAGAGACGGAGACAGAGACAGAGGGAGAGACAGCGACAGAGACAGAGACAGAGACAGACTCAGAGGCAGAGACAGAGACAGAGACAGAGACAGAGACAGAGACAGAGACAGAGACAGAGACAGAGGGAGAGACAGCGACAGAGACAGAGACAGAGACAGACTCAGAGGCAGAGACAGAGACAGAGACAGAGACAGAGACAGAGACAGAGACAGAGACAGAGACAGAGTCAGAGACAGAGACACAGACAGAGACAGAGACGGAGATAGAGACAGAGACAGAGACAGAGGCAGAGACAGAGACAGAGGGAGAGACAGCGACAGAGACAGAGACAGAGACAGACTCAGAGGCAGAGACAGAGACAGAGACAGAGACAGAGACAGAGACAGAGACAGAGACAGAGACAGAGACAGAGTCAGAGACAGAGGCACAGACAGAGACAGAGACGGAGATAGAGACAGAGACAGAGACAGAGGTAGAGACAGAGGCAGAGACAGAGACAGAGACAGAAACAGAGACAGAGACAGATACGCGGACAGAGACAGAGGCAGTGACAGAGACAGAGACAGAGACAGAGACAGAGACAGAGACAGAGACAGAGTCAGAGACAGAGACACAGACAGAGACAGAGACGGAGACAGAGACAGAGACAGAGACAGAGACAGAGACAGAGACAGAGATAGAGACAGAGACAGAGACAGAGACAGAGACAGAGACAGATACGGGGACAGAGACAGAGGCAGAGACGGCGACAGCGACAGAGACAGAGACAGAGACACAGACAGATACAGAGGCAGAGACAGAGACAGAGACAGAGACAGAGACAGAGATAGAGACAGAGACAGAGACAGAAACAGAGACAGAGACAGATACGGGGACAGAGACAGAGGCACAGACAGCGACAGAGACAGAGACAGAGACAGAGACACAGACAGATACAGAGACAGAGACGGAGATGGAGACAGAGACGGGGACAGAGGCAGAGACAGAGCCAGGGACAGAGACAGAGACAGAGACAGAGGGAGAGACAGCGACAGAGACAGAGACAGAGACAGAGACAGAGACAGAGACAGAGACAGAGACAGGGACAGAGACAGATACGCGGACAGAGACAGAGGCAGAGACAGAGACAGAGAGAGAGACGGAGACAGAGACTGAGGGAGAGACAGCGACAGAGACAGAGACAGAAACAGACACAGAGACAGATACGCGAACAGAGACATAGGCAGAGACAGAAACAGAGAGAGACGGAGACAAAGACCGAGACAGAGTCAGAGACAGAGACACAGACAGAGACAGAGACGGAGATAGAGACGGAGACGGAGACAGAGGCAGAGACAGAGCCAGGGACAGGGACAGAGACAGAGACAGAGCCAGGGACAGAGACGGAGACAGAGACAGAGGGAGAGACAGCGACAGAGACAGAGACAGAGACAGACTCAGAGGCAGAGACAGAGACAGAGACAGAGACAGAGACAGAGACAGAGACAGAGACAGAGACAGAGGGAGAGACAGCGACAGAGACAGAGACAGAGACAGACTCAGAGACAGAGACAGAGACAGAGACAGAGACAGAGACAGAGACAGAGACAGAGACAGAGACAGAGACAGAGTCAGAGACAGAGACACAGACAGAGACAGAGACGGAGATAGAGACAGAGTTAGAGACAGAGACAGAGACAGAGACAGAGACAGAGGGAGAGACAGCGACAGAGACAGAGACAGAGACAGACTCAGAGGCAGAGACAGAGACAGAGACAGAGACAGAGACAGAGACAGAGACAGAGACAGAGACAGAGACAGAGACAGAGACAGAGTCAGAGACAGAGGCATAGACAGAGACAGAGACGGAGATAGAGACAGAGACAGAGACAGAGGTAGAGACAGAGGCAGAGACAGAGACAGAGACAGAAACAGAGAGAGAGACAGATACGCGGACAGAGACAGAGGCAGTGACAGAGACAGAGACAGAGACAGAGACAGAGACAGAGACAGAGTCAGAGACAGAGACACAGACAGAGACAGAGACGGAGACAGAGACAGAGACAGAGACAGAGACAGAGACAGAGACAGAGATAGAGACAGAGACAGAGACAGAGACAGAGACAGAGACAGATACGGGCACAGAGACAGAGGCAGAGACAGCGACAGAGACAGAGACAGAGACACAGACAGATACAGAGGCAGAGACAGAGACAGAGACAGAGACAGAGACAGAGATAGAGACAGAGACAGAGACAGAAACAGAGACAGAGACAGTTACGGGGACAGAGACAGAGGCAGAGACAGCGACAGAGACAGAGACAGAGACAGAGACACAGACAGATACAGAGACAGAGACGGAGATGGAGACAGAGACGGGGACAGAGGCAGAGACAGAGCCAGGGACAGAGACAGAGACAGAGACAGAGGGAGAGACAGCGACAGAGACAGAGACAGAGACAGAGACAGAGACAGAGACAGAGGCAGAGACAGAGACAGAGACAGATACGCGGACAGAGACAGAGGCAGAGACAGAGACAGAGAGAGAGACGGAGACAGAGACTGAGGGAGAGACAGCGACAGAGACAGAGACAGAAACAGACACAGAGACAGATACGCGAACAGAGACAGAGGCAGAGACAGAGACAGAGAGAGACGGAGACAAAGACCGAGACAGAGACAGAGACAGAGACAGAGACAGAGACAGAGACAGAGACAGAGACAGAGACAGAAACGGAGACGGAGACAGAGACAGAGACAGAGACAGGGACAGAGACAGAGACAGAGACAGAGACAGAGACAGAGACAGAGACAGAGACAGAGACACAGACAGATACAGAGACAGAGACGGAGATAGAGACAGAGACGGGGACAGAGGCAGAGACAGAGCCAGGGACAGAGACAGAGACAGAGACAGAGGGAGAGTCAGCGACAGAGACAGAGACAGAGACAGAGACAGAGACAGAGACAGAGACAGAGACAGAGACAGAGACAGAGACAGAGACAGAGACAGAGACAGAGACAGAGACAGAGACAGAGACAGAGTCAGAGACAGAGACACAGACAGAGACAGAGACGGAGATAGAGACGGAGACGGAGACAGAGGCAGAGACAGAGCCAGGGACAGGGACAGAGACAGAGACAGAGCCAGGGACAGAGACGGAGACAGAGACAGAGGGAGAGACAGCGACAGAGACAGAGACAGAGACAGACTCAGAGGCAGAGACAGAGACAGAGACAGAGACAGAGGCAGAGACAGAGACAGAGACAGAGACAGAGGGAGAGACAGCGACAGAGACAGAGACAGAGACAGACTCAGAGGCAGAGACAGAGACAGAGACAGAGACAGAGACAGAGACAGAGACAGAGACAGAGTCAGAGACAGAGACACAGACAGAGACAGAGACGGAGATAGAGACAGAGACAGAGACAGAGGGAGAGACAGCGACAGAGACAGAGACAGAGACAGACTCAGAGGCAGAGACAGAGACAGAGACAGAGACAGAGACAGAAACAGAGACAGAGACAGAGACAGAGACAGAGACAGAGACAGAGTCAGAGACAGAGGCACAGACAGAGACAGAGACGGAGATAGAGACAGAGACAGAGACAGAGGTAGAGACAGAGGCAGAGACAGAGACAAAGACAGAAACAGAGACAGAGACAGATACGCGGACAGAGACAGAGGCAGTGACAGAGACAGAGACAGAGACAGAGACAGAGACAGAGACAGAGACAGAGTCAGAGACAGAGACACAGACAGAGACAGAGACGGAGACAGAGACAGAGACAGAGACAGAGACAGAGACAGAGACAGAGATAGAGACAGAGACAGAGACAGAGACAGAGACAGAGACAGATACGGGGACAGACACAGAGGCAGAGACAGCGACAGCGACAGAGACAGAGACAGAGACACAGACAGATACAGAGGCAGAGACAGAGACAGAGTCAGAGACAGAGGCACAGACAGAGACAGAGACGGAGATAGAGACAGAGACAGAGACAGAGGTAGAGACAGAGGCAGAGACAGAGACAGAGACAGAAACAGAGACAGAGACAGATACGCGGACAGAGACAGAGGCAGTGACAGAGACAGAGACAGAGACAGAGACAGAGACAGAGACAGAGACAGAGTCAGAGACAGAGACACAGACAGAGACAGAGACGGAGACAGAGACAGAGACAGAGACAGAGACAGAGACAGAGACAGAGATAGAGACAGAGACAGAGACAGAGACAGAGACAGAGACAGATACGGGGACAGAGACAGAGGCAGAGACGGCGACAGCGACAGAGACAGAGACAGAGACACAGACAGATACAGAGGCAGAGACAGAGACAGAGACAGAGACAGAGACAGAGATAGAGACAGAGACAGAGACAGAAACAGAGACAGAGACAGATACGGGGACAGAGACAGAGGCACAGACAGCGACAGAGACAGAGACAGAGACAGAGACACAGACAGATACAGAGACAGAGACGGAGATGGAGACAGAGACGGGGACAGAGGCAGAGACAGAGCCAGGGACAGAGACAGAGACAGAGACAGAGGGAGAGACAGCGACAGAGACAGAGACAGAGACAGAGACAGAGACAGAGACAGAGACAGGGACAGAGACAGATACGCGGACAGAGACAGAGGCAGAGACAGAGACAGAGAGAGAGACGGAGACAGAGACTGAGGGAGAGACAGCGACAGAGACAGAGACAGAAACAGACACAGAGACAGATACGCGAACAGAGACAGAGGCAGAGACAGAGACAGAGAGAGACGGAGACAAAGACCGAGACAGAGTCAGAGACAGAGACACAGACAGAGACAGAGACGGAGATAGAGACGGAGACGGAGACAGAGGCAGAGACAGAGCCAGGGACAGGGACAGAGACAGAGACAGAGCCAGGGACAGAGACGGAGACAGAGACAGAGGGAGAGACAGCGACAGAGACAGAGACAGAGACAGACTCAGAGGCAGAGACAGAGACAGAGACAGAGACAGAGACAGAGACAGAGACAGAGACAGAGACAGAGGGAGAGACAGCGACAGAGACAGAGACAGAGACAGACTCAGAGACAGAGACAGAGACAGAGACAGAGACAGAGACAGAGACAGAGACAGAGACAGAGACAGAGTCAGAGACAGAGACACAGACAGAGACAGAGACGGAGATAGAGACAGAGTTAGAGACAGAGACAGAGACAGAGACAGAGACAGAGGGAGAGACAGCGACAGAGACAGAGACAGAGACAGACTCAGAGGCAGAGACAGAGACAGAGACAGAGACAGAGACAGAGACAGAGACAGAGACAGAGACAGAGACAGAGACAGAGTCAGAGACAGAGGCATAGACAGAGACAGAGACGGAGATAGAGACAGAGACAGAGACAGAGGTAGAGACAGAGGCAGAGACAGAGACAGAGACAGAAACAGAGAGAGAGACAGATACGCGGACAGAGACAGAGGCAGTGACAGAGACAGAGACAGAGACAGAGACAGAGACAGAGACAGAGTCAGAGACAGAGACACAGACAGAGACAGAGACGGAGACAGAGACAGAGACAGAGACAGAGACAGAGACAGAGACAGAGATAGAGACAGAGACAGAGACAGAGACAGAGACAGAGACAGATACGGGCACAGAGACAGAGGCAGAGACAGCGACAGAGACAGAGACAGAGACACAGACAGATACAGAGGCAGAGACAGAGACAGAGACAGAGACAGAGACAGAGATAGAGACAGAGACAGAGACAGAAACAGAGACAGAGACAGTTACGGGGACAGAGACAGAGGCAGAGACAGCGACAGAGACAGAGACAGAGACAGAGACACAGACAGATACAGAGACAGAGACGGAGATGGAGACAGAGACGGGGACAGAGGCAGAGACAGAGCCAGGGACAGAGACAGAGACAGAGACAGAGGGAGAGACAGCGACAGAGACAGAGACAGAGACAGAGACAGAGACAGAGACAGAGGCAGAGACAGAGACAGAGACAGATACGCGGACAGAGACAGAGGCAGAGACAGAGACAGAGAGAGAGACGGAGACAGAGACTGAGGGAGAGACAGCGACAGAGACAGAGACAGAAACAGACACAGAGACAGATACGCGAACAGAGACAGAGGCAGAGACAGAGACAGAGAGAGACGGAGACAAAGACCGAGACAGAGACAGAGACAGAGACAGAGACAGAGACAGAGACAGAGACAGAGACAGAGACAGAAACGGAGACGGAGACAGAGACAGAGACAGAGACAGGGACAGAGACAGAGACAGAGACAGAGACAGAGACAGAGACAGAGACAGAGACAGAGACACAGACAGATACAGAGACAGAGACGGAGATAGAGACAGAGACGGGGACAGAGGCAGAGACAGAGCCAGGGACAGAGACAGAGACAGAGACAGAGGGAGAGTCAGCGACAGAGACAGAGACAGAGACAGAGACAGAGACAGAGACAGAGACAGAGACAGAGACAGAGACAGAGACAGAGACAGAGACAGAGACAGAGACAGAGACAGAGACAGAGTCAGAGACAGAGACACAGACAGAGACAGAGACGGAGATAGAGACGGAGACGGAGACAGAGGCAGAGACAGAGCCAGGGACAGGGACAGAGACAGAGACAGAGCCAGGGACAGAGACGGAGACAGAGACAGAGGGAGAGACAGCGACAGAGACAGAGACAGAGACAGACTCAGAGGCAGAGACAGAGACAGAGACAGAGACAGAGGCAGAGACAGAGACAGAGACAGAGACAGAGGGAGAGACAGCGACAGAGACAGAGACAGAGACAGACTCAGAGGCAGAGACAGAGACAGAGACAGAGACAGAGACAGAGACAGAGACAGAGACAGAGTCAGAGACAGAGACACAGACAGAGACAGAGACGGAGATAGAGACAGAGACAGAGACAGAGGGAGAGACAGCGACAGAGACAGAGACAGAGACAGACTCAGAGGCAGAGACAGAGACAGAGACAGAGACAGAGACAGAAACAGAGACAGAGACAGAGACAGAGACAGAGACAGAGTCAGAGACAGAGGCACAGACAGAGACAGAGACGGAGATAGAGACAGAGACAGAGACAGAGGTAGAGACAGAGGCAGAGACAGAGACAAAGACAGAAACAGAGACAGAGACAGATACGCGGACAGAGACAGAGGCAGTGACAGAGACAGAGACAGAGACAGAGACAGAGACAGAGACAGAGACAGAGTCAGAGACAGAGACACAGACAGAGACAGAGACGGAGACAGAGACAGAGACAGAGACAGAGACAGAGACAGAGACAGAGATAGAGACAGAGACAGAGACAGAGACAGAGACACAGACAGATACAGAGACAGAGACGGAGATGGAGACAGAGACGGGGACAGAGGCAGAGACAGAGCCAGGGACAGAGACAGAGACAGAGACAGAGGGAGAGACAGCGACAGAGACAGAGACAGAGACAGAGACAGAGACAGAGACAGAGACAGAGACAGAGACAGAGACAGAGACAGATACGCGGACAGAGACAGAGGCAGAGACAGAGACAGAGAGAGAGACGGAGACAGAGACTGAGGGAGAGACAGCGACAGAGACAGAGACAGAAACAGACACAGAGACAGATACGCGAACAGAGACAGAGGCAGAGACGGAGACAGAGAGAGACGGAGACAAAGACCGAGACAGAGGCAGAGACAGCGACAGAGACAGAGACAGAGACAGAGACACAGACAGATACAGAGACAGAGACAGAGACGGAGACAGAGACGGGGACAGAGGCAGAGACAGAGCCAGGGACAGAGACAGAGACAGAGACAGAGGGAGAGACAGCGACAGAGACAGAGACAGAGACAGAGACAGAGACAGAGACAGAGACAGAGGCAGAGACAGAGACAGAGACAGATACGCGGACAGAGACAGAGGCAGAGACAGAGACAGAGAGAGAGACGGAGACAGAGACTGAGGGAGAGACAGCGACAGAGACAGAGACAGAAGCAGACACAGAGACAGATACGCGAACAGAGACAGAGACAGAGAGAGACGGAGACAAAGACCGAGACAGAGACAGAGACAGAGACAGAGACAGAGACAGAGACAGAGACAGAGACAGAGACAGAGACAGAGACAGAAACGGAGACGGAGACAGAGACAGAGACAGAGACAGAGACAGAGACAGAGACAGAGACAGAGACAGAGACAGAGACAGAGACACAGACAGATACAGAGACAGAGACGGAGATAGAGACAGAGACGGGGACAGAGGCAGAGACAGAGCCAGGGACAGAGACAGAGACAGAGACAGAGGGAGAGTCAGCGACAGAGAGAGAGACAGAGACAGAGACAGAGACAGAGACAGAGACAGAGACAGAGACAGAGACAGAGACAGAGACAGAGACAGAGACAGAGACAGAGACAGAGACAGAGACAGAGTCAGAGACAGAGACACAGACAGAGACAGAGACGGAGATAGAGACGGAGACGGAGACAGAGGCAGAGACAGAGCCAGGGACAGGGACAGAGACAGAGACAGAGCCAGGGACAGAGACGGAGACAGAGACAGAGGGAGAGACAGCGACAGAGACAGAGACAGAGACAGACTCAGAGGCAGAGACAGAGACAGAGACAGAGACAGAGACAGAGACAGAGACAGAGACAGAGACAGAGGGAGAGACAGCGACAGAGACAGAGACAGAGACAGACTCAGAGGCAGAGACAGAGACAGAGACAGAGACAGAGACAGAGACAGAGACAGAGACAGAGACAGAGTCAGAGACAGAGACACAGACAGAGACAGAGACGGAGATAGAGACAGAGACAGAGACAGAGGCAGAGACAGAGACAGAGGGAGAGACAGCGACAGAGACAGAGACAGAGGCAGACTCAGAGGCAGAGACAGAGACAGAGACAGAGACAGAGACAGAGACAGAGACAGAGACAGAGACAGAGACAGAGACAGAGTCAGAGACAGAGGCACAGACAGAGACAGAGACGGAGATAGAGACAGAGACAGAGACAGAGGTAGAGACAGAGGCAGAGACAGAGACAGAGACAGAAACAGAGACAGAGACAGATACGCGGACAGAGACAGAGGCAGTGACAGAGACAGAGACAGAGACAGAGACAGAGACAGAGACAGAGACAGAGTCAGAGACAGAGACACAGACAGAGACAGAGACGGAGACAGAGACAGAGACAGAGACAGAGACAGAGACAGAGACAGAGACAGAGATAGAGACAGAGACAGAGACAGAGACAGAGACAGAGACAGATACGGGGACAGAGACAGAGGCAGAGACAGCGACAGCGACAGAGACAGAGACAGAGACACAGACAGATACAGAGGCAGAGACAGAGACAGAGACAGAGACAGAGACAGAGATAGAGACAGAGACAGAGACAGAAACAGAGACAGAGACAGATACGGGGACAGAGACAGAGGCACAGAGAGCGACAGAGACAGAGACAGAGACAGAGACACAGACAGATACAGAGACAGAGACGGAGATAGAGACAGAGACGGGGACAGAGGCAGAGACAGAGCCAGGGACAGAGACAGAGACAGAGACAGAGGGAGAGTCAGCGACAGAGACAGAGACAGAGACAGAGACAGAGACAGAGACAGAGACAGAGACAGAGACAGAGACAGAGACAGAAACAGAGACAGAGACAGATACGCGGACAGAGACAGAGGCAGAGACAGAGACAGAGAGAGAGACGGAGACAGAGACTGAGGGAGAGACAGCGACAGAGACAGAGACAGAGACAGAGACAGAGACAGAGACGGAGACAGAGGCAGAGACAGAGACAGAGAGAGAGACAGAGACAGAGACAGAGACAGAAACAGAGACAGAGACAGATACGGGGACAGAGACAGAGGCAGAGACAGCGACAGAGGCAGAGACAGAGACACAGACACAGACAGATACAGAGACAGAGACGGAGATAGAGACAGAGACAGAGACAGAGACGGAGACAAAGACCGAGACAGAGACAGAGACAGAGACGGAGACAGAGGCAGAGACAGAGCCAGGGACAGAGACGGAGACAGAGGGAGAGACAGCAACAGAGACAGAGACAGAGACAGAGACAGAGACAGAGACAGAGACAGAGACAGAGACAGAGACAGAGACAGAGACAGAGGCAAAGACGGAGACAGAGACGGAGACAAAGACAGAGACAGAGACAGAGACGGAGACAGAGGCAGAGACAGAGCCAGGGACAGAGACAGAGACAGAGACAGAGACAGAGGCAGAGACAGAGACAGAGACAGAGACAGAGACGGAGACAGAGGCAGAGACAGAGCCAGGGACAGAGACAGAGACAGAGACAGAGACAGAGGCAGAGACAGAGACAGAGACAGAGACAGAGGCAGAGACAGAGACAGAGACAGTGACAGAGACAGAGACAGAGACAGAGACAGAGACAGAGACAGAGACAGAGACAGAGACAGAGACAGAGACAGAGACAGAGACAGAGACAGAGACAGAGACAGAGACAGAGACAGAGACAGAGTCAGAGACAGAGACACAGACAGAGACAGAGACGGAGATAGAGACGGAGACGGAGACAGAGGCAGAGACAGAGCCAGGGACAGGGACAGAGACAGAGACAGAGCCAGGGACAGAGACGGAGACAGAGACAGAGGGAGAGACAGCGACAGAGACAGAGACAGAGACAGACTCAGAGGCAGAGACAGAGACAGAGACAGAGACAGAGACAGAGACAGAGACAGAGACAGAGACAGAGACAGAGACAGAGACAGAGACAGAGGGAGAGACAGCGACAGAGACAGAGACAGAGACAGACTCAGAGGCAGAGACAGAGACAGAGACAGAGACCGAGACAGAAACAGAGACAGAGACAGAGACAGAGTCAGAGACAGAGCCACAGACAGAGACAGAGACGGAGATAGAGACAGAGACAGAGACAGAGACAGAGACAGAGACAGAGGGAGAGACAGCGACAGAGACAGAGACAGAGACAGACTCAGAGGCAGAGACAGAGACAGAGACAGATACAGAGACAGAGACAGAGTCAGAGACAGAGGCACAGACAGAGACAGAGACGGAGATAGAGACAGAGACAGAGACAGAGGTAGAGACAGAGACAGAGACAGAGACAGAGACAGAAACAGAGACAGAGACAGATACGCGGACAGAGACAGAGGCAGTGACAGAGACAGAGACAGAGACAGAGACAGAGTCAGAGACAGAGACACAGACAGAGACAGAGACGGAGACAGAGACAGAGACAGAGACAGAGACAGAGACAGAGATAGAGACAGAGACAGAGACAGAGACAGAGACAGAGACAGATACGGGGACAGAGACAGAGGCAGAGACAGCGACAGAGACAGAGACAGAGACACAGACAGATACAGAGGCAGAGACAGAGACAGAGACAGAGACAGAGACAGAGACAGAGACAGAGACAGAGGCAGAGACAGAGACAGAGACAGAGACAGAGACAGAGACAGAGACAGAGACAGAGTCAGAGACAGAGACACAGACAGAGACAGAGACGGAGATAGAGACGGAGACGGAGACAGAGGCAGAGACAGAGCCAGGGACAGGGACAGAGACAGAGACAGAGCCAGGGACAGAGACGGAGACAGAGACAGAGGGAGAGACAGCGACAGAGACAGAGACAGAGACAGACTCAGAGGCAGAGACAGAGACAGAGACAGAGACAGAGACAGAGACAGAGACAGAGACAGAGACAGAGACAGAGACAGAGACAGAGGGAGAGACAGCGACAGAGACAGAGACAGAGACAGACTCAGAGGCAGAGACAGAGACAGAGACAGAGACCGAGACAGAGACAGAGACAGAGACAGAGACAGAGTCAGAGACAGAGACACAGACAGAGACAGAGACGGAGATAGAGACAGAGACAGAGACAGAGACAGAGACAGAGACAGAGGGAGAGACAGCGACAGAGACAGAGACAGAGACAGACTCAGAGGCAGAGACAGAGACAGAGACAGAGACAGAGACAGAGACAGATACAGAGACAGAGACAGAGTCAGAGACAGAGGCACAGACAGAGACAGAGACGGAGATAGAGACAGAGACAGAGACAGAGGTAGAGACAGAGACAGAGACAGAGACAGAGACAGAAACAGAGACAGAGACAGATACGCGGACAGAGACAGAGGCAGTGACAGAGACAGAGACAGAGACAGAGACAGAGTCAGAGACAGAGACACAGACAGAGACAGAGACGGAGACAGAGACAGAGACAGAGACAGAGACAGAGACAGAGATAGAGACAGAGACAGAGACAGAGACAGAGACAGAGACAGATACGGGGACAGAGACAGAGGCAGAGACAGCGACAGAGACAGAGACAGAGACACAGACAGATACAGAGGCAGAGACAGAGACAGAGACAGAGACAGAGACAGAGACAGAGATAGAGACAGAGACAGAGACAGAAACAGAGACAGAGACAGATACGGGGACAGAGACAGACGCAGAGACAGCGACAGAGACAGAGACAGAGACAGAGACAGAGACACAGACAGATACAGAGACAGAGACGGAGATGGAGACAGAGACGGGGACAGAGGCAGAGACAGAGCCAGGGACAGAGACAGAGACAGAGACAGAGGGAGAGACAGCGACAGAGACAGAGACAGAGACAGAGACAGAGACAGAGACAGAGACAGAGACAGAGACAGAGACAGAGACAGATACGCGGACAGAGACAGAGGCAGAGACAGAGACAGAGAGAGAGACGGAGACAGAGACTGAGGGAGAGACAGCGACAGAGACAGAGACAGAAACAGACACAGAGACAGATACGCGAACAGAGACAGAGGCAGAGACAGAGACAGAGAGAGACGGAGACAAAGACCGAGACAGAGACAGAGACAGAGACAGAGACAGAGACAGAGACAGAGGGAGAGACAGCGACAGAGACAGAGACAGAGACAGACTCAGAGGCAGAGACAGAGACAGAGACAGAGACAGAGACAGAGACAGAGACAGAGACAGAGACAGAGACAGAGACAGAGACAGAGTCAGAGACAGAGACACAGACAGAGACAGAGACGGAGATAGAGACAGAGACAGAGACAGAGACAGAGACAGAGACAGAGGGAGAGACAGCGACAGAGACAGAGACAGAGACAGAGACAGACTCAGAGGCAGAGACAGAGACAGAGACAGAGACAGAGACAGAGACAGAGACAGGGACAGAGACAGAGACAGAGTCAGAGACAGAGGCACAGACAGAGACAGAGACGGAGATAGAGACAGAGACAGAGACAGAGGTAGAGACAGAGACAGAGACAGAGACAGAGACAGAAACAGAGACAGAGACAGATACGCGGACAGAGACAGAGGCAGTGACAGAGACAGAGAGAGAGACGGAGACAGAGACAGAGACTGAGACGGAGACAGAGACAGTGACAGAGCCAGAGACAGAGACAGAGACGGAGACAGAGACAGAGACAGAGAAAGAGACAGAGACAGAGACAGACATAGAGACAGAGACAGAGACAGAGACAGAGACAGAGACAGAGACAGAGACAGAGACAGAGACAGAGACAGAGACAGAGACAGAGACAGAGACAGAGACAGAGACAGAGACAGAGACACAGACAGAGACAGAGACGGAGACAGAGACAGAGACAGAGACAGAGACAGAGACACAGACAGAGACAGAGACTGAGACAGAGACAGTGACAGAGCCAGAGACAGAGACAGAGACGGAGACAGAGACAGAGACAGAGACGGAGACAGATACGGGGACAGAGACAGAGGCAGAGACAGCGACAGAGACAGAGACAGAGACACAGACAGATACAGAGGCAGAGACAGAGACAGGGACAGAGATAGAGACAGAGACAGAGACAGAGACAGAGGCAGAGACAGAGGGAGAGACAGCGACAGAGACAGAGACAGAGACAGACTCAGAGGCAGAGACAGAGACAGAGACAGAGACGGAGATAGAGACAGAGACAGAGACAGAGACTGAGACGGAGACAGAGACAGCGGCAGAGACAGGGACGGAGACAGAGACAGAGACACAGACAGAGACAGCAACAGAGACAGAGACAGAGACAGAGACAGAAACAGAGACAGAGACAGATACGGGGACAGAGACAGAGACAGAGACGGAGACAGAGGCAGAGGGAGAGACAGCGACAGAGACAGAGACAGAAACAGACACAGAGACAGATACGCGAACAGAGACAGAGGCAGAGACAGAGACAGAGAGAGACGGAGACAAAGACCGAGACAGAGACAGAGACAGAGACAGAGACAGAGACAGAGACAGAGACAGAGACAGAGACAGAGACAGAGACAGAGACAGAGACAGAGACAGAGACAGAGACAGAGACAGAGACAGAGGGAGGGACAGCGACAGAGACAGAGACAGAGACAGAGACAGAAACAGAGACAGAGACAGATACGCGGACAGAGACAGAGGCAGTGACAGAGACAGAGAGAGAGACGGAGACAGAGACAGAGACTGAGACGGAGACAGAGACAGCGGCAGAGACAGGGACGGAGACAGAGACAGAGACACAGACAGAGACAGAGACAGAGACAGAGACAGAGACAGAGACAGAGACAGAGACAGAGACAGAGACAGAGACAGAGACTGAGACAGAGACAGTGACAGAGCCAGAGACAGAGACAGAGACGGAGACAGAGACAGAGACAGAGAAAGAGACAGAGACAGAGACAGACATAGAGACAGAGACAGAGACAGAGACAAAGACAGAGACAGAGACAGAGACAGAGACAGAGACAGAGACAGAGACAGAGACAGAGACAGAGACAGAGACACAGACAGAGACAGAGACGGAGACAGAGACAGAGACAGAGACAGAGACAGAGACAGAGACAGAGACAGAGATAGAGCCAGAGACAGAGACAGAGACAGAGACGGAGACAGATACGGGGACAGAGACAGAGGCAGAGACAGCGACAGAGACAGAGACAGAGACACAGACAGATACAGAGACAGAGACGGAGATAGAGACAGAGACGGGGACAGAGGCAGAGACAGAGCCAGGGACAGAGATAGAGACAGAGACAGAGGGAGAGACAGCGACAGAGACAGAGACAGAGACAGAGACAGAGACAGGGACAGAGACAGAGACAGAGACAGAGACAGAGACAGAAACAGAGACAGAGACAGATACGGGGACAGAGACAGAGGCAGAGACAGCGACAGAGGCAGAGACAGAGACACAGACACAGACAGATACAGAGACAGAGACGGAGGTAGAGACAGAGACAGAGACAGAGACGGAGACAAAGACCGAGACAGAGACAGAGACAGAGACGGAGACAGAGGCAGAGACAGAGCCAGGGACAGAGACGGAGACAGAGACAGAGGGAGAGACAGCGACAGAGACAGAGACAGAGACAGAAACAGAGACAGATACGCGGACAGAGACAGAGGCAGAGACAGAGACAGATACGGGGACAGAGACAGAGGCAGAGACAGCGACAGAGACAGAGACAGAGACACAGACAGATACAGAGACAGAGACGGAGATAGAGACAGAGACGGAGACAGAGGCAGAGACAGAGCCATGGACAGAGTCAGAGACAGAGACAGAGGGAGAGACAGCGACAGAGACAGAGACAGAGACAGAGACAGAGACAGAGACAGAGACAGAGACAGAGACAGAGACAGAGACAGAGACAGAGACAGAGACACAGACAGAGACAGAGACGGAGATAGAGACAGAGACAGAGACAGAGACGGAGACAGAGGCAGAGACAGAGCCAGGGACAGGGACAGAGACAGAGACAGAGCCAGGGACAGAGACGGAGACAGATACAGAGGGAGAGACAGCGACAGAGACAGAGACAGAGACAGACTCAGAGGCAGAGACAGAGACAGAGACAGAGACAGAGACAGAGACAGAGACAGAGACAGAGACAGAGACAGAGACAGAGACAGAGTCAGAGACAGAGACACAGACAGAGACAGAGACGGAGATAGAGACAGAGACAGAGACAGAGACGGAGACAGAGGCAGAGACAGAGCCAGGGACAGAGACAGAGACAGAGACAGAGGGAGAGACAGCGACATCGGCAGAGACAGGGACGGAGACAGAGACAGGGACACAGACACAGACAGAGACAGAGACAGAGGCAGAGACAGAGACAGAGACAGAGACAGAGACAGAAACAGAGACAGAGACAGATACGCGGACAGAGACAGAGGCAGTGACAGAGACAGAGAGAGAGACGGAGACAGAGACAGAGACTGAGACGGAGACAGAGACAGCGGCAGAGACAGGGACGGAGACTGAGACAGAGACACAGACAGAGACAGAGACAGAGACGGAGACAGAGACAGAGACAGAGACAGAGACAGAGACAGAGACAGAGGCAGAGACAGAGACAGAGACAGAGACAGAGACAGAGACAGAGACTGAGACAGATACAGTGACAGAGACGGAGACAGAGACAGAGACAGACATAGAGACAGAGACAGAGACAGACATAGAGACAGACACAGAGACAGAGACAGAGACAGAGACAGAGACAGAGACAGAGACAGAGACAGAGACAGAGACAGAGACAGAGACAGAGACAGAGACAGAGACACAGACAGAGACAGAGACGGAGACAGAGACAGAGACAGAGACAGAGACAGAGACAGAGACAGAGATAGAGACAGAGACAGAGACAGAGACAGAGACAGAGACAGATACGGGGACAGAGACAGAGGCAGAGACAGCGACAGAAACAGAGACAGAGACACAGACAGATACAGAGGCAGAGACAGAGACAGGGACAGAGATAGAGACAGAGACAGAGACAGAAACAGAGACAGAGACAGATACGGGGACAGAGACAGAGGCAGAGACAGCGACAGAGACAGAGACAGAGACACAGACAGATACAGAGACAGAGACGGAGATAGAGACAGAGACGGGGACAGAGGCAGAGACAGAGCCAGGGACAGAGACAGAGACAGAGACAGAGGGAGAGACAGCGACAGAGACAGAGACAGAGACAGAGACAGAGACAGAGACTGAGACAGAGACAGAAACAGAGACAGAGACAGAGACAGAGACAGAAACAGAGACAGAGACAGATACGCGGACAGAGACAGAGACAGAGACAGAGACAGAGAGAGAGACGGAGACAGAGACAGAGACTGAGACGGAGACAGAGACAGAGACAGAGACAGAGACAGAGACAGAGACTGAGGCAGAGACAGAGACAGAGACAGAGACAGGGACAGAGACGGAGACAGAGACAGAGAGAGAGACAGAGACAGAGACAGAGACAGAAACAGAGACAGAGACAGATACGCGGACAGAGACAGAGGCAGAGACAGAGACAGATACGGGGACAGAGACAGAGGCAGAGACAGCGACAGAGACAGAGACAGAGACACAGACAGATACAGAGACAGAGACGGAGATAGAGACAGAGACGGAGACAGAGGCAGAGACAGAGCCATGGACAGAGTCAGAGACAGAGACAGAGGGAGAGACAGCGACAGAGACAGAGACAGAGACAGAGACAGAGACAGAGACAGAGACAGAGACAGAGACAGAGACAGAGACAGAGACAGAGACAGAGACAGAGACAGAGACAGAGACAGAGACAGAGACAGAGACAGAGACAGAGACAGAGACAGAGACAGAGACAGAGACAGAGACAGAGACACAGACAGATACAGAGACAGAGACGGAGATAGAGACAGAGACGGGGACAGAGGCAGAGACAGAGCCAGGGACAGAGACAGAGACAGAGACAGAGGGAGAGTCAGCGACAGAGACAGAGACAGAGACAGAGACAGAGACAGAGACAGAGACAGAGACAGAGACAGAGACAGAGACAGAAACAGAGACAGAGACAGATACGCGGACAGAGACAGAGGCAGTGACAGAGACAGAGAGAGAGACGGAGGCAGAGACAGAGACACAGACACAGACAGATACAGAGACAGAGACGGAGATAGAGACAGAGACAGAGACAGAGACGGAGACAAAGACCGAGACAGAGACAGAGACAGAGACGGAGACAGAGGCAGAGACAGAGCCAGGGACAGAGACGGAGACAGAGGGAGAGACAGCAACAGAGACAGAGACAGAGACAGAGACAGAGACAGAGACAGAGACAGAGGCAAAGACGGAGACAGAGACGGAGACAAAGACAGAGACAGAGAAAGAGACGGAGACAGAGGCAGAGACAGAGCCAGGGACAGAGACAGAGACAGAGACAGAGACAGAGGCAGAGACAGAGACAGAGACAGAGACAGAGACAGAGACAGAGACAGAGACAGAGACAGAGGCAAAGACGGAGACAGAGACGGAGACAAAGACAGAGACAGAGACAGAGACGGAGACAGAGGCAGAGACAGAGCCAGGGACAGAGACAGAGACAGAGACAGAGACAGAGGCAGAGACAGAGACAGAGACAGAGACAGAGACGGAGACAGAGGCAGAGACAGAGCCAGGGACAGAGACAGAGACAGAGACAGAGACAGAGGCAGAGACAGAGACAGAGACAGAGACAGAGGCAGAGACAGAGACAGAGACAGTGACAGAGACAGAGACAGAGACAGAGACAGAGACAGAGACAGAGACAGAGACAGAGACAGAGACAGAGACAGAGACAGAGACAGAGACAGAGACAGAGACAGAGACAGAGTCAGAGACAGAGACACAGACAGAGACAGAGACGGAGATAGAGACAGAGACAGAGACAGAGACAGAGATAGAGACAGAGACAGAGACAGAGGTAGAGACAGAGACAGAGACAGAGACAGAGACAGAAACAGAGACAGAGACAGATACGCGGACAGAGACAGAGGCAGTGACAGAGACAGAGAGAGAGACGGAGACAGAGACAGAGACTGAGACGGAGACAGAGACAGTGACAGAGCCAGAGACAGAGACAGAGACGGAGACAGAGACAGAGACAGAGAAAGAGACAGAGACAGAGACAGACATAGAGACAGAGACAGAGACAGAGACAGAGACAGAGACAGAGACAGAGACAGAGACAGAGACAGAGACAGAGACAGAGACAGAGACAGAGACACAGACAGAGACAGAGACGGAGACAGAGACAGAGACAGAGACAGAGACAGAGACACAGACAGAGACAGAGACTGAGACAGAGACAGTGACAGAGCCAGAGACAGAGACAGAGACGGAGACAGAGACAGAGACAGAGACAGAGACAGAGACAGATACGGGGACAGAGACAGAGGCAGAGACAGCGACAGAGACAGAGACAGAGACAGAGACACAGACAGATACAGAGACAGAGACGGAGATAGAGACAGAGACAGAGACAGAGACAGAGACAGAGACAGAGACAGAGACAGAGACAGAGACAGAGACAGAGACAGAGACAGAGACACAGACAGAGGCAGAGACGGAGACAGAGACAGAGACAGAGACAGAGACAGAGACAGAGACAGAGACAGAGATAGAGACAGAGACAGAGACAGAGACAGAGACAGAGACGGAGACAGATACGGGGACAGAGACAGAGGCAGAGACAGCGACAGAGACAGAGACAGAGACACAGACAGATACAGAGGCAGAGACAGAGACAGGGACAGAGATAGAGACAGAGACAGAGACAGAGACAGAGGCAGAGACAGAGGGAGAGACAGCGACAGAGACAGAGACAGAGACAGACTCAGAGGCAGAGACAGAGACAGAGACAGAGACGGAGATAGAGACAGAGACAGAGACAGAGACTGAGACGGAGACAGAGACAGCGGCAGAGACAGGGATGGAGACAGAGACAGAGACACAGAAGGAGACAGCAACAGAGACAGAGACAGAGACAGAGACAGAAACAGAGACAGAGACAGATACGGGGACAGAGACAGAGGCAGAGACAGCGACAGAGGCAGAGACAGAGACACAGACACAGACAGATACAGAGACAGAGACGGAGATAGAGACAGAGAGAGAGACAGAGACGGAGACAAAGACCGAGACAGAGACAGAGACAGAGACGGAGACAGAGGCAGAGGGAGAGACAGCGACAGAGACAGAGACAGAAACAGACACAGAGACAGATACGCGAACAGAGACAGAGGCAGAGACAGAGACAGAGAGAGACGGAGACAAAGACCGAGACAGAGACAGAGACAGAGACAGAGACAGAGACAGAGACAGAGACAGAGACAGAGACAGAGACAGAGACAGAGACAGAGACAGAGACAGAGACAGAGGGAGAGACAGCGACAGAGACAGAGACAGAGACAGACTCAGAGGCAGAGACAGAGACAGAGACAGAGACGGAGATAGAGACAGAGACAGAGACAGAGACAGAGACAGAGACTGAGACGGAGACAGAGTCAGCGGCAGAGACAGGGACGGAGACAGAGACAGAGACACAGACAGAGACAGATACAGAGACAGAGACGGAGGTAGAGACAGAGACAGAGACAGAGACGGAGACAAAGACCGAGACAGAGACAGAGACAGAGACGGAGACAGATACGGGGACAGAGACAGAGGCAGAGACAGCGACAGAGACAGAGACAGAGACACAGACAGATACAGAGGCAGAGACAGAGACAGGGACAGAGATAGAGACAGAGACAGAGACAGAAACAGAGACAGAGACAGATACGGGGACAGAGACAGAGGCAGAGACAGCGACAGAGACAGAGACAGAGACACAGACAGATACAGAGACAGAGACGGAGATAGAGACAGCGACGGGGACAGAGGCAGAGACAGAGCCAGGGACAGAGACAGAGACAGAGACAGAGGGAGAGACAGCGACAGAGACAGAGACAGAGACAGAGACAGAGACAGAGACAGAGACAGAGACAGAGACAGAGACAGAGACAGAGACAGAGACAGAAACAGAGACAGAGACAGATACGCGGACAGAGACAGAGGCAGAGACAGAGACAGATACGGGGACAGAGACAGAGGCAGAGACCGCGACAGAGACAGAGACAGAAACAGAGACAGAGACAGATACGGGGACAGAGACAGAGGCAGAGACAGCGACAGAGGCAGAGACAGAGACACAGACACAGACAGATACAGAGACGGAGACGGAGGTAGAGACAGAGACAGAGACAGAGACGGAGACAAAGACCGAGACAGAGACAGAGACAGAGACGGAGACAGAGGCAGAGACAGAGCCAGGGACAGAGACGGAGACAGAGACAGAGGGAGAGACAGCGACAGAGACAGAGACAGAGACAGAAACAGAGACAGAGACAGAGACAGATACGCGGACAGAGACAGAGGCAGAGACAGAGACATTGAGAGAGACGGAGACAGAGACAGAGACGGAGACGGAGACAGAGACAGAGACAGAGACAGAGACAGAGACAGAGACAGAGACAGAGACAGAGACAGAGACAGAGACAGAGACAGAGGCAGAGACAGAGACAGAGACAGAGACAGAGACAGAGACAGCGACAGAGACAGCGACAGAGACGTAGACAGAGACAGAGATAGAGAAAGAAACAGAGACAGAGACAGATACGCGGACAGAGACAGAGGCAGAGACAGAGACAGAGAGAGAGACGGAGACAGAGACAGAGACGGAGACGGAGACAGAGACAGAGACAGAGACAGAGACAGAGACAGAGACAGAGACAGAGACAGAGACAGAGACAGAGACAGAGGCAGAGGCAGAGACAGAGACCGAGACAGAGGCAGAGACAGGGACAGAGACGGAGACAGAGGCAGAGACAGAGCCAGGGACAGAGACAGAGACAGAGACTGAGGGAGAGACAGCGACAGAGACAGAGACAGAGACAGAGACAGAGACGGAGACAGAGGCAGAGACAGAGACAGAGAGAGAGACAGAGACAGAGACAGAGACAGAAACAGAGACAGAGACAGATACGGGGACAGAGACAGATGCAGAGACAGCGACAGAGACAGAGACAGAGACACAGACACAGACAGATACAGAGACAGAGACGGAGATAGAGACAGAGACAGAGAGAGAGACGGAGACAAAGACCGAGACAGAGACAGAGACAGAGACGGAGACAGAGGCAGAGACAGAGCCAGTGACAGAGACGGAGACAGAGACAGAGGGAGAGACAGCGACAGAGACAGAGACAGAAACAGAGACAGAGACAGATACGCGAACAGAGACAGAGGCAGACACAGAGACAGAGAGAGACGGGGACAAAGACCGAGACAGAGACAGAGACAGAGACAGAGACAGAGACAGAGACAGAGACAGAGACAGAGACAGAGACAGAGACAGAGACAGAGACAGAGACAGAGACAGAGACAGAGACAGAGACAGAGACAGAGACAGAGACAGAGACAGAGACAGAGACAGAGACAGAGACAGAGACAGAGACAGAGACAGAGACAGAGACAGAGACAGAGACAGAGACAGAGACAGAGACAGAGACAGAGACAGAGACAGAGACAGAGACAGAGACAGAGACAGAGACAGAGACAGAGACAGAGACAGAGACAGAGACAGAGACAGAGACAGAGACAGAGACAGAGACAGAGACAGAGACAGAGACAGAGACAGAGACAGAGACAGAGACAGAGACAGAGACAGAGACAGAGACAGAGACAGAGACAGAGACAGAGACAGAGACAGAGACAGAGACAGAGACAGAGGCAGAGACAGAGACAGAGACAGAGACAGAGACAGAGACAGAGACAGAGACAGAGACAGAGACAGAGTCAGAGACAGAGACACAGACAGAGACAGAGACGGAGATAGAGACAGAGACAGAGACAGAGACGGAGACAGAGGCAGAGACAGAGCCAGGGACAGGGACAGAGACAGAGACAGAGCCAGGGACAGAGACGGAGACAGAGACAGAGGGAGAGACAGCGACAGAGACAGAGACAGAGACAGACTCAGAGGCAGAGACAGAGACAGAGACAGAGACAGAGACAGAGACAGAGACAGAGACAGAGACAGAGACAGAGTCAGAGACAGAGACACAGACAGAGACAGAGACGGAGATAGAGACAGAGACAGAGACAGAGACGGAGACAGAGGCAGAGACAGAGCCAGGGACAGAGACAGAGACAGAGACAGAGGGAGAGACAGCGACATCGGCAGAGACAGGGACGGAGACAGAGACAGGGACACAGACACAGACAGAGACAGAGACAGAGGCAGAGACAGAGACAGAGACAGAGACAGAGACAGAGACAGAAACAGAGACAGAGACAGATACGCGGACAGAGACAGAGACAGAGACAGAGACAGAGAGAGAGACGGAGACAGAGACAGAGACTGAGACGGAGACAGAGACAGAGACAGAGACAGAGACAGAGACAGAGACTGAGGCAGAGACAGAGACAGAGACAGAGACAGGGACAGAGACGGAGACAGAGACAGAGAGAGAGACAGAGACAGAGACAGAGACAGAAACAGAGACAGAGACAGATACGCGGACAGAGACAGAGGCAGAGACAGAGACAGATACGGGGACAGAGACAGAGGCAGAGACAGCGACAGAGACAGAGACAGAGACACAGACAGATACAGAGACAGAGACGGAGATAGAGACAGAGACGGAGACAGAGGCAGAGACAGAGCCATGGACAGAGTCAGAGACAGAGACAGAGGGAGAGACAGCGACAGAGACAGAGACAGAGACAGAGACAGAGACAGAGACAGAGACAGAGACAGAGACAGAGACAGAGACAGAGACAGAGACAGAGACACAGACAGATACAGAGACAGAGACGGAGATAGAGACAGAGACGGGGACAGAGGCAGAGACAGAGCCAGGGACAGAGACAGAGACAGAGACAGAGGGAGAGTCAGCGACAGAGACAGAGACAGAGACAGAGACAGAGACAGAGACAGAGACAGAGACAGAGACAGAGACAGAGACAGAGACAGAAACAGAGACAGAGACAGATACGCGGACAGAGACAGAGGCAGAGACAGAGACAGAGAGAGAGACGGAGACAGAGACTGAGGGAGAGACAGCGACAGAGACAGAGACAGAGACAGAGACAGAGACAGAGACGGAGGCAGAGGCAGAGACAGAGACAGAGAGAGAGACAGAGACAGAGACAGAGACAGAAACAGAGACAGAGACAGATACGGGGACAGAGACAGAGGCAGAGACAGCGACAGAGGCAGAGACAGAGACACAGACACAGACAGATACAGAGACAGAGACGGAGATAGAGACAGAGACAGAGACAGAGACGGAGACAAAGACCGAGACAGAGACAGAGACAGAGACGGAGACAGAGGCAGAGACAGAGCCAGGGACAGAGACGGAGACAGAGGGAGAGACAGCAACAGAGACAGAGACAGAGACAGAGACAGAGACAGAGACAGAGACAGAGGCAAAGACGGAGACAGAGACGGAGACAAAGACAGAGACAGAGACAGAGACGGAGACAGAGGCAGAGACAGAGCCAGGGACAGAGACAGAGACAGAGACAGAGACAGAGGCAGAGACAGAGACAGAGACAGAGACAGAGACGGAGACAGAGGCAGAGACAGAGCCAGGGACAGAGACGGAGACAGAGACAGAGACAGAGGCAGAGACAGAGACAGAGACAGAGACAGAGGCAGAGACAGAGACAGAGACAGTGACAGAGACAGAGACAGAGACAGAGACAGAGACAGAGACAGAGACAGAGACAGAGACAGAGACAGAGACAGAGACAGAGACAGAGACAGAGACAGAGACAGAGACAGAGACAGAGACAGCGACAGAGACAGAGTCAGAGACAGAGACACAGACAGAGACAGAGACGGAGATAGAGACGGAGACGGAGACAGAGGCAGAGACAGAGCCAGGGACAGGGACAGAGACAGAGACAGAGCCAGGGACAGAGACGGAGACAGAGACAGAGGGAGAGACAGCGACAGATACAGAGACAGAGACAGACTCAGAGGCAGAGACAGAGACAGAGACAGAGACAGAGACAGAGACAGAGACAGAGACAGAGACAGAGACAGAGACAGAGACAGAGGGAGAGACAGCGACAGAGACAGAGACAGAGACAGACTCAGAGGCAGAGACAGAGACAGAGACAGAGACAGAGACAGAGACAGAGACAGAGACAGAGACAGAGACAGAGACAGAGTCAGAGACAGAGACACAGACAGAGACAGAGACGGAGATAGAGACAGAGACAGAGACAGAGACAGAGACAGAGACAGAGGGAGAGACAGCGACAGAGACAGAGACAGAGACAGACTCAGAGGCAGAGACAGAGACAGAGACAGAGACAGAGACAGAGACAGAGACAGAGACAGAGACAGAGACAGAGACAGAGACAGAGTCAGAGACAGAGGCACAGACAGAGACAGAGACGGAGATAGAGACAGAGACAGAGACAGAGGTAGAGACAGAGACAGAGACAGAGACAGAGACAGAAACAGAGACAGAGACAGATACGCGGACAGAGACAGAGGCAGTGACAGAGACAGAGAGAGAGACGGAGACAGAGACAGAGACTGAGACGGAGACAGAGACAGTGACAGAGCCAGAGACAGAGACAGAGACGGAGACAGAGACAGAGACAGAGAAAGAGACAGAGACAGAGACAGACATAGAGACAGAGACAGAGACAGAGACAGAGACAGAGACAGAGACAGAGACAGAGACAGAGACAGAGGGAGAGACAGCGACAGAGACAGAGACAGAGACAGACTCAGAGGCAGAGACAGAGACAGAGACAGAGACAGAGACAGAGACAGAGACAGAGACAGAGACAGAGACAGAGACAGAGACAGAGTCAGAGAGAGAGGCACAGACAGAGACAGAGACGGAGATAGAGACAGAGACAGAGACAGAGGTAGAGACAGAGACAGAGACAGAGACAGAGACAGAAACAGAGACAGAGACAGATACGCGGACAGAGACAGAGGCAGTGACAGAGACAGAGAGAGAGACGGAGACAGAGACAGAGACTGAGACGGAGACAGAGACAGTGACAGAGCCAGAGACAGAGACAGAGACGGAGACAGAGACAGAGACAGAGAAAGAGACAGAGACAGAGACAGACATAGAGACAGAGACAGAGACAGAGACAGAGACAGAGACAGAGACAGAGACAGAGACAGAGACAGAGACAGAGACAGAGACAGAGACAGAGACAGAGACAGAGACAGAGACAGAGACACAGACAGAGACAGAGACGGAGACAGAGACAGAGACAGAGACAGAGACAGAGACAGAGACACAGACAGAGACAGAGACTGAGACAGAGACAGTGACAGAGCCAGAGACAGAGACAGAGACGGAGACAGAGACAGAGACAGAGACAGAGACAGAGACAGAGACAGAGACACAGACAGATACAGAGGCAGAGGCAGAGACAGAGACAGAGACAGAGATAGAGACTGAGACAGAGACAGAAACAGAGACAGAGACAGATACGGGGACAGAGACAGAGGCAGAGACAGCGACAGAGACAGAGACAGAGACAGAGACAGAGACAGAGACAGAGACAGAGACAGAGATAGAGACAGAGACAGAGACAGAGACAGAGACAGAGACGGAGACAGATACGGGGACAGAGACAGAGGCAGAGACAGCGACAGAGACAGAGACAGAGACACAGACAGATACAGAGGCAGAGACAGAGACAGGGACAGAGATAGAGACAGAGACAGAGACAGAGACAGAGGCAGAGACAGAGGGAGAGACAGCGACAGAGACAGAGACAGAGACAGACTCAGAGGCAGAGACAGAGACAGAGACAGAGACGGAGATAGAGACAGAGACAGAGACAGAGACTGAGACGGAGACAGAGACAGCGGCAGAGACAGGGACGGAGACAGAGACAGAGACACAGAAGGAGACAGCAACAGAGACAGAGACAGAGACAGAGACAGAAACAGAGACAGAGACAGATACGGGGACAGAGACAGAGGCAGAGACAGCGACAGAGGCAGAGACAGAGACACAGACACAGACAGATACAGAGACAGAGACGGAGATAGAGACAGAGAGAGAGACAGAGACGGAGACAAAGACCGAGACAGAGACAGAGACAGAGACGGAGACAGAGGCAGAGGGAGAGACAGCGACAGAGACAGAGACAGAAACAGACACAGAGACAGATACGCGAACAGAGACAGAGGCAGAGACAGAGACAGAGAGAGACGGAGACAAAGACCGAGACAGAGACAGAGACAGAGACAGAGACAGAGACAGAGACAGAGACAGAGACAGAGACAGAGACAGAGACAGAGACAGAGGGAGAGACAGCGACAGAGACAGAGACAGAGACAGACTCAGAGGCAGAGACAGAGACAGAGACAGAGACGGAGATAGAGACAGAGACAGAGACAGAGACAGAGACTGAGACGGAGACAGAGTCAGCGGCAGAGACAGGGACGGAGACAGAGACAGAGACACAGACAGAGACAGATACAGAGACAGAGACGGAGGTAGAGACAGAGACAGAGACAGAGACGGAGACAAAGACCGAGACAGAGACAGAGACAGAGACGGAGACAGAGACAGAGACAGAGACAGATACGGGGACAGAGACAGAGGCAGAGACAGCGACAGAAACAGAGACAGAGACACAGACAGATACAGAGGCAGAGACAGAGACAGGGACAGAGATAGAGACAGAGACAGAGACAGAAACAGAGACAGATACGGGGACAGAGACAGAGGCAGAGACAGCGACAGAGACAGAGACAGAGACACAGACAGATACAGAGACAGAGACGGAGATAGAGACAGAGACGGGGACAGAGGCAGAGACAGAGCCAGGGACAGAGACAGAGACAGAGACGGAGATAGAGACAGAGACGGGGACAGAGGCAGAGACAGAGCCAGGGACAGAGACAGAGACAGAGACAGAGGGAGAGTCAGCGACAGAGACAGAGACAGAGACACAGACAGATACAGAGACAGAGACGGAGATAGAGACAGAGACGGGGACAGAGGCAGAGACAGAGCCAGGGACAGAGACAGAGACAGAGACAGAGGGAGAGTCAGCGACAGAGACAGAGACAGAGACAGAGACAGAGACAGAGACAGAGACAGAGACAGAGACAGAGACAGAGACAGAGACAGAGACAGAAACAGAGACAGAGACAGATACGCGGACAGAGACAGAGGCAGAGACAGAGACAGAGAGAGAGACGGAGACAGAGACTGAGGGAGAGACAGCGACAGAGACAGAGACAGAGACAGAGACGGAGGCAGAGGCAGAGACAGAGACAGAGAGAGAGACAGAGACAGAGACAGAGACAGAAACAGAGACAGAGACAGAGACGGGGACAGAGGCAGAGACAGAGCCAGGGACAGAGACAGAGACAGAGACAGAGGGAGAGACAGCGACAGAGACAGAGACAGAGACAGAGACAGAGACAGAGACTGAGACAGAGACAGAAACAGAGACAGAGACAGAGACAGAGACAGAAACAGAGACAGAGACAGATACGCGGACAGAGACAGAGACAGAGACAGAGACAGAGAGAGAGACGGAGACAGAGACAGAGACTGAGACGGAGACAGAGACAGAGACAGAGACAGAGACAGAGACAGAGACTGAGGCAGAGACAGAGACAGAGACAGAGACAGGGACAGAGACGGAGACAGAGACAGAGAGAGAGACAGAGACAGAGACAGAGACAGAGACAGAGACAGAGACAGAGACAGAGACAGAGACAGAGACAGAGACAGAGACAGAGACAGAGACAGAGACAGAGACAGAGAC
The DNA here is from genome assembly GCA_945859595.2 of Megachile willughbiella. NCBI lineage: Eukaryota > Metazoa > Arthropoda > Insecta > Hymenoptera > Megachilidae > Megachile > Megachile willughbiella. Next base: position 695,049 of record CAMAOD020000263.1, read on the forward strand.
AGAGACAGAGACAGAGACAGAGACAGAGACAGAGACAGAGACACAGACAGATACAGAGACAGAGACGGAGATAGAGACAGAGACGGGGACAGAGGCAGAGACAGAGCCAGGGACAGAGACAGAGACAGAGACAGAGGGAGAGTCAGCGACAGAGACAGAGACAGAGACAGAGACAGAGACAGAGACAGAGACAGAGACAGAGACAGAGACAGAGACAGAAACAGAGACAGAGACAGATACGCGGACAGAGACAGAGGCAGAGACAGAGACAGAGAGAGAGACGGAGACAGAGACTGAGGGAGAGACAGCGACAGAGACAGAGACAGAGACAGAGACAGAGACAGAGACGGAGGCAGAGGCAGAGACAGAGACAGAGAGAGAGACAGAGACAGAGACAGAGACAGAAACAGAGACAGAGACAGATACGGGGACAGAGACAGAGGCAGAGACAGCGACAGAGGCAGAGACAGAGACACAGACACAGACAGATACAGAGACAGAGACGGAGATAGAGACAGAGACAGAGACAGAGACGGAGACAAAGACCGAGACAGAGACAGAGACAGAGACGGAGACAGAGGCAGAGACAGAGCCAGGGACAGAGACGGAGACAGAGGGAGAGACAGCAACAGAGACAGAGACAGAGACAGAGACAGAGACAGAGACAGAGACAGAGACAGAGGCAAAGACGGAGACAGAGACGGAGACAAAGACAGAGACAGAGACAGAGACGGAGACAGAGGCAGAGACAGAGCCAGGGACAGAGACAGAGACAGAGACAGAGACAGAGGCAGAGACAGAGACAGAGACAGAGACAGAGACGGAGACAGAGGCAGAGACAGAGCCAGGGACAGAGACAGAGACAGAGACAGAGACAGAGGCAGAGACAGAGACAGAGACAGAGACAGAGGCAGAGACAGAGACAGAGACAGTGACAGAGACAGAGACAGAGACAGAGACAGAGACAGAGACAGAGACAGAGACAGAGACAGAGACAGAGACAGAGACAGAGACATAGACAGAGACAGAGACAGAGACAGAGACAGAGACAGAGACAGAGACAGAGACAGAGACAGAGACAGAGTCAGAGACAGAGACACAGACAGAGACAGAGACGGAGATAGAGACGGAGACGGAGACAGAGGCAGAGACAGAGCCAGGGACAGGGACAGAGACAGAGACAGAGCCAGGGACAGAGACGGAGACAGAGACAGAGGGAGAGACAGCGACAGAGACAGAGACAGAGACAGACTCAGAGGCAGAGGCAGAGACAGAGACAGAGACAGAGACAGAGACAGAGACAGAGACAGAGACAGAGACAGAGACAGAGACAGAGGGAGAGACAGCGACAGAGACAGAGACAGAGACAGACTCAGAGGCAGAGACAGAGACAGAGACAGAGACAGAGACAGAGACAGAGACAGAGACAGAGAGAGAGACAGAGTCAGAGACAGAGACACAGACAGAGACAGAGACGGAGATAGAGACAGAGACAGAGACAGAGACAGAGACAGAGACAGAGGGAGAGACAGCGACAGAGACAGAGACAGAGACAGACTCAGAGGCAGAGACAGAGACAGAGACAGAGACAGAGACAGAGACAGAGACAGAGACAGAGACAGAGACAGAGACAGAGTCAGAGACAGAGGCACAGACAGAGACAGAGACGGAGATAGAGACAGAGACAGAGACAGAGGTAGAGACAGAGACAGAGACAGAGACAGAGACAGAAACAGAGACAGAGACAGATACGCGGACAGAGACAGAGGCAGTGACAGAGACAGAGAGAGAGACGGAGACAGAGACAGAGACTGAGACGGAGACAGAGACAGTGACAGAGCCAGAGACAGAGACAGAGACGGAGACAGAGACAGAGACAGAGAAAGAGACAGAGACAGAGACAGACATAGAGACAGAGACAGAGACAGAGACAGAGACAGAGACAGAGACAGAGACAGAGACAGAGACAGAGACAGAGACAGAGACACAGACAGAGACAGAGACGGAGACAGAGACAGAGACAGAGACAGAGACAGAGACTGAGACAGAGACAGTGACAGAGCCAGAGACAGTGACAGAGCCAGAGACAGAGACAGAGACAGAGACAGAGACAGAGACAGAGACAGAGACACAGACAGATACAGAGGCAGAGGCAGAGACAGAGACAGAGACAGAGATAGAGACTGAGACAGAGACAGAAACAGAGACAGAGACAGATACGGGGACAGAGACAGAGGCAGAGACAGCGACAGAGACAGAGACAGAGACAGAGACACAGACAGATACAGAGACAGAGACGGAGATAGAGACAGAGACAGAGACAGAGACAGAGACAGAGACAGAGACAGAGACAGAGACAGAGACAGAGACAGAGACAGAGACAGAGACACAGACAGAGGCAGAGACGGCGACAGAGACAGAGACAGAGACAGAGACAGAGACAGAGACAGAGACAGAGACAGAGATAGAGACAGAGACAGAGACAGAGACAGAGACAGAGACGGAGACAGATACGGGGACAGAGACAGAGGCAGAGACAGCGACAGAGACAGAGACAGAGACACAGACAGATACAGAGGCAGAGACAGAGACAGGGACAGAGATAGAGACAGAGACAGAGACAGAGACAGAGGCAGAGACAGAGGGAGAGACAGCGACAGAGACAGAGACAGAGAGAGACTCAGAGGCAGAGACAGAGACAGAGACAGAGACGGAGATAGAGACAGAGACAGAGACAGAGACTGAGACGGAGACAGAGACAGCGGCAGAGACAGGGACGGAGACAGAGACAGAGACACAGAAGGAGACAGCAACAGAGACAGAGACAGAGACAGAGACAGAAACAGAGACAGAGACAGATACGGGGACAGAGACAGAGGCAGAGACAGCGACAGAGGCAGAGACAGAGACACAGACACAGACAGATACAGAGACAGAGACGGAGATAGAGACAGAGAGAGAGACAGAGACGGAGACAAAGACCGAGACAGAGACAGAGACAGAGACGGAGACAGAGGCAGAGGGAGAGACAGCGACAGAGACAGAGACAGAAACAGACACAGAGACAGATACGCGAACAGAGACAGAGGCAGAGACAGAGACAGAGAGAGACGGAGACAAAGACCGAGACAGAGACAGAGACAGAGACAGAGAGAGAGACAGAGACAGAGACAGAGACAGAGACAGAGACAGAGACAGAGACAGAGGGAGAGACAGCGACAGAGACAGAGACAGAGACAGACTCAGAGGCAGAGACAGAGACAGAGACAGAGACGGAGATAGGGACAGAGACAGAGACAGAGACAGAGACTGAGACGGAGACAGAGTCAGCGGCAGAGACAGGGACGGAGACAGAGACAGAGACACAGACAGAGACAGATACAGAGACAGAGACGGAGGTAGAGACAGAGACAGAGACAGAGACGGAGACAAAGACCGAGACAGAGACAGAGACAGAGACGGAGACAGATACGGGGACAGAGACAGAGGCAGAGACAGCGACAGAGACAGAGACAGAGACACAGACAGATACAGAGGCAGAGACAGAGACAGGGACAGAGATAGAGACAGAGACAGAGACAGAAACAGAGACAGAGACAGATACGGGGACAGAGACAGAGGCAGAGACAGCGACAGAGACAGAGACAGCGACACAGACAGATACAGAGACAGAGACGGAGATAGAGACAGCGACGGGGACAGAGGCAGAGACAGAGCCAGGGACAGAGACAGAGACAGAGACAGAGGGAGAGACAGCGACAGAGACAGAGACAGAGACAGAGACAGAGACAAAGACAGAGACAGAGACAGAGACAGAGACAGAGACAGAGACAGAGACAGAGACAGAGACAGAAACAGAGACAGAGACAGATACGCGGACAGAGACAGAGGCAGAGACAGAGACAGATACGGGGACAGAGACAGAGGCAGAGACAGCGACAGAGACAGAGACAGAGACACAGACAGATACAGAGACAGAGACGGAGATAGAGACAGAGACGGAGACAGAGGCAGAGACAGAGCCATGGACAGATACAGAGACAGAGACGGAGATAGAGACAGAGACAGAGACAGAGACAGAGACAGAGACAGAGACAGAGACAGAGACAGAGACAGAGACAGAGACAGAGACAGAGACAGAGACAGAGACAGAGACAGAGAGAGAGACAGAGACAGAGACAGAGACAGAAACAGAGACAGAGACAGATACGGGGACAGAGACAGAGGCAGAGACAGCGACAGAGGCAGAGACAGAGACACAGACACAGACAGATACAGAGACGGAGACGGAGGTAGAGACAGAGACAGAGACAGAGACGGAGACAAAGACCGAGACAGAGACAGAGACAGAGACGGAGACAGAGGCAGAGACAGAGCCAGGGACAGAGACGGAGACAGAGACAGAGGGAGAGACAGCGACAGAGACAGAGACAGAGACAGAAACAGAGACAGAGACAGAGACAGATACGCGGACAGAGACAGAGGCAGAGACAGAGACATTGAGAGAGACGGAGACAGAGACAGAGACGGAGACGGAGACAGAGACAGAGACAGAGACAGAGACAGAGACAGAGACAGAGACAGAGACAGAGACAGAGACAGAGACAGAGACAGAGACAGAGACAGAGACAGAGACAGAGACAGAGACAGAGACAGAGACAGAGACAGAGACAGAGACAGAGACAGAGACAGAGACAGCGACAGAGACGTAGACAGAGACAGAGATAGAGAAAGAAACAGAGACAGAGACAGATACGCGGACAGAGACAGAGGCAGAGACAGAGACAGAGAGAGAGACGGAGACAGAGACAGAGACGGAGACGGAGACAGAGACAGAGACAGAGACAGAGACAGAGACAGCGACAGAGACAGAGACAGAGACAGAGACAGAGACAGAGACAGAGACAGAGGCAGAGGCAGAGACAGAGACCGAGACAGAGGCAGAGACAGGGACAGAGACGGAGACAGAGGCAGAGACAGAGCCAGGGACAGAGACAGAGACAGAGACTGAGGGAGAGACAGCGACAGAGACAGAGACAGAGACAGAGACAGAGACAGAGACGGAGACAGAGGCAGAGACAGAGACAGAGAGAGAGACAGAGACAGAGACAGAGACAGAAACAGAGACAGAGACAGATACGGGGACAGAGACAGATGCAGAGACAGCGACAGAGACAGAGACAGAGACACAGACACAGACAGATACAGAGACAGAGACGGAGATAGAGACAGAGACAGAGACAGAGACGGAGACAAAGACCGAGACAGAGACAGAGACAGAGACAGAGACGGAGACAGAGGCAGAGACAGAGCCAGGGACAGAGACGGAGACAGAGACAGAGGGAGAGACAGCGACAGAGACAGAGACAGAAACAGAGACAGAGACAGATACGCGAACAGAGACAGAGGCAGACACAGAGACAGAGAGAGACGGGGACAAAGACCGAGACAGAGACAGAGACAGAGACAGAGACAGAGACAGAGACAGAGACAGAGACAGAGACAGAGACAGAGACAGAGACAGAGACAGAGACAGAGACAGAGACAGAGACAGAGACAGAGACAGAGACAGAGACAGAGACAGAGACAGAGACAGAGACAGAGAGAGAGACGGAGACAGAGACAGAGACAGAGACAGAGACAGAGACAGAGACAGAGACAGAGACAGAGACAGAGACAGAGACAGAGACAGAGACAGAGACAGAGACAGAGACAGAGACAGAGACAGAGACAGAGACAGAGACAGAGACAGAGACAGAGACAGAGACAGATACGGGGACAGAGACAGAGGCAGAGAGAGCGACAGAGACAGAGACAGAGACAGAGACAGAGACAGAGATAGAGACAGAGACGGAGACAGAAACAGAGACAGAGACAGATACGGGGACAGAGACAGAGGCAGAGACAGCGACAGAGACAGAGACAGAGACACAGACAGATACAGCGACAGAGCCGGAGATAGAGACAGAGACGGGGACAGAGGCAGAGACAGAGACAGAGACAGAGACAGAGACTGTGGGAGAGACAGCGACAGAGACAGAGACAGAGACAGACACAGAGACAGAGACAGAGACAGAGACAGAAACAGAGACAGAGACAGAAACGCGGACAGAGACAGAGGCAGAGACACAGACAGAGAGAGAGACGGAGACAGATACAGAGACTGAGACAGAGACAGAGACAGCGGCAGAAACAGGGACGGAGACAGAGACAGAGACACAGACAGAGACAGAGACAGAGACAGAGACAGAGACAGAGACAGAGACAGAGACAGAGACAGAGACAGAGACAGAGACAGAGACAGAGACAGAGACAGAGACAGAGACAGAGACAGAGACAGAGACAGAGACTGAGACTGAGACAGAGACAGAGACAGAGACAGAGACAGAGACAGAGACGGAGACAGAGACAGAGACAGAGACAGAGACAGAGACAGAGACAGAGACAGAAACAGAGACAGAGACAGAGACAGAGAAAGAGACAGAGACAAAGACAGACATAGAGACAGAGACAGAGACAGAGACAGAGACAGAGACAGAGACAGAGACAGAGACAGAGACAGAGACAGAGACAGATACGGAGACAGAGGGAGAGACAGCGACAGAGACAGAGACAGAGACAGAGACAGAGACAGAGACAGAGACAGAGACAGAGACGGAGACAGAGACAGAGACAGAGTCAGAGACAGAGACACAGACAGAGACAGAGACGGAGATAGAGACAGAGACAGAGACAGAGACAGAGACAGAGACAGAGACAGAGACAGAGACAGAGACAGAGACAGAGACAGATACGGGGACAGAGACAGAGGCAGAGAGAGCGACAGATGCAGAGACAGAGACACAGACAGAGACAGAGACAGAGACGGAGACAAAGACCGAGACAGAGGCAGAGACAGAGGCAGAGACAGGGACAGAGACGGAGACAGAGGCAGAGACAGAGCCAGGGACAGAGACAGAGACAGATACGGAGACAGAGGGAGAGACAGCGACAGAGACAGAGACAGAGACAGAGACAGAGACAGAGACAGAGACAGAGGCAGAGACAGAGCCAGGGACAGAGACAGAGACAGAGACAGAGGGAGGGACAGCGACAGAGACAGAGACCGAGACAGAGACAGAGACAGAGACAGAGACAGAGACAGAGACAGAGACAGAGACAGAGACAGAGACAGAGACAGAGACAGAGACAGAGACAGAGACAGAGACAGAGACAGAGACAGAGACAGAGACAGAGACAGAGACAGAGACAGAGACAGAGACAGAGACAGAGACAGAGACAGAGACAGAGACAGAGACAGAGACAGAGACAGAGACAGAGACAGAGACAGAGACAGAGACAGAGACAGAGACAGAAACAGAGACAGAGACAGATACGGGGACAGAGACAGAGGCAGAGAGAGCGACAGATGCAGAGACAGAGACACAGACAGAGACAGAGACAGAGACGGAGACAAAGACCGAGACAGAGGCAGAGACAGAGGCAGAGACAGGGACAGAGACGGAGACAGAGGCAGAGACAGAGCCAGGGACAGAGACAGAGACAGAGACTGAGGGAGAGACAGCGACAGAGACAGAGACAGAGACAGAGACAGAGACAGAGACAGAGACAGAGACAGAGACGGAGACAGAGACAGAGACAGAGACAGAGACAGAGACAGAGACAGAGACAAAAACAGAGACAGAGACAGATACGGGGACAGAGACAGAGGCAGAGAGAGCGACAGAGGCAGAGACAGAGACACAGACAGAGACAGAGACAGAGACGGAGACAAAGACCGAGACAGAGGCAGAGACAATGGCAGAGATGGAGACAGAGACAGAGACAGAGGCAGATACAGACAGAGAGACGGAGGCAGAGACAGAGACACAGACAGAGACAGAGACTGAGACAGAGTCAGAGACAGAGACAGAGACATAGAGACATAGGCACGGAGGCAGGGATGCAGAGACAGAGACAAAGAGACCGAGTCAGGGACAGAAACAGAGACAGAGACAGAGACAGAGACAGAGACAGAGACAGAGACAGAGACAGAGGCAGAGACAGAGCCAGGGACAGAGACAGAGACAGAGACAGAGAGAGAGACAGCGACAGAGACAGAGACAGAGACAGAGACAGAGACAGAGACAGAGACAGAGACAGAGACAGAGACAGAGACAGAGACAGAGACAGAGCCAGGGACAGAGACGGAGACAGAGACAGAGGGAGAGACAGCGACAGAGACAGAGACAGAGACAGAGTCAGAGGCAGAGACAGAGACAGAGACAGAGACAGAGACAGAGACAGAGACAGAGACAGAGTCAGAGACAGAGACACAGACAGAGACAGAGACGGAGATAGAGACAGAGACAGAGACAGAGACGGAGACAGAGGCAGAGACAGAGCCAGGGACAGAGACAGAGACAGAGACAGAGGGAGAGACAGCGACAGAGACAGAGACAGAGACTGAGGGAGAGACAGCGACAGAGACAGAGACAGAGACAGAGACAGATACGCGGACAGAGACCGAGGCAGAAACAGAGACAGAGAGAGAGACGGAGACAGAGACAGAGACAGAGACAGAGACAGAGACAGGGACGGAGACAGAGACAGAGACAGAGACAGAGACAGAGCCAGAAACAGAGACAGAGAAAGATACGCGGACAGAGACACAGGCAGAGACAGAGACAGTTACGCGGACAGAGACAGAGGCAGAGACAGAGACAGAGACAGAGAGAGAGACGGAGTCAGAGACAGAGACAGAAACAGAAACAGAGACAGAGACAGATACGCGGACAGAGACCGAGGCAGAAACAGAGACAGAGAGAGAGACGGAGACAGAGACAGAGACAGAGACAGGGACGGAGACAGAGACAGAAACAGAGACAGAGACAGTTACGCGGACAGAGACAGAGGCAGAGACAGAGACAGTTACGCGGACAGAGACGGAGGCAGAGACAGAAACAGAGAGAGAGACGGAGACAGAGACAGAGACAGAGACAGAGACAGAGACAGAGACAGAGACAGAGACAGAGACAGAGACAGAGACAGAGACAGAGACAGAGACAGAGACAGAGACAGAGACTGAGACTGAGACAGAGACAGAGATAGAGACAGAGACAGAGACGGAGACAGAGACAGAGACAGAGACAGAGACAGAGACAGAGACAGAGACAGAGACAGAGACAGAGACAGAAACAGAGACAGAGACAGATACGGGGACAGAGACAGAGGCAGAGAGAGCGACAGAGGCAGAGACAGAGACACAGACAGAGACAGAGACAGAGACGGAGACAAAGACCGAGACAGAGGCAGAGACAGAGGCAGAGACAGGGACAGAGACGGAGACAGAGGCAGAGACAGAGCCAGGGACAGAGACAGAGACAGAGACTGAGGGAGAGACGGCGACAGAGACAGAGACAGAGACAGAGACAGAGACAGAGACAGAGACGGAGACAGAGACAGAGACAGAGACAGAGACAGAGACAGAGACAGAGACAGAAACAGAGACAGAGACAGATACGGGGACAGAGACAGAGGCAGAGAGAGCGACAGAGGCAGAGACAGAGACACAGACAGAGACAGAGACAGAGACGGAGACAAAGACCGAGACAGAGGCAGAGACAATGGCAGAGATGGAGACAGAGACAGAGACAGAGGCAGATACAGACAGAGAGACGGAGGCAGAGACAGAGACACAGACAGAGACAGAGACTGAGACAGAGTCAGAGACAGAGACAGAGACATAGAGACATAGGCACGGAGGCAGGGATGCAGAGACAGAGACAAAGAGACCGAGTCAGAGACAGAAACAGAGACAGAGACAGAGACAGAGACAGAGGGAGAGACAGCGACAGAGACAGAGACAGAGACAGAGACAGAGACAGAGACAGAGACAGAGACAGAGACAGAGACAGAGACAGAGACAGAGCCAGGGACAGAGACGGAGACAGAGACAGAGGGAGAGACAGCGACAGAGGCAGAGACAGAGACAGAGTCAGAGGCAGAGACAGAGACAGAGACAGAGACAGAGACAGAGACAGGGACGGAGACAGAGACAGAAACAGAGACAGAGACAGTTACGCGGACAGAGACAGAGGCAGAGACAGAGACAGTTACGCGGACAGAGACAGAGGCAGAGACAGAAACAGAGAGAGAGACGGAGACAGAGACAGAGACAGAGACAGAGACAGAGACAGAGACAGAGACAGAGACAGAGACAGAGACAGAGACAGAGACAGAGACAGAGACAGAGACAGAGACAGAGACAGAGACAGAGACAGAGACAGAGACAGAGACTGAGACTGAGACAGAGACAGAGACAGAGACAGAGACAGAGACAGAGACGGAGACAGAGACAGAGACAGAGACAGAGACAGAGACAGAGACAGAGACAGAGACAGAGAAAGAGACAGAGACAGAGACAGACATAGAGACAGAGACAGAGACAGAGACAGAGACAGAGACAGAGACACAGACAGAGACAGAGACAGAGACAGAGACAGAGACAGAGACAGAGACAGAGACAGAGACGGAGACATAGACAGAGACAGAGTCAGAGACAGAGACACAGACAGAGACAGAGACGGAGATAGAGACAGAGACAGAGACAGAGACAGAGACAGAGACAGAGACAGAGACAGAGACAGAGATAGAGACAGAGACAGAGACAGAAACAGAGACAGAGACAGAGACAGATACGGGGACAGAGACAGAGGCAGAGACAGCGACAGAGACAGAGACAGAGACACAGACAGATACAGCGACAGAGCCGGAGATAGAGACAGAGACGGGGACAGAGGCAGAGACAGAGCCAGGGACAGAGACAGAGACAGAGACAGAGGGAGAGACAGCGACAGAGAAAGAGACAGAGACAGAGACAGAGACAGAGACAGAGACAGAGAGAGAGACGGAGTCAGAGACAGAGACAGAAACAGAAACAGAGACAGAGACAGATACGAGGACAGAGACCAAGGCAGAAACAGAGACAGAGAGAGAGACGGAGACAGAGACAGAGACAGAGACAGGGACGGAGGCAGAGACAGAAACAGAGACAGAGACAGTTACGCGGACAGAGACAGAGGCAGAGACAGAGACAGTTACGCGGACAGAGACAGAGACAGAGACAGAGACAGAGACAGAGACAGAGACAGAGACAGAGACAGAGACAGAGACAGACATAGAGACAGAGACAGAGACAGAGACAGAGACAGAGACAGAGACAGAGACAGAGACAGAGACAGATACGGAGACAGAGGGAGAGACAGCGACAGAGACAGAGACAGAGACAGAGACAGAGACAGAGACAGAGACAGAGACAGAGACAGAGACAGAGACAGAGACAGAGACAGAGACAGAGACAGAGACAGAGAAAGAGACAGAGACAGAGACAGAGACAGAGACAGAGACTGAGACGGAGACGAAGACAGAGACAGCGGCAGAGACAGGGACGGAGACAGAGACAGAGACACAGACAGAGACAGAGACAGAGACAGAGACAGAGACAGAGACTGAGACAGAGACAGAGACAGAGACAGAGACAGAGAGAGAGACTGTGGGAGAGACAGCGACAGAGACAGAGACAGAGACAGACACAGAGACAGAGACAGAGACAGAGACAGAAACAGAGACAGAGACAGAAACGCGGACAGAGACAGAGGCAGAGACACAGACAGAGAGAGAGACGGAGACAGATACAGAGACTGAGACAGAGACAGAGACAGCGGCAGAAACAGGGACGGAGACAGAGACAGAGACACAGACAGAGACAGAGACAGAGACAGAGACAGAGACAGAGACAGAGACAGAGACAGAGACAGAGACAGAGACAGAGACAGAGACAGAGACAGAGACAGAGACAGAGACAGAGACAGAGACAGAGACAGAGACAGAGACAGAGACTGAGACTGAGACAGAGACAGAGACAGAGACAGAGACAGAGACAGAGACGGAGACAGAGACAGAGACAGAGACAGAGACAGAGACAGAGACAGAGACAGAGACAGAGACAGAGACAGAGACAGAGACAGAGAAAGAGACAGAGACAAAGACAGACATAGAGACAGAGACAGAGACAGAGACAGAGACAGAGACAGAGACAGAGACAGAGACAGAGACAGAGACACAGACAGAGACAGAGACGGAGATAGAGACAGAGACAGAGACAGAGACGGAGACAGAGGCAGAGACAGAGCCAGGGACAGAGACAGAGACAGAGACAGAGGGAGGGACAGCGACAGAGACAGAGACCGAGACAGAGACAGAGACAGAGACAGAGACAGAGACAGAGACAGAGACAGAGACAGAGACAGAGACAGAGACAGACACAGAGACAGAGACAGAGACAGAGGCAGAGACAGAGACAGAGACAGAGACAGAGACAGAGACAGAGACAGAGACAGAGACAGAGACAGAGACAGAGACAGAGACAGAGACAGAGACAGAGACAGAGACAGAGACAGAGACAGAGACAGAGACAGAGACAGAAACAGAGACAGAGACAGATACGGGGACAGAGACAGAGGCAGAGAGAGCGACAGAGACAGAGACAGAGACAGAGACAGAGACAGAGATAGAGACAGAGACGGAGACAGAAACAGAGACAGAGACAGATACGGGGACAGAGACAGAGGCAGAGACAGCGACAGAGACAGAGACAGAGACACAGACAGATACAGCGACAGAGCCGGAGATAGAGACAGAGACGGGGACAGAGGCAGAGACAGAGACAGAGACAGAGACAGAGACTGTGGGAGAGACAGCGACAGAGACAGAGACAGAGACAGACACAGAGACAGAGACAGAGACAGAGACAGAAACAGAGACAGAGACAGAAACGCGGACAGAGACAGAGGCAGAGACACAGACAGAGAGAGAGACGGAGACAGATACAGAGACTGAGACAGATACAGAGACAGCGGCAGAAACAGGGACGGAGACAGAGACAGAGACACAGACAGAGACAGAGACAGAGACAGAGACAGAGACAGAGACAGAGACAGAGACAGAGACAGAGACAGAGACAGAGACAGAGACAGAGACAGAGACAGAGACAGAGACAGAGACAGAGACAGAGACAGAGACTGAGACTGAGACAGAGACAGAGACAGAGACAGAGACAGAGACAGAGACGGAGACAGAGACAGAGACAGAGACAGAGACAGAGACAGAGACAGAGACAGAAACAGAGACAGAGACAGAGACAGAGAAAGAGACAGAGACAAAGACAGACATAGAGACAGAGACAGAGACAGAGACAGAGACAGAGACAGAGACAGAGACAGAGACAGAGACAGAGACAGATACGGAGACAGAGGGAGAGACAGCGACAGAGACAGAGACAGAGACAGAGACAGAGACAGAGACAGAGACAGAGACAGAGACGGAGACAGAGACAGAGACAGAGTCAGAGACAGAGACACAGACAGAGACAGAGACGGAGATAGAGACAGAGACAGAGACAGAGACAGAGACAGAGACAGAGACAGAGACAGAGACAGAGACAGAGACAGAGACAGATACGGGGACAGAGACAGAGGCAGAGAGAGCGACAGATGCAGAGACAGAGACACAGACAGAGACAGAGACAGAGACAGAGACGGAGACAAAGACCGAGACAGAGGCAGAGACAGAGGCAGAGACAGGGACAGAGACGGAGACAGAGGCAGAGACAGAGCCAGGGACAGAGACAGAGACAGATACGGAGACAGAGGGAGAGACAGCGACAGAGACAGAGACAGAGACAGAGACAGAGACAGAGACAGAGACAGAGGCAGAGACAGAGCCAGGGACAGAGACAGAGACAGAGACAGAGGGAGGGACAGCGACAGAGACAGAGACCGAGACAGAGACAGAGACAGAGACAGAGACAGAGACAGAGACAGAGACAGAGACAGAGACAGAGACAGAGACAGAGACAGAGACAGAGACAGAGACAGAGACAGAGACAGAGACAGAGACAGAGACAGAGACAGAGACAGAGACAGAGACAGAGACAGAGACAGAGACAGAGACAGAGACAGAGACAGAGACAGAGACAGAGACAGAGACAGAGACAGAGACAGAGACAGAGACAGAGACAGAAACAGAGACAGAGACAGATACGGGGACAGAGACAGAGGCAGAGAGAGCGACAGATGCAGAGACAGAGACACAGACAGAGACAGAGACAGAGACGGAGACAAAGACCGAGACAGAGGCAGAGACAGAGGCAGAGACAGGGACAGAGACGGAGACAGAGGCAGAGACAGAGCCAGGGACAGAGACAGAGACAGAGACTGAGGGAGAGACAGCGACAGAGACAGAGACAGAGACAGAGACAGAGACAGAGACAGAGACAGAGACAGAGACGGAGACAGAGACAGAGACAGAGACAGAGACAGAGACAAAAACAGAGACAGAGACAGATACGGGGACAGAGACAGAGGCAGAGAGAGCGACAGAGGCAGAGACAGAGACACAGACAGAGACAGAGACAGAGACGGAGACAAAGACCGAGACAGAGGCAGAGACAATGGCAGAGATGGAGACAGAGACAGAGACAGAGGCAGATACAGACAGAGAGACGGAGGCAGAGACAGAGACACAGACAGAGACAGAGACTGAGACAGAGTCAGAGACAGAGACAGAGACATAGAGACATAGGCACGGAGGCAGGGATGCAGAGACAGAGACAAAGAGACCGAGTCAGGGACAGAAACAGAGACAGAGACAGAGACAGAGACAGAGACAGAGACAGAGACAGAGACAGAGACAGAGACAGAGGCAGAGACAGAGCCAGGGACAGAGACAGAGACAGAGACAGGGAGAGAGACAGCGACAGAGACAGAGACAGAGACAGAGACAGAGACAGAGACAGAGACAGAGACAGAGACAGAGACAGAGACAGAGACAGAGACAGAGACAGAGCCAGGGACAGAGACGGAGACAGAGACAGAGGGAGAGACAGCGACAGAGACAGAGACAGAGACAGAGTCAGAGGCAGAGACAGAGACAGAGACAGAGACAGAGACAGAGACAGAGACAGAGACAGAGACAGAGTCAGAGACAGAGACACAGACAGAGACAGAGACGGAGATAGAGACAGAGACAGAGACAGAGACGGAGACAGAGGCAGAGACAGAGCCAGGGACAGAGACAGAGACAGAGACAGAGGGAGAGACAGCGACAGAGACAGAGACAGAGACTGAGGGAGAGACAGCGACAGAGACAGAGACAGAGACAGAGACAGATACGCGGACAGAGACCGAGGCAGAAACAGAGACAGAGAGAGAGACGGAGACAGAGACAGAGACAGAGACAGAGACAGAGACAGGGACGGAGACAGAGACAGAGACAGAGACAGAGACAGAGCCAGAAACAGAGACAGAGAAAGATACGCGGACAGAGACACAGGCAGAGACAGAGACAGTTACGCGGACAGAGACAGAGGCAGAGACAGAGACAGAGACAGAGAGAGAGACGGAGTCAGAGACAGAGACAGAAACAGAAACAGAGACAGAGACAGATACGCGGACAGAGACCGAGGCAGAAACAGAGACAGAGAGAGAGACGGAGACAGAGACAGAGACAGAGACAGGGACGGAGACAGAGACAGAAACAGAGACAGAGACAGTTACGCGGACAGAGACAGAGGCAGAGACAGAGACAGTTACGCGGACAGAGACAGAGGCAGAGACAGAAACAGAGAGAGAGACGGAGACAGAGACAGAGACAGAGACAGAGACAGAGACAGAGACAGAGACAGAGACAGAGACAGAGACAGAGACAGAGACAGAGACAGAGACAGAGACAGAGACAGAGACAGAGACTGAGACTGAGACAGAGACAGAGATAGAGACAGAGACAGAGACGGAGACAGAGACAGAGACAGAGACAGAGACAGAGACAGAGACAGAGACAGAGACAGAGACAGAGACAGAAACAGAGACAGAGACAGATACGGGGACAGAGACAGAGGCAGAGAGAGCGACAGAGGCAGAGACAGAGACACAGACAGAGACAGAGACAGAGACGGAGACAAAGACCGAGACAGAGGCAGAGACAGAGGCAGAGACAGGGACAGAGACGGAGACAGAGGCAGAGACAGAGCCAGGGACAGAGACAGAGACAGAGACTGAGGGAGAGACGGCGACAGAGACAGAGACAGAGACAGAGACAGAGACAGAGACAGAGACAGAGACAGAGACGGAGACAGAGACAGAGACAGAGACAGAGACAGAGACAGAGACAGAGACAGAGACAGAAACAGAGACAGAGACAGATACGGGGACAGAGACAGAGGCAGAGAGAGCGACAGAGGCAGAGACAGAGACACAGACAGAGACAGAGACAGAGACGGAGACAAAGACCGAGACAGAGGCAGAGACAATGGCAGAGATGGAGACAGAGACAGAGACAGAGGCAGATACAGACAGAGAGACGGAGGCAGAGACAGAGACACAGACAGAGACAGAGACTGAGACAGAGTCAGAGACAGAGACAGAGACATAGAGACATAGGCACGGAGGCAGGGATGCAGAGACAGAGACAAAGAGACCGAGTCAGAGACAGAAACAGAGACAGAGACAGAGACAGAGACAGAGGGAGAGACAGCGACAGAGACAGAGACAGAGACAGAGACAGAGACAGAGACAGAGACAGAGACAGAGACAGAGACAGAGACAGAGACAGAGCCAGGGACAGAGACGGAGACAGAGACAGAGGGAGAGACAGCGACAGAGGCAGAGACAGAGACAGAGTCAGAGGCAGAGACAGAGACAGAGACAGAGACAGAGACAGAGACAGGGACGGAGACAGAGACAGAAACAGAGACAGAGACAGTTACGCGGACAGAGACAGAGGCAGAGACAGAGACAGTTACGCGGACAGAGACAGAGGCAGAGACAGAAACAGAGAGAGAGACGGAGACAGAGAGAGAGACAGAGACAGAGACAGAGACAGAGACAGAGACAGAGACAGAGACAGAGACAGAGACAGAGACAGAGACAGAGACAGAGACAGAGACAGAGACAGAGACAGAGACAGAGACAGAGACAGAGACTGAGACTGAGACAGAGACAGAGACAGAGACAGAGACAGAGACAGAGACAGAGACGGAGACAGAGACAGAGACAGAGACAGGGACAGAGACAGAGACAGAGACAGAGACAGAGAAAGAGACAGAGACAGAGACAGACATAGAGACAGAGACAGAGACAGAGACAGAGACAGAGACAGAGACACAGACAGAGACAGAGACAGAGACAGAGACAGAGACAGAGACAGAGACAGAGACAGAGACGGAGACATAGACAGAGACAGAGTCAGAGACAGAGACACAGACAGAGACAGAGACGGAGATAGAGACAGAGACAGAGACAGAGACAGAGACAGAGACAGAGACAGAGACAGAGACAGAGATAGAGACAGAGACAGAGACAGAAACAGAGACAGAGACAGAGACAGATACGGGGACAGAGACAGAGGCAGAGACAGCGACAGAGACAGAGACAGAGACACAGACAGATACAGCGACAGAGCCGGAGATAGAGACAGAGACGGGGACAGAGGCAGAGACAGAGCCAGGGACAGAGACAGAGACAGAGACAGAGGGAGAGACAGCGACAGAGAAAGAGACAGAGACAGAGACAGAGACAGAGACAGAGACAGAGAGAGAGACGGAGTCAGAGACAGAGACAGAAACAGAAACAGAGACAGAGACAGATACGAGGACAGAGACCAAGGCAGAAACAGAGACAGAGAGAGAGACGGAGACAGAGACAGAGACAGAGACAGGGACGGAGGCAGAGACAGAAACAGAGACAGAGACAGTTACGCGGACAGAGACAGAGGCAGAGACAGAGACAGTTACGCGGACAGAGACAGAGACAGAGACAGAGACAGAGACAGAGACAGAGACAGAGACAGACATAGAGACAGAGACAGAGACAGAGACAGAGACAGAGACAGAGACAGAGACAGATACGGAGACAGAGGGAGAGACAGCGACAGAGACAGAGACAGAGACAGAGACAGAGACAGAGACAGAGGCAGAGACAGAGACAGAGACAGAGGGTGAGACAGGGACAGAGACGGAGACGGAGACAGAGACAGAGACAGAGACAGAGACAGAGACAGAGACAGAGACAGAGGCAGAGACAGAGCCATGGACAGAGACAGAGACAGAGACAGAGGGAGAGACAGCGACAGAGACAGAGACAGAGACAGAGACAGAGACAGAGACAGAGACAGAGACAGAGACAGAGACAGATACAGAGACAGAGACAGAGACAGAGACAGAGACAGAGGCAGAGGCAGAGACAGAGACAGAGACAGAGGGAGAGACAGGGACAGAGACGGAGACGGAGGCAGAGACAGAGCCAGGGACAGAGACAGAGACAGAGACTGAGGGAGAGACAGCGACAGAGACAGAGACAGAGACAGAGACAGATACGCGGACAGAGACCGAGGCAGAAACAGAGACAGAGAGAGAGACGGAGACAGAGACAGAGACAGAGACAGAGACAGAGACAGAGACAGGGACGGAGACAGAGACAGAGACAGAGACAGAGACAGAGCCAGAAACAGAGACAGAGAAAGATACGCGGACAGAGACACAGGCAGAGACAGAGACAGTTACGCGGACAGAGACAGAGGCAGAGACAGAGACAGAGACAGAGAGAGAGACGGAGTCAGAGACAGAGACAGAAACAGAAACAGAGACAGAGACAGATACGCGGACAGAGACCGAGGCAGAAACAGAGACAGAGAGAGAGACGGAGACAGAGACAGAGACAGAGACAGAGACAGGGACGGAGACAGAGACAGAAACAGAGACAGAGACAGTTACGCGGACAGAGACAGAGGCAGAGACAGAGACAGTTACGCGGACAGAGACAGAGGCAGAGACAGAAACAGAGAGAGAGACGGAGACAGAGACAGAGACAGAGACAGAGACAGAGACAGAGACAGAGACAGAGACAGAGACAGAGACAGAGACAGAGACAGAGACAGAGACAGAGACAGAGACAGAGACAGAGACAGAGACAGAGACAGAGACAGAGACAGAGACAGAGACTGAGACTGAGACAGAGACAGAGACAGAGACAGAGACAGAGACGGAGACAGGGACAGAGACAGAGACAGAGACAGAGACAGAGACAGAGACAGAGACAGAGACAGAGAAAGAGACAGAGACAGAGACAGACATAGAGACAGAGACAGAGACAGAGACAGAGACAGAGACAGAGACAGAGACAGAGACAGAGACAGAGACAGAGACAGAGACAGAGACAGAGACAGAGACAGATACGGAGACAGAGACAGAGACAGAGACAGAGACAGAGACAGAGACAGAGACAGAGACAGAGACAGAGACAGAGACAGAGACAGAGACAGAGACAGAGACAGAGACAGAGACAGAGACAAAGACAGAGACAGAGACAGAGACAGAGACAGAGACAGAGACAGAGACAGAGACAGAGACAGAGACAGAGACAGAGGCAGAGACAGAGCCATGGACAGAGACAGAGACAGAGACAGAGACAGAGACAGAGACAGAGACAGAGACAGAGAAAGAGACAGAGACAAAGACAGACATAGAGACAGAGACAGAGACAGAGACAGAGACAGAGACAGAGACAGAGACAGAGACAGAGACAGAGACAGAGACAGAGACAGAGACAGAGACAGAGACAGATACGGAGACAGAGGGAGAGACAGCGACAGAGACAGAGACAGAGACAGAGACAGAGACAGAGACAGAGACAGAGACGGAGACAGAGACAGAGACAGAGTCAGAGACAGAGACACAGACAGAGACAGAGACGGAGATAGAGACAGAGACAGAGACAGAGACGGAGACAGAGGCAGAGACAGAGCCAGGGACAGAGACAGAGACAGAGACAGAGGGAGGGACAGCGACAGAGACAGAGACCGAGACAGAGACAGAGACAGAGACAGAGACAGAGACAGAGACAGAGACAGAGACAGAGACAGAGACAGAGACAGAGACAGAGACAGAGACAGAGACAGAGACAGAGACAGAGACAGAGACAGAGACAGAGACAGAGACAGAGACAGAGACAGAGACAGAGACAGAGACAGAGACAGAGACAGAGACAGAGACAGAGACAGAGACAGAGACAGAGACAGAGACAGAGACAGAGACAGAGACAGAGACAGAGACAGAGACAGAAACAGAGACAGAGACAGATACGGGGACAGAGACAGAGGCAGAGAGAGCGACAGATGCAGAGACAGAGACACAGACAGAGACAGAGACAGAGACGGAGACAAAGACCGAGACAGAGGCAGAGACAGAGGCAGAGACAGGGACAGAGACGGAGACAGAGGCAGAGACAGAGCCAGGGACAGAGACAGAGACAGAGACTGAGGGAGAGACAGCGACAGAGACAGAGACAGAGACAGAGACAGAGACAGAGACAGAGACAGAGACGGAGACAGAGACAGAGACAGAGACAGAGACAGAGACAGAGACAGAGACAAAAACAGAGACAGAGACAGATACGGGGACAGAGACAGAGGCAGAGAGAGCGACAGAGGCAGAGACAGAGACACAGACAGAGACAGAGACAGAGACGGAGACAAAGACCGAGACAGAGGCAGAGACAATGGCAGAGATGGAGACAGAGACAGAGACAGAGGCAGATACAGACAGAGAGACGGGGGCAGAGACAGAGACACAGACAGAGACAGAGACTGAGACAGAGTCAGAGACAGAGACAGAGACATAGAGACATAGGCACGGAGGCAGGGATGCAGAGACAGAGACAAAGAGACCGAGTCAGGGACAGAAACAGAGACAGAGACAGAGACAGAGACAGAGACAGAGACAGAGACAGAGACAGAGGCAGAGACAGAGCCAGGGACAGAGACAGAGACAGAGACAGAGAGAGAGACAGCGACAGAGACAGAGACAGAGACAGAGACAGAGACAGAGACAGAGACAGAGACAGAGACAGAGACAGAGACAGAGACAGAGACAGAGCCAGGGACAGAGACGGAGACAGAGACAGAGGGAGAGACAGCGACAGAGACAGAGACAGAGACAGAGTCAGAGGCAGAGACAGAGACAGAGACAGAGACAGAGACAGAGACAGAGACAGAGACAGAGTCAGAGACAGAGACACAGACAGAGACAGAGACGGAGATAGAGACAGAGACAGAGACAGAGACGGAGACAGAGGCAGAGACAGAGCCAGGGACAGAGACAGAGACAGAGACAGAGGGAGAGACAGGGACAGAGACGGAGACGGAGGCAGAGACAGAGCCAGGGACAGAGACAGAGACAGAGACTGAGGGAGAGACAGCGACAGAGACAGAGACAGAGACAGAGACAGATACGCGGACAGAGACCGAGGCAGAAACAGAGACAGAGAGAGAGACGGAGACAGAGACAGAGACAGAGACAGAGACAGAGACAGAGACAGGGACGGAGACAGAGACAGAGACAGAGACAGAGACAGAGCCAGAAACAGAGACAGAGAAAGATACGCGGACAGAGACACAGGCAGAGACAGAGACAGTTACGCGGACAGAGACAGAGGCAGAGACAGAGACAGAGACAGAGAGAGAGACGGAGTCAGAGACAGAGACAGAAACAGAAACAGAGACAGAGACAGATACGCGGACAGAGACCGAGGCAGAAACAGAGACAGAGAGAGAGACGGAGACAGAGACAGAGACAGAGACAGAGACAGGGACGGAGACAGAGACAGAAACAGAGACAGAGACAGTTACGCGGACAGAGACAGAGGCAGAGACAGAGACAGTTACGCGGACAGAGACAGAGGCAGAGACAGAAACAGAGAGAGAGACGGAGACAGAGACAGAGACAGAGACAGAGACAGAGACAGAGACAGAGACAGAGACAGAGACAGAGACAGAGACAGAGACAGAGACAGAGACAGAGACAGAGACAGAGACAGAGACAGAGACAGAGACAGAGACAGAGACAGAGACAGAGACAGAGACTGAGACTGAGACAGAGACAGAGACAGAGACAGAGACAGAGACGGAGACAGGGACAGAGACAGAGACAGAGACAGAGACAGAGACAGAGACAGAGACAGAGACAGAGAAAGAGACAGAGACAGAGACAGACATAGAGACAGAGACAGAGACAGAGACAGAGACAGAGACAGAGACAGAGACAGAGACAGAGACAGAGACAGAGACAGAGACAGAGACAGAGACAGAGACAGATACGGAGACAGAGACAGAGACAGAGACAGAGACAGAGACAGAGACAGAGACAGAGACAGAGACAGAGACAGAGACAGAGACAGAGACAGAGACAGAGACAGAGACAAAGACAGAGACAGAGACAGAGACAGAGACAGAGACAGAGACAGAGACAGAGACAGAGACAGAGACAGAGACAGAGGCAGAGACAGAGCCATGGACAGAGACAGAGACAGAGACAGAGACAGAGACAGAGACAGAGACAGAGACAGAGAAAGAGACAGAGACAAAGACAGACATAGAGACAGAGACAGAGACAGAGACAGAGACAGAGACAGAGACAGAGACAGAGACAGAGACAGAGACAGAGACAGAGACAGAGACAGAGACAGATACGGAGACAGAGGGAGAGACAGCGACAGAGACAGAGACAGAGACAGAGACAGAGACAGAGACAGAGACAGAGACGGAGACAGAGACAGAGACAGAGTCAGAGACAGAGACACAGACAGAGACAGAGACGGAGATAGAGACAGAGACAGAGACAGAGACGGAGACAGAGGCAGAGACAGAGCCAGGGACAGAGACAGAGACAGAGACAGAGGGAGGGACAGCGACAGAGACAGAGACCGAGACAGAGACAGAGACAGAGACAGAGACAGAGACAGAGACAGAGACAGAGACAGAGACAGAGACAGAGACAGAGACAGAGACAGAGACAGAGACAGAGACAGAGACAGAGACAGAGACAGAGACAGAGACAGAGACAGAGACAGAGACAGAGACAGAGACAGAGACAGAGACAGAGACAGAGACAGAGACAGAGACAGAGACAGAGACAGAGACAGAGACAGAGACAGAGACAGAGACAGAGACAGAAACAGAGACAGAGACAGATACGGGGACAGAGACAGAGGCAGAGAGAGCGACAGATGCAGAGACAGAGACACAGACAGAGACAGAGACAGAGACGGAGACAAAGACCGAGACAGAGGCAGAGACAGAGGCAGAGACAGGGACAGAGACGGAGACAGAGGCAGAGACAGAGCCAGGGACAGAGACAGAGACAGAGACTGAGGGAGAGACAGCGACAGAGACAGAGACAGAGACAGAGACAGAGACAGAGACAGAGACAGAGACGGAGACAGAGACAGAGACAGAGACAGAGACAGAGACAGAGACAGAGACAAAAACAGAGACAGAGACAGATACGGGGACAGAGACAGAGGCAGAGAGAGCGACAGAGGCAGAGACAGAGACACAGACAGAGACAGAGACAGAGACGGAGACAAAGACCGAGACAGAGGCAGAGACAATGGCAGAGATGGAGACAGAGACAGAGACAGAGGCAGATACAGACAGAGAGACGGAGGCAGAGACAGAGACACAGACAGAGACAGAGACTGAGACAGAGTCAGAGACAGAGACAGAGACATAGAGACATAGGCACGGAGGCAGGGATGCAGAGACAGAGACAAAGAGACCGAGTCAGGGACAGAAACAGAGACAGAGACAGAGACAGAGACAGAGACAGAGACAGAGACAGAGACAGAGACAGAGGCAGAGACAGAGCCAGGGACAGAGACAGAGACAGAGACAGAGAGAGAGACAGCGACAGAGACAGAGACAGAGACAGAGACAGAGACAGAGACAGAGACAGAGACAGAGACAGAGACAGAGACAGAGACAGAGACAGAGCCAGGGACAGAGACGGAGACAGAGACAGAGGGAGAGACAGCGACAGAGACAGAGACAGAGACAGAGTCAGAGGCAGAGACAGAGACAGAGACAGAGACAGAGACAGAGACAGAGACAGAGACAGAGTCAGAGACAGAGACACAGACAGAGACAGAGACGGAGATAGAGACAGAGACAGAGACAGAGACGGAGACAGAGGCAGAGACAGAGCCAGGGACAGAGACAGAGACAGAGACAGAGGGAGAGACAGCGACAGAGACAGAGACAGAGACTGAGGGAGAGACAGCGACAGAGACAGAGACAGAGACAGAGACAGATACGCGGACAGAGACCGAGGCAGAAACAGAGACAGAGAGAGAGACGGAGACAGAGACAGAGACAGAGACAGAGACAGAGACAGGGACGGAGACAGAGATAGAGACAGAGACAGAGACAGAGCCAGAAACAGAGACAGAGAAAGATACGCGGACAGAGACACAGGCAGAGACAGAGACAGTTACGCGGACAGAGACAGAGGCAGAGACAGAGACAGAGACAGAGAGAGAGACGGAGTCAGAGACAGAGACAGAAACAGAAACAGAGACAGAGACAGATACGCGGACAGAGACCGAGGCAGAAACAGAGACAGAGAGAGAGACGGAGACAGAGACAGAGACAGAGACAGGGACGGAGACAGAGACAGAAACAGAGACAGAGACAGTTACGCGGACAGAGACAGAGGCAGAGACAGAGACAGTTACGCGGACAGAGACAGAGGCAGAGACAGAAACAGAGAGAGAGACGGAGACAGAGACAGAGACAGAGACAGAGACAGAGACAGAGACAGAGACAGAGACAGAGACAGAGACAGAGACAGAGACAGAGACAGAGACAGAGACAGAGACAGAGACAGAGACAGAGACAGAGACAGAGACAGAGACAGAGACTGAGACTGAGACAGAGACAGAGATAGAGACAGAGACAGAGACGGAGACAGAGACAGAGACAGAGACAGAGACAGAGACAGAGACAGAGACAGAGACAGAGACAGAGACAGAGACAGAAACAGAGACAGAGACAGATACGGGGACAGAGACAGAGGCAGAGAGAGCGACAGAGGCAGAGACAGAGACACAGACAGAGACAGAGACAGAGACGGAGACAAAGACCGAGACAGAGGCAGAGACAGAGGCAGAGACAGGGACAGAGACGGAGACAGAGGCAGAGACAGAGCCAGGGACAGAGACAGAGACAGAGACTGAGGGAGAGACGGCGACAGAGACAGAGACAGAGACAGAGACAGAGACAGAGACAGAGACAGAGACGGAGACAGAGACAGAGACAGAGACAGAGACAGAGACAGAGACAGAGACAGAAACAGAGACAGAGACAGATACGGGGACAGAGACAGAGGCAGAGAGAGCGACAGAGGCAGAGACAGAGACACAGACAGAGACAGAGACAGAGACGGAGACAAAGACCGAGACAGAGGCAGAGACAATGGCAGAGATGGAGACAGAGACAGAGACAGAGGCAGATACAGACAGAGAGACGGAGGCAGAGACAGAGACACAGACAGAGACAGAGACTGAGACAGAGTCAGAGACAGAGACAGAGACATAGAGACATAGGCACGGAGGCAGGGATGCAGAGACAGAGACAAAGAGACCGAGTCAGAGACAGAAACAGAGACAGAGACAGAGACAGAGACAGAGGGAGAGACAGCGACAGAGACAGAGACAGAGACAGAGACAGAGACAGAGACAGAGACAGAGACAGAGACAGAGACAGAGACAGAGACAGAGCCAGGGACAGAGACGGAGACAGAGACAGAGGGAGAGACAGCGACAGAGGCAGAGACAGAGACAGAGTCAGAGGCAGAGACAGAGACAGAGACAGAGACAGAGACAGAGACAGGGACGGAGACAGAGACAGAAACAGAGACAGAGACAGTTACGCGGACAGAGACAGAGGCAGAGACAGAGACAGTTACGCGGACAGAGACAGAGGCAGAGACAGAAACAGAGAGAGAGACGGAGACAGAGACAGAGACAGAGACAGAGACAGAGACAGAGACAGAGACAGAGACAGAGACAGAGACAGAGACAGAGACAGAGACAGAGACAGAGACAGAGACAGAGACAGAGACAGAGACAGAGACAGAGACAGAGACAGAGACAGAGACTGAGACTGAGACAGAGACAGAGACAGAGACAGAGACAGAGACAGAGACGGAGACAGAGACAGAGACAGAGACAGAGACAGAGACAGAGACAGAGACAGAGACAGAGAAAGAGACAGAGACAGAGACAGACATAGAGACAGAGACAGAGACAGAGACAGAGACAGAGACAGAGACAGAGACAGAGACAGAGACAGAGACAGAGACAGAGACAGAGACAGAGACAGAGACAGAGACAGAGACGGAGACATAGACAGAGACAGAGTCAGAGACAGAGACACAGACAGAGACAGAGACGGAGATAGAGACAGAGACAGAGACAGAGACAGAGACAGAGACAGAGACAGAGACAGAGACAGAGACAGAGATAGAGACAGAGACAGAGACAGAAACAGAGACAGAGACAGAGACAGATACGGGGACAGAGACAGAGGCAGAGACAGCGACAGAGACAGAGACAGAGACACAGACAGATACAGCGACAGAGCCGGAGATAGAGACAGAGACGGGGACAGAGGCAGAGACAGAGCCAGGGACAGAGACAGAGACAGAGACAGAGGGAGAGACAGCGACAGAGACAGAGACAGAGACAGAGACAGAGACAGAGACAGAGACAGAGAGAGAGACGGAGTCAGAGACAGAGACAGAAACAGAAACAGAGACAGAGACAGATACGCGGACAGAGACCGAGGCAGAAACAGAGACAGAGAGAGAGACGGAGACAGAGACAGAGACAGAGACAGGGACGGAGGCAGAGACAGAAACAGAGACAGAGACAGTTACGCGGACAGAGACAGAGGCAGAGACAGAGACAGTTACGCGGACAGAGACAGAGACAGAGACAGAGACAGAGACAGAGACAGAGACAGAGACAGAGACAGAGACAGAGACAGACATAGAGACAGAGACAGAGACAGAGACAGAGACAGAGACAGAGACAGAGACAGATACGGAGACAGAGGGAGAGACAGCGACAGAGACAGAGACAGAGACAGAGACAGAGGCAGAGACAGAGGCAGAGACAGAGACAGAGACAGAGGGTGAGACAGGGACAGAGACGGAGACGGAGACAGAGACAGAGACAGAGACAGAGACAGAGACAGAGACAGAGGCAGAGACAGAGCCATGGACAGAGACAGAGACAGAGACAGAGGGAGAGACAGCGACAGAGACAGAGACAGAGACAGAGACAGAGACAGAGACAGAGACAGAGACAGAGACAGAGACAGAGACAGAGACAGATACAGAGACAGAGACAGAGACAGAGACAGAGACAGAGGCAGAGGCAGAGACAGAGACAGAGACAGAGGGAGAGACAGGGACAGAGACGGAGACGGAGGCAGAGACAGAGCCAGGGACAGAGACAGAGACAGAGACTGAGGGAGAGACAGCGACAGAGACAGAGACAGAGACAGAGACAGATACGCGGACAGAGACCGAGGCAGAAACAGAGACAGAGAGAGAGACGGAGACAGAGACAGAGACAGAGACAGAGACAGAGACAGAGACAGGGACGGAGACAGAGACAGAGACAGAGACAGAGACAGAGCCAGAAACAGAGACAGAGAAAGATACGCGGACAGAGACACAGGCAGAGACAGAGACAGTTACGCGGACAGAGACAGAGGCAGAGACAGAGACAGAGACAGAGAGAGAGACGGAGTCAGAGACAGAGACAGAAACAGAAACAGAGACAGAGACAGATACGCGGACAGAGACCGAGGCAGAAACAGAGACAGAGAGAGAGACGGAGACAGAGACAGAGACAGAGACAGAGACAGGGACGGAGACAGAGACAGAAACAGAGACAGAGACAGTTACGCGGACAGAGACAGAGGCAGAGACAGAGACAGTTACGCGGACAGAGACAGAGGCAGAGACAGAAACAGAGAGAGAGACGGAGACAGAGACAGAGACAGAGACAGAGACAGAGACAGAGACAGAGACAGAGACAGAGACAGAGACAGAGACAGAGACAGAGACAGAGACAGAGACAGAGACAGAGACAGAGACAGAGACAGAGACTGAGACTGAGACAGAGACAGAGACAGAGACAGAGACAGAGACGGAGACAGGGACAGACACAGAGACAGAGACAGAGACAGAGACAGAGACAGAGACAGAGACAGATACAGAGACAGAGACAGAGACAGAGACAGAGACAGAGGCAGAGGCAGAGACAGAGACAGAGACAGAGGGAGAGACAGGGACAGAGACGGAGACGGAGGCAGAGACAGAGCCAGGGACAGAGACAGAGACAGAGACTGAGGGAGAGACAGCGACAGAGACAGAGACAGAGACAGAGACAGAGACAGAGACAGAGACAGAGACAGAGACAGAGACAGAGAGAGAGACAGAGACAGAGACAAAGACAGAGACAGAGACAGAGACAGAGACAGAGACAGAGACAGAGACAGAGACAGAGACAGAGACAGAGACAGAGGCAGAGACAGAGCCATGGACAGAGACAGAGACAGAGACAGAGGGAGAGACAGCGACAGAGACAGAGACAGAGACAGAGACAGAGACAGAGACAGAGACAGAGACAGAGACAGAGACAGAGACAGAGACGGAGACAGACACAGAGACAGAGACAGAGACAGAGACAGAGACAGAGACAGAGACAGAGACTGAGACGGAGACAGAGGCAGAGACAGAGTCAGAGACAGAGACACAGACAGAGACAGAGACGGGGATAGAGACAGAGACAGAGACAGAGACAGAGACAGAGATAGAGACAGAGACAGAGACAGAGACAGAGACAGAGACAGAGACAGAGACAGAGACAGAGACAGAGACAGAGACAGAGACAGAGACAGATACGGAGACAGAGGGAGAGACAGCGACAGAGACAGAGACAGAGACAGAGACAGAGACAGAGACAGAGGCAGAGACAGAGACGGAGACAGAGACAGAGACAGAGTCAGAGACAGAGACACAGACAGAGACAGAGACGGAGATAGAGACAGAGACAGAGACAGAGACGGAGACAGAGGCAGAGACAGAGCCAGGGACAGAGACAGAGACAGAGACAGAGGGAGGGACAGCGACAGAGACAGAGACCGAGACAGAGACAGAGACAGAGACAGAGACAGAGACAGAGACAGAGACAGAGACAGAGACAGAGACAGAGACAGAGACAGAGACAGAGACAGAGACAGAGACAGAGACAGAGACAGAGACAGAGACAGAGACAGAGACAGAGACAGAGACAGAGACAGAGACAGAGACAGAGACAGAGACAGAGACAGAGACAGAGACAGAGACAGAGACAGAGACAGAGACAGAGACAGAAACAGAGACAGAGACAGATACGGGGACAGAGACAGAGGCAGAGAGAGCGACAGATGCAGAGACAGAGACACAGACAGAGACAGAGACAGAGACGGAGACAAAGACCGAGACAGAGGCAGAGACAGAGGCAGAGACAGGGACAGAGACGGAGACAGAGGCAGAGACAGAGCCAGGGACAGAGACAGAGACAGAGACTGAGGGAGAGACAGCGACAGAGACAGAGACAGAGACAGAGACAGAGACAGAGACAGAGACAGAGACGGAGACAGAGACAGAGACAGAGACAGAGACAGAGACAGAGACAGAGACAAAAACAGAGACAGAGACAGATACGGGGACAGAGACAGAGGCAGAGAGAGCGACAGAGGCAGAGACAGAGACACAGACAGAGACAGAGACAGAGACGGAGACAAAGACCGAGACAGAGGCAGAGACAATGGCAGAGATGGAGACAGAGACAGAGACAGAGGCAGATACAGACAGAGAGACGGAGGCAGAGACAGAGACACAGACAGAGACAGAGACTGAGACAGAGTCAGAGACAGAGACAGAGACATAGAGACATAGGCACGGAGGCAGGGATGCAGAGACAGAGACAAAGAGACCGAGTCAGGGACAGAAACAGAGACAGAGACAGAGACAGAGACAGAGACAGAGACAGAGACAGAGACAGAGACAGAGGCAGAGACAGAGCCAGGGACAGAGACAGAGACAGAGACAGAGAGAGAGACAGCGACAGAGACAGAGACAGAGACAGAGACAGAGACAGAGACAGAGACAGAGACAGAGACAGAGACAGAGACAGAGACAGAGCCAGGGACAGAGACGGAGACAGAGACAGAGGGAGAGACAGCGACAGAGACAGAGACAGAGACAGAGTCAGAGGCAGAGACAGAGACAGAGACAGAGACAGAGACAGAGTCAGAGACAGAGACACAGACAGAGACAGAGACGGAGATAGAGACAGAGACAGAGACAGAGACGGAGACAGAGGCAGAGACAGAGCCAGGGACAGAGACAGAGACAGAGACAGAGGGAGAGACAGCGACAGAGACAGAGACAGAGATAGAGACAGAGACAGAGACAGAGACAGAGACAGAGACAGAGACGGAGACAGAGACAGACACAGAGACAGAGACAGAGACAGAGACAGAGACAGAGACAGAGACAGATACAGAGACAGAGACAGAGACAGAGACAGAGACAGAGGCAGAGGCAGAGACAGAGACAGAGACAGAGGGAGAGACAGGGACAGAGACGGAGACGGAGGCAGAGACAGAGCCAGGGACAGAGACAGAGACAGAGACTGAGGGAGAGACAGCGACAGAGACAGAGACAGAGACAGAGACAGATACGCGGACAGAGACCGAGGCAGAAACAGAGACAGAGAGAGAGACGGAGACAGAGACAGAGACAGAGACAGAGACAGAGACAGGGACGGAGACAGAGACAGAGACAGAGACAGAGACAGAGCCAGAAACAGAGACAGAGAAAGATACGCGGACAGAGACACAGGCAGAGACAGAGACAGTTACGCGGACAGAGACAGAGGCAGAGACAGAGACAGAGACAGAGAGAGAGACGGAGTCAGAGACAGAGACAGAAACAGAAACAGAGACAGAGACAGATACGCGGACAGAGACCGAGGCAGAAACAGAGACAGAGAGAGAGACGGAGACAGAGACAGAGACAGAGACAGGGACGGAGACAGAGACAGAAACAGAGACAGAGACAGTTACGCGGACAGAGACAGAGGCAGAGACAGAGACAGTTACGCGGACAGAGACAGAGGCAGAGACAGAAACAGAGAGAGAGACGGAGACAGAGACAGAGACAGAGACAGAGACAGAGACAGAGACAGAGACAGAGACAGAGACAGAGACAGAGACAGAGACAGAGACAGAGACAGAGACAGAGACAGAGACTGAGACTGAGACAGAGACAGAGACAGAGACAGAGACAGAGACGGAGACAGAGACAGAGACAGAGACAGAGACAGAGACAGAGACAGAGACAGAGACAGAGACAGAGACAGAGACAGAAACAGAGACAGAGACAGATACGGGGACAGAGACAGAGGCAGAGAGAGCGACAGAGGCAGAGACAGAGACACAGACAGAGACAGAGACAGAGACGGAGACAAAGACCGAGACAGAGGCAGAGACAGAGGCAGAGACAGGGACAGAGACGGAGACAGAGGCAGAGACAGAGCCAGGGACAGAGACAGAGACAGAGACTGAGGGAGAGACGGCGACAGAGACAGAGACAGAGACAGAGACAGAGACAGAGACAGAGACAGAGACGGAGACAGAGACAGAGACAGAGACAGAGACAGAGACAGAAACAGAGACAGAGACAGATACGGGGACAGAGACAGAGGCAGAGAGAGCGACAGAGGCAGAGACAGAGACACAGACAGAGACAGAGACAGAGACGGAGACAAAGACCGAGACAGAGGCAGAGACAATGGCAGAGATGGAGACAGAGACAGAGACAGAGGCAGATACAGACAGAGAGACGGAGGCAGAGACAGAGACACAGACAGAGACAGAGACTGAGACAGAGTCAGAGACAGAGACAGAGACATAGAGACATAGGCACGGAGGCAGGGATGCAGAGACAGAGACAAAGAGACCGAGTCAGAGACAGAAACAGAGACAGAGACAGAGACAGAGACAGAGGGAGAGACAGCGACAGAGACAGAGACAGAGACAGAGACAGAGACAGAGACAGAGACAGAGACAGAGACAGAGACAGAGCCAGGGACAGAGACGGAGACAGAGACAGAGGGAGAGACAGCGACAGAGGCAGAGACAGAGACAGAGTCAGAGGCAGAGACAGAGACAGAGACAGAGACAGAGACAGAGACAGAGACAGAGACAGAGACAGAGACAGAGACAGAGACAGAGACAGAGACAGAGACAGAGACAGAGACAGAGACAGAGACTGAGACTGAGACAGAGACAGAGACAGAGACAGAGACAGAGACAGAGACGGAGACAGAGACAGAGACAGAGACAGAGACAGAGACAGAGACAGAGACAGAGACAGAGAAAGAGACAGAGACAGAGACAGACATAGAGACAGAGACAGAGACAGAGACAGAGACAGAGACAGAGACAGAGACAGAGACAGAGACAGAGACAGAGACAGAGACAGAGACAGAGACAGAGACAGAGACAGAGACGGAGACATAGACAGAGACAGAGTCAGAGACAGAGACACAGACAGAGACAGAGACGGAGATAGAGACAGAGACAGAGACAGAGACAGAGACAGAGACAGAGACAGAGACAGAGACAGAGATAGAGACAGAGACAGAGACAGAAACAGAGACAGAGACAGAGACAGATACGGGGACAGAGACAGAGGCAGAGACAGCGACAGAGACAGAGACAGAGACACAGACAGATACAGCGACAGAGCCGGAGATAGAGACAGAGACGGGGACAGAGGCAGAGACAGAGCCAGGGACAGAGACAGAGACAGAGACAGAGGGAGAGACAGCGACAGAGACAGAGACAGAGACAGAGACAGAGACAGAGACAGAGACAGAGAGAGAGACGGAGTCAGAGACAGAGACAGAAACAGAAACAGAGACAGAGACAGTTACGCGGACAGAGACAGAGGCAGAGACAGAGACAGTTACGCGGACAGAGACAGAGACAGAGACAGAGGCAGAGACAGAGACAGAGACAGAGACAGAGACAGAGACAGAGACAGAGACAGACATAGAGACAGAGACAGAGACAGAGACAGAGACAGAGACAGAGACAGAGACAGAGACAGAGACAGAGACAGATACGGAGACAGAGGGAGAGACAGCGACAGAGACAGAGACAGAGACAGAGACAGAGACAGAGACAGAGGCAGAGACAGAGACAGAGACAGAGGGTGAGACAGGGACAGAGACGGAGACGGAGACAGAGACAGAGACAGAGACAGAGACAGAGACAGAGACAGAGGCAGAGACAGAGCCATGGACAGAGACAGAGACAGAGACAGAGGGAGAGACAGCGACAGAGACAGAGACAGAGACAGAGACAGAGACAGAGACAGAGACAGAGACAGAGACAGAGACAGATACAGAGACAGAGACAGAGACAGAGACAGAGACAGAGGCAGAGACAGAGACAGAGACAGAGGGAGAGACAGGGACAGAGACGGAGACGGAGGCAGAGACAGAGCCAGGGACAGAGACAGAGACAGAGACTGAGGGAGAGACAGCGACAGAGACAGAGACAGAGACAGAGACAGATACGCGGACAGAGACCGAGGCAGAAACAGAGACAGAGAGAGAGACGGAGACAGAGACAGAGACAGAGACAGAGACAGAGACAGAGACAGGGACGGAGACAGAGACAGAGACAGAGACAGAGACAGAGCCAGAAACAGAGACAGAGAAAGATACGCGGACAGAGACACAGGCAGAGACAGAGACAGTTACGCGGACAGAGACAGAGGCAGAGACAGAGACAGAGACAGAGAGAGAGACGGAGTCAGAGACAGAGACAGAAACAGAAACAGAGACAGAGACAGATACGCGGACAGAGACCGAGGCAGAAACAGAGACAGAGAGAGAGACGGAGACAGAGACAGAGACAGAGACAGAGACAGAGACAGGGACGGAGACAGAGACAGAAACAGAGACAGAGACAGTTACGCGGACAGAGACAGAGGCAGAGACAGAGACAGTTACGCGGACAGAGACAGAGGCAGAGACAGAAACAGAGAGAGAGACGGAGACAGAGACAGAGACAGAGACAGAGACAGAGACAGAGACAGAGACAGAGACAGAGACAGAGACAGAGACAGAGACAGAGACAGAGACAGAGACAGAGACAGAGACAGAGACAGAGACAGAGACAGAGACAGAGACAGAGACAGAGACAGAGACAGAGACAGAGACAGAGACAGAGACTGAGACTGAGACAGAGACAGAGACAGAGACAGAGACAGAGACGGAGACAGGGACAGAGACAGAGACAGAGACAGAGACAGAGACAGAGACAGAGACAGAGACAGAGAAAGAGACAGAGACAGAGACAGACATAGAGACAGAGACAGAGACAGAGACAGAGACAGAGACAGAGACAGAGACAGAGACAGAGACAGAGACAGAGACAGAGACAGAGACAGAGACAGAGACAGAGACAGAGACAGAGACAGATACGGAGACAGAGGGAGAGACAGCGACAGAGACAGAGACAGAGACAGAGACAGAGACAGAGACAGAGACAGAGACAGAGACAGAGACAGAGACAGAGAGAGAGACAGAGACAGAGACAAAGACAGAGACAGAGACAGAGACAGAGACAGAGACAGAGACAGAGACAGAGACAGAGACAGAGACAGAGACAGAGACAGAGGCAGAGACAGAGCCATGGACAGAGACAGAGACAGAGACAGAGGGAGAGACAGCGACAGAGACAGAGACAGAGACAGAGACAGAGACAGAGACAGAGACAGAGACAGAGACAGAGACGGAGAGAGAGACAGAGACAGAGACAAAGAGAGAGACAGAGACAGAGACAGAGACAGAGACAGAGACAGAGACAGAGACAGAGACAGAGGCAGAGACAGAGACAGAGACAGAGACAGAGACAGAGACAGAGACAGAGACAGAGACAGAGACAGAGACAGAGACAGAGACAGAGACAGAGACAGAGACAGAGACAGAGACAGAGACAGAGACAGAGAGAGAGACAGAGACAGAGACAAAGACAGAGACAGAGACAGAGACAGAGACAGAGACAGAGACAGAGACAGAGACAGAGACAGAGACAGAGACAGAGACAGAGGCAGAGACAGAGCCATGGACAGAGACAGAGACAGAGACAGAGGGAGAGACAGCGACAGAGACAGAGACAGAGACAGAGACAGAGACAGAGACAGAGACAGAGACAGAGACAGAGACGGAGACAGACACAGAGACAGAGACAGAGACAGAGACAGAGACAGAGACAGAGACAGAGACAGAGACGGAGACAGAGGCAGAGACAGAGTCAGAGACAGAGACACAGACAGAGACAGAGACGGAGATAGAGACAGAGACAGAGACAGAGACAGAGACAGAGACAGAGACAGAGACAGAGATAGAGACAGAGACAGAGACAGAGACAGAGACAGATACGGGGACAGAGACAGAGGCAGAGACAGCGACAGAGACAGAGACAGAGACACAGACAGATACAGCGACAGAGCCGGAGATAGAGACAGAGACGGGGACAGAGGCAGAGACAGAGCCAGGGACAGAGACAGTGACAGAGACAGAGGGAGAGACAGCGACAGAGACAGAGACAGAGACAGAGACAGAGACAGAGACAGAGACAGAGACAGAGACAGAGACAGAGGCAGAGACGGAGACAGAGGCAGAGACAGAGCCATGGACAGAGACAGAGACAGAGGCAGAGGGAGAGACAGCGACAGAGACAGAGACAGAGACAGAGACAGATACGGAGACAGAGGGAGAGACAGCGACAGAGACAGAGACAGAGACAGAGACAGAGACAGAGACAGAGACAGAGACAGAGAGAGAGACAGAGACAGAGACAAAGAGAGAGACAGAGACAGAGACAGAGACAGAGACAGAGACAGAGACAGAGACAGAGGCAGAGACAGAGACAGAGACAGAGACAGAGACAGAGACAGAGACAGAGACAGAGACAGAGACAGAGACAGAGACAGAGACAGAGACAGAGACAGAGACAGAGACAGAGGCAGAGGCAGAGACAGAGACAGAGACAGAGACAGAGGCAGAGCCAGGGACAGAGACGGAGACAAAGACCGAGACAGAGGCAGAGACAATGGCAGAGATGGAGACAGAGACAGAGACAGAGGCAGATACAGACAGAGAGACGGAGGCAGAGACAGAGACACAGACAGAGACAGAGACTGAGACAGAGTCAGAGACAGAGACAGAGACATAGAGACATAGGCACAGAGGCAGGGATGCAGAGACAGAGACAAAGAGACCGAGTCAGAGACAGCAACAGAGACAGAGACAGAGACAGAGACAGAGGGAGAGACAGCGACAGAGACAGAGACAGAGACAGAGACAGAGACAGAGACAGAG
This sequence comes from Megachile willughbiella, assembly GCA_945859595.2. Taxonomy (NCBI): domain Eukaryota; kingdom Metazoa; phylum Arthropoda; class Insecta; order Hymenoptera; family Megachilidae; genus Megachile; species Megachile willughbiella. The sequence goes on from CAMAOD020000263.1 coordinate 731,441, forward strand.
ACAGAGACAGAGACAGAGACAGAGACAGAGACAGAGACAGAGATAGAGCCAGGGACAGAGACGGAGACAGAGACAGAGGGAGAGACAGCGACAGAGACAGAGACAGAGACAGAGTCAGAGGCAGAGACAGAGACAGAGACAAAGACAGAGACAGAGACAGGGACGGAGACAGAGGCAGAAACAGAGACAGAGACAGTTACGCGGACAGAGACAGAGGCAGAGACAGAGATAGAGACAGAGACAGAGACAGAAACAGAGACAGAGACAGAGACAGATACGGGGACAGAGACAGAGGCAGAGACAGCGACAGAGACAGAGACAGAGACACAGACAGATACAGCGACAGAGCCGGAGATAGAGACAGAGACGGGGACAGAGGCAGAGACAGAGCCAGGGACAGAGACAGAGACAGAGACAGAGCGAGAGACAGCGACAGAGACAGAGACAGAGACAGAGGCAGAGACAGAGACAGAGACAGAGAGAGAGACGGAGTCAGAGACAGAGACAGAAACAGAAACAGAGACAGAGACAGATACGCGGACAGAGACCGAGGCAGAAACAGAGACAGAGAGAGAGACGGAGACAGAGACAGAGACAGAGACAGGGACGGAGACAGAGACAGAAACAGAGACAGAGACAGTTACGCGGACAGAGACAGAGGCAGAGACTGAGACAGTTACGCGGACAGAGACAGAGGCAGAGACAGAAACAGAGAGAGAGACGGAGACAGAGACAGAGACGGAGACAGAGACAGAGACAGAGACAGAGACAGAGACAGAGAAAGAGACAGAGACAGAGGGAGAGACAGGGACAGAGACGGAGACGGAGGCAGAGACAGAGCCAGGGACAGAGACAGAGACAGAGACTGAGGGAGAGACAGCGACAGAGACAGAGACAGAGACAGAGACAGATACGCGGACAGAGACCGAGGCAGAAACAGAGAGAGAGAGAGAGACGGAGACAGAGACAGAGACAGAGACAGAGACAGAGACAGAGACAGGGACGGAGACAGAGACAGAGACAGAGACAGAGACAGAGCCAGAAACAGAGACAGAGAAAGATACGCGGACAGAGACACAGGCAGAGACAGAGACAGTTATGCGGACAGAGACAGAGGCAGAGACAGAGACAGAGACAGAGAGAGAGACGGAGTCAGAGACAGAGACAGAAACAGAAACAGAGACAGAGACAGATACGCGGACAGAGACCGAGGCAGAAACAGAGACAGAGAGAGAGAGACGGAGACAGAGACAGAGACAGAGACAGGGACGGAGACAGAGACAGAAACAGAGACAGAGACAGTTACGCGGACAGAGACAGAGGCAGAGACAGAGACAGTTACGCGGACAGAGACAGAGGCAGAGACAGAAACAGAGAGAGAGACGGAGACAGAGACAGAGACAGAGACAGAGACAGAGACAGAGACAGAGACAGAGACAGAGAATGAGACAGAGACAGAGACAGAGACAGAGACAGAGACAGAGACAGAGACAGAGACAGAGACAGAGACAGAGACTGAGACTGAGACAGAGACAGAGACAGAGACAGAGACAGAGACGGAGACAGAGACAGAGACAGAGACAGAGACAGAGACAGAGACAGAGACAGAGACAGAGACAGAGACAGAGAAAGAGACAGAGACAGAGACAGACATAGAGACAGAGACAGAGACAGAGACAGAGACAGAGACAGAGACAGAGACAGAGACAGAGACAGAGACAGAGACAGAGACAGAGACAGAGACAGATACGGAGACAGAGTGAGAGACAGCGACAGAGACAGAGACAGAGACAGAGACAGAGACAGAGACAGAGACAGAGACAGAGAGAGAGACAGAGACAGAGACAAAGACAGAGACAGAGACAGAGACAGAGACAGAGACAGAGACAGAGACAGAGACAGAGACAGAGGCAGAGACAGAGCCATGGACAGAGACAGAGACAGAGACAGAGGGAGAGACAGCGACAGAGACAGGGACAGAGACAGAGACAGAGACAGAGACAGAGACAGAGACAGAGACAGAGACAGAGACGGAGACAGACACAGAGACAGAGACAGAGACAGAGACAGAGACAGAGACAGAGACAGAGACAGAGACAGAGACGGAGACAGAGACAGAGACAGAGACAGAGACAGAGACAGAGACAGAGACAGAGACGGAGACAGAGGCAGAGACAGAGCCATGGACAGAGACAGAGACAGAGACAGAGACAGAGACAGAGACAGAGACAGAGACAGAGACAGAGACAGAGACAGAGGCAGAGGCAGAGACAGAGACAGAGACAGAGACAGAGGCAGAGCCAGAGACAGAGAGAGAGACAGAGACAGAGACAAAGACAGAGACAGAGACAGAGACAGAGACAGAGACAGAGACAGAGACAGAGACAGAGGCAGAGACAGAGACAGAGACAGAGACAGAGACAGAGACAGAGACAGAGACAGAGACAGAGACAGAGACAGAGACAGAGACAGAGACAGAGACAGAGACAGAGACAGAGACAGAGACAGAGACAGAGACAGAGACAGAGGCAGAGGCAGAGACAGAGACAGAGACAGAGACAGAGACAGAGGCAGAGACAGGGACAGAGACGGAGACAAAGGCAGAGACAGAGCCAGGGACAGAGACAGAGACAGAGACTGAGGGAGAGACAGCGACAGAGACAGAGACAGAGACAGAGACAGAGACAGAGACAGACACAGAGACGGAGACAGAGACAGAGACAGAGACAGAGACAGAGACAGAGACAGAGACAGAAACAGAGACAGAGACAGAGACAGATACGGGGACAGAGACAGAGGCAGAGAGAGCGACAGAGGCAGAGACAGAGACACAGACAGAGACAGAGACAGAGACGGAGACAAAGACCGAGACAGAGGCAGAGACAGAGGCAGAGACAGGGACAGAGACGGAGACAGAGGCAGAGACAGAGCCAGGGACAGAGACAGAGACAGAGACTGAGGGAGAGACGGCGACAGAGACAGAGACAGAGACAGAGACAGAGACAGAGACAGAGACAGAGACAGAGACGGAGACAGAGACAGAGATAGAGACAGAGACAGAGACAGAAACAGAGACAGAGACAGAGACAGATACGGGGACAAAGACAGAGGCAGAGACAGCGACAGAGACAGAGACAGAGACACAGACAGATACAGCGACAGAGCCGGAGATAGAGACAGAGACGGGGACAGAGGCAGAGACAGAGCCAGGGACAGAGACAGAGACAGAGACAGAGGGAGAGACAGCGACAGAGACAGAGACAGAGACAGAGACAGAGACAGAGACAGAGACAGAGACAGAGACAGAGACAGAGACGGAGACAGAGGCAGAGACAGAGCCATGGACAGAGACAGAGACAGAGACAGAGGGAGAGACAGCGACAGAGACAGAGACAGAGACAGACACAGATACGGAGACAGAGGGAGAGACAGCGACAGAGACAGAGACAGAGACAGAGACAGAGACAGAGACAGAGACAGAGACAGAGACAGAGACAGAGAGAGAGACAGAGACAGAGACAAAGACAGAGACAGAGACAGAGACACAGACAGAGACAGAGACAGAGACAGAGACAGAGGCAGAGACAGAGACAGAGACAGAGACAGAGACAGAGACAGAGACAGAGACAGAGACAGAGACAGAGACAGAGACAGAGACAGAGACAGAGACAGAGACAGAGACAGAGACAGAGACAGAGACAGAGACAGAGACAGAGGCAGAGGCAGAGACAGAGACAGAGACAGAGACAGAGGCAGAGACAGGGACAGAGACGGAGACAGAGGCAGAGACAGAGCCAGGGACAGAGACAGAGACAGAGACTGAGGGAGAGACAGCGACAGAGACAGAGACAGAGACAGAGACAGAGACAGAGACAGAGACAGAGACAGAGACGGAGACAGAGACAGAGACAGAGACAGAGACAGAGACAGAGACAGAGACAGAAACAGAGACAGAGACAGATACGGGGACAGAGACAGAGGCAGAGAGAGCGACAGAGGCAGAGACAGAGACACAGACAGAGACAGAGACAGAGACGGAGACAAAGACCGAGACAGAGGCAGAGACAGAGGCAGAGACAGGGACAGAGACGGAGACAGAGGCAGAGACAGAGCCAGGGACAGAGACAGAGACAGAGACTGAGGGAGAGACAGCGACAGAGACAGAGACAGAGACAGAGACAGAGACAGAGACAGAGACAGAGACACAGACAGAGACGGAGACAGAGACAGAGACAGAGACAGAGACAGAGACAGAGACAGAGACAGAAACAGAGACAGAGACAGATACGGGGACAGAGACAGAGGCAGAGAGAGCGACAGAGGCAGAGACAGAGACACAGACAGAGACAGAGACAGAGACGGAGACAAAGACCGAGACAGAGGCAGAGACAATGGCAGAGATGGAGACAGGGACAGAGACAGAGGCAGATACAGACAGAGAGACGGAGGCAGAGACAGAGACACAGACAGAGACAGAGACTGAGACAGAGTCAGAGACAGAGACAGAGACACAGAGACATAGGCACGGAGGCAGGGATGCAGAGACAGAGACAAAGAGACCGAGTCAGAGACAGAAACAGAGACAGAGACAGAGACAGAGACAGAGACAGAGGGAGAGACAGCGACAGAGACAGAGACAGAGACAGAGACAGAGACAGAGACAGAGACAGAGACAGAGACAGAGACAGAAACAGAGACAGAGACAGAGACAGAGCCAGGGACAGAGACGGAGACAGAGACAGAGGGAGAGACAGCGACAGAGACAGAGACAGAGACAGAGTCAGAGGCAGAGACAGAGACAGAGACAGAGACAGAGACAGAGACAGAGACAGAGTCAGAGACAGAGACACAGACAGAGACAGAGACGGAGATAGAGACAGAGACAGAGACAGAGACGGAGACAGAGGCAGAGACAGAGCCAGGGACAGAGACAGAGACAGAGACAGAGACAGAGGCAGAGACAGAGCCATGGACAGAGACAGAGACAGAGACAGAGGGAGAGACAGCGACAGAGACAGAGACAGAGACAGAGACAGAGACAGAGACAGAGACAGAGACAGAGACGGAGACAGAGACAGACACAGAGACAGAGACAGAGACAGAGACAGAGACAGATACAGAGACAGAGACGGAGGCAGAGACAGAGCCATGGACAGAGACAGAGACAGAGACAGAGGGAGAGACAGCGACAGAGACAGAGACAGAGACAGAGACAGAGACAGAGACAGCGACAGAGACAGAGACAGAGACAGAGACGGAGACAGAGACGGACACAGAGACAGAGACAGAGACAGAGACAGAGACAGACACAGAGACAGATACAGAGACAGAGACAGAGACAGAGACAGAGGCAGAGGCAGAGACAGAGACAGAGACAGAGGGAGAGACAGGGACAGAGACGGAGACGGAGGCAGAGACAGAGCCAGGGACAGAGACAGAGACAGAGACTGAGGGAGAGACAGCGACAGAGACAGAGACAGAGACAGAGACAGATACGCGGACAGAGACGGAGGCAGAAACAGAGACAGAGGGAGAGACGGAGACAGAGACAGAGACAGAGACAGAGACAGAGACAGAGACAGAGACAGAGACAGAGACAGAGACAGAGACAGAGACAGATACAGAGACAGAGACAGAGACAGAGGGAGAGACAGCGACAGAGACAGAGACAGAGACAGAGACAGAGACAGAGACAGAGACAGAGACAGAGACAGAAACAGAGACAGAGACAGAGACAGAGCCAGGGACAGAGACGGAGACAGAGACAGAGGGAGAGACAGCGACAGAGACAGAGACAGAGACAGAGTCAGAGGCAGAGACAGAGACAGAGACAGAGACAGAGACAGAGACAGAGACAGAGTCAGAGACAGAGACACAGACAGAGACAGAGACGGAGATAGAGACAGAGACAGAGACAGAGACGGAGACAGAGGCAGAGACAGAGCCAGGGACAGAGACAGAGACAGAGACAGAGACAGAGGCAGAGACAGAGCCATGGACAGAGACAGAGACAGAGACAGAGGGAGAGACAGCGACAGAGACAGAGACAGAGACAGAGACAGAGACAGAGACAGAGACAGAGACAGAGACGGAGACAGAGACAGACACAGAGACAGAGACAGAGACAGAGACAGAGACAGATACAGAGACAGAGACGGAGGCAGAGACAGAGCCATGGACAGAGACAGAGACAGAGACAGAGGGAGAGACAGCGACAGAGACAGAGACAGAGACAGAGACAGAGACAGAGACAGCGACAGAGACAGAGACAGAGACAGAGACGGAGACAGAGACAGACACAGAGACAGAGACAGAGACAGAGACAGAGACAGAGACAGACACAGAGACAGATACAGAGACAGAGACAGAGACAGAGACAGAGGCAGAGGCAGAGACAGAGACAGAGACAGAGGGAGAGACAGGGACAGAGACGGAGACGGAGGCAGAGACAGAGCCAGGGACAGAGACAGAGACAGAGACTGAGGGAGAGACAGCGACAGAGACAGAGACAGAGACAGAGACAGATACGCGGACAGAGACGGAGGCAGAAACAGAGACAGAGGGAGAGACGGAGACAGAGACAGAGACAGAGACAGAGACAGAGACAGAGACAGAGACAGAGACAGAGACAGAGACAGAGACAGAGACAGAGACAGATACAGAGACAGAGACAGAGACAGAGACAGAGGCAGAGGCAGAGACAGAGACAGAGACAGAGGGAGAGGCAGGGACAGAGACGGAGACGGAGGCAGAGACAGAGCCAGGGACAGAGACAGAGACAGAGACTGAGGGAGAGACAGCGACAGAGACAGAGACAGAGACAGAGACAGATACGCGGACAGAGACCGAGGCAGAAACAGAGACAGAGAGAGAGACGGAGACAGAGACAGAGACAGAGACAGAGACAGAGACAGAGACAGAGACAGGGACGGAGACAGAGACAGAGACAGAGACAGAGACAGAGCCAGAAACAGAGACAGAGAAAGATACGCGGACAGAGACACAGGCAGAGACAGAGACAGTTACGCGGACAGAGACAGAGGCAGAGACAGAGACAGAGACAGAGAGAGAGACGGAGTCAGAGACAGAGACAGAAACAGAAACAGAGACAGAGACAGATACGCGGACAGAGACCGAGGCAGAAACAGAGACAGAGAGAGAGACGGAGACAGAGACAGAGACAGAGACAGGGACGGAGACAGAGACAGAAACAGAGACAGAGACAGTTACGCGGACAGAGACAGAGGCAGAGACAGAGACAGTTACGCGGACAGAGACAGTTACGCGGACAGAGACAGAGGCAGAGACAGAGACAGTTACGCGGACAGAGACAGAGGCAGAGACAGAAACAGAGAGAGAGACGGAGACAGAGACAGAGACAGAGACAGAGACGGAGACAGAGGCAGAGACAGAGCAATGGACAGAGACAGAGACAGAGACAGAGACAGAGACAGAGACAGAGACAGAGACAGAGACAGAGACAGAGACAGAGACAGAGACAGAGACTGAGACTGAGACAGAGACAGAGACAGAGACAGAGACAGAGACAGAGACGGAGACAGAGACAGAGACAGAGACAGAGACAGAGACAGAGACAGAGACAGAGACAGAGACAGAGACAGAGAAAGAGACAGAGACAGAGACAGAGACAGACATAGAGACAGAGACAGAGACAGAGACAGAGACAGAGACAGAGACAGAGACAGAGACAGAGACAGAGACAGAGACAGAGACAGAGACAGAGACAGAGACAGAGACAGAGACAGAGACAGATACGGAGACAGAGGGAGAGACAGCGACAGAGACAGAGACAGAGACAGAGACAGAGACAGAGACAGAGACAGAGACAGAGACAGAGACAGAGACAGAGACAGAGACAGAGACAGAGACAGAGACAGAGACAGAGACAGAGACAGAGACAGAGACAGAGACAGGGACAGAGACAGAGATAGAGACAGAGACAGAGACAGACACAGAGACAGAGACAGATACGGGGACAGAGACAGAGGCAGAGACAGCGACAGAGACAGAGACAGAGACACAGACAGATACAGCGACAGAGCCGGAGATAGAGACAGAGACGGGGACAGAGGCAGAGACAGAGTCAGGGACAGAGACAGAGACAGAGACAGAGACAGAGGGAGAGACAGCGACAGAGACAGAGACAGAGACAGAGACAGAGACAGAGACAGAGACAGAGACAGAGACAGAGACGGAGACAGAGGCAGAGACAGAGCAATGGACAGAGACAGAGACAGAGGCAGAGGGAGAGACAGCGACAGAGACAGAGACAGAGGCAGAGGGAGAGACAGCGACAGAGACAGAGACAGAGACAGAGACAGAGACAGAGACAGAGACAGAGACAGAGACAGAGACAGAGACAGAGACAGAGACAGAGACAGAGACAGAGACACAGCGACAGAGACAGAAACAGAGACAGAGACAGAGACAGAGACAGAGACAGAGACAGGGACAGAGACAGAGACTGAGACAGAGGCAGAGGCAGAGACAGAGACAGAGACAGAGACAGAGGCAGAGACAGGGACAGAGACGGAGACAGAGACAGGGGCAGAGGCAGAGACAGAGACAGAGACAGAGACAGAGGCAGAGACAGGGACAGAGACGGAGACAGAGACAGAGACAGAGACAGAGACAGAGACGGAGACAGAGACAGAGACAGAGACAGAGACAGAGACAGAGACAGAGACAGAGACAGAGTCAGAGACAGAGACACAGACAGAGACAGAGACGGAGACAGAGGGAGAGACAGCGACAGAGACAGAGACAGAGACAGAGACAGAGACAGAGACAGAGACAGAGACAGAGACAGAGACAGAGACAGAGACAGAGACAGAGACAGAGACACAGACAGAGACAGAGACGGAGATAGAGACAGAGACAGAGACAGGGACAGAGACAGAGACAGAGACAGAGACAGAGATAGAGACAGAGACAGAGACAGAAACAGAGACAGAGACAGAGACAGATACGGGGACAGAGACAGAGGCAGAGACAGCGACAGAGACAGAGACAGAGACACAGACAGATACAGCGACAGAGCCGGAGATAGGGACAGAGACGGGGACAGAGGCAGAGACAGAGCCAGGGACAGAGACGGAGACAGAGACAGAGCGAGAGACAGCGACAGAGACAGAGACAGAGACAGAGACAGAGACAGAGACAGAGACAGAGACAGAGACAGAGACAGAGACGGAGACAGAGGCAGAGACAGAGCCATGGACAGAGACAGAGACAGAGACAGAGGGAGAGACAGCGACAGAGACAGAGACAGAGACAGAGACAGATACGGAGACAGAGGGAGAGACATCGACAGAGACAGAGACAGAGACAGAGACAGAGACAGAGACAGAGACAGAGACAGAGAGAGAGACAGAGACAGAGACAAAGACAGAGACAGAGACAGAGACAGAGACAGAGACAGAGACAGAGGCAGAGACAGAGACAGAGACAGAGACAGAGACAGAGACAGAGACAGAGACAGAGGCAGAGGCAGAGACAGAGACAGAGACAGAGACAGAGGCAGAGACAGGGACAGAGACGGAGACAGAGGCAGAGACAGAGCCAGGGACAGAGACAGAGACAGAGACTGGGGGAGAGACAGCGACAGAGACAGAGACAGAGGCAGAGGGAGAGACAGCGACAGAGACAGAGACAGAGACAGAGACAGAGACAGAGACAGAGACAGAGACACAGACAGAGACAGAGACAGAGACAGAGACAGAGACACAGCCAGAGACAGAGACAGAGACAGAGACAGAGACAGAGACAGAGACAGAGACAGAGACAGGGACAGAGACAGAGACAGAGGCAGAGGCAGAGACAGAGACAGAGACAGAGACAGAGGCAGAGACAGGGACAGAGACGGAGACAGAGGCAGAGACAGATACGGGGACAGAGACCGAGGCAGAAACAGAGACAGAGAGAGAGACGGAGACAGAGACAGAGACAGAGACAGGGACGGAGACAGAGACAGAAACAGAGACGGAGACAGTTACGCGGACAGAGACAGAGGCAGAGACAGAGACAGTTACGCGGACAGAGACAGAGGCAGAGACAGAAACAGAGAGAGAGACGGAGACAGAGACAGAGACAGAGACAGAGACAGAGACAGAGACAGGGACGGAGACAGAGACAGAAACAGAGACAGAGAGAGTTACGCGGACAGAGACAGAGGCAGAGACAGAGACAGAGAGAGAGACGGAGACAGAGACAGAGACAGAAACAGAAACAGAGACAGAGACAGATACGCGGACAGAGACCGATGCAGAAACAGAGACAGAGGGAGAGACGGAGACAGAGACAGAGACAGAGACAGAGACAGAGACAGAGACAGAGACGGAGACAGGGACGGAGACAGATACAGAGACACAGACAGATACAGCGACAGAGCCGGAGATAGAGACAGAGACGGGGACAGAGGCAGAGACAGAGCCAGGGACAGAGACAGAGACAGAGACAGAGGGAGAGACAGCGACAGAGACAGAGACAGAGACAGAGACAGAGACAGAGACAGAGACAGAGACAGAGACAGAGACAGAGACAGAGACAGAGACGGAGACAGAGGCAGAGACAGAGCCTTGGACAGAGACAGAGACAGAGACAGAGGGAGAGACAGCGACAGAGACAGAGACAGAGACAGAGACAGATACGGAGACAGAGGGAGAGACAGCGACAGAGACAGAAACAGAGACAGAGAGAGAGACGGAGACAGAGACAGAGACAGAGACAGGGACGGAGACAGAGACAGAAACAGAGACAGAGACAGATACGGGGACAGAGACAGAGGCAGAGACAGCGACAGAGGCAGAGACAGAGACACAGACAGAGACAGAGACAGAGACAGAGACAGAGACAGAGACAGAGACAGAGACAGAGACAGAGACGGAGACAAAGACCGAGACAGAGGCAGAGACAATGGCAGAGATGGAGACAGAGACAGAGACAGAGGCAGATGCAGACAGAGAGACGGAGGCAGAGACAGAGACACAGACAGAGACAGAGACTGAGACAGAGTCAGAGACAGAGACAGAGACATAGAGACATAGGCACGGAGGCAGGGATGCAGAGACAGAGACAAAGAGACCGAGTCAGAGACAGAAACAGAGACAGAGACAGAGACAGAGGCAGAGACAGAGCCAGGGACAGAGTCAGAGACAGAGACACAGACAGAGACAGAGACGGAGATAGAGACAGAGACAGAGACAGAGACGGAGACAGAGGCAGAGACAGAGCCTGGGACAGAGACAGAGACAGAGACAGAGGCAGAGACAGAGCCATGGACAGAGACAGAGACAGAGACAGAGACAGAGACAGAGACAGAGACAGAGACAGAGACGGAGACAGAGACAGACACAGAGACAGAGACAGAGACAGAGACAGAGACAGAGACAGAGACAGGTACAGAGACAGAGACAGAGACAGAGACAGAGACAGAAACAGAGACAGAGACAGATACGGGGACAGAGACAGAGGCAGAGACAGCGACAGAGGCAGAGACAGAGACACAGACAGAGACAGAGACAGAGACAGAGACAGAGACAGAGACAGAGACAGAGACAGAGACAGAGACGGAGACAAAGACCGAGACAGAGGCAGAGACAATGGCAGAGATGGAGACAGAGACAGAGACAGAGGCAGATGCAGACAGAGAGACGGAGGCAGAGACAGAGACACAGACAGAGACAGAGACTGAGACAGAGTCAGAGACAGAGACAGAGACATAGAGACATAGGCACGGAGGCAGGGATGCAGAGACAGAGACAAAGAGACCGAGTCAGAGACAGAAACAGAGACAGAGACAGAGACAGAGGCAGAGACAGAGCCAGGGACAGAGACAGAGACAGAGACAGAGGGAGAGACAGCGACAGAGACAGAGACAGAGACAGAGACAGAGACAGAGACAGAGACAGAGACAGAGACAGAGACAGAGACAGAGACAGAGACAGAGACAGAGACAGAGGCAGAGACAGAGACAGAGACAGAGACAGAGACAGAGACAGAGACAGAGACAGAGACAGAGACAGAGCCAGGGACAGAGACGGAGACAGAGACAGAGGGAGAGACAGCGACAGAGACAGAGACAGAGACAGAGTCAGAGGCAGAGACAGACACAGAGACAGAGACAGAGACAGAGACAGAGACAGAGACAGAGACAGAGTCAGAGACAGAGACACAGACAGAGACAGAGACGGAGATAGAGACAGAGACAGAGACAGAGACGGAGACAGAGGCAGAGACAGAGCCTGGGACAGAGACAGAGACAGAGACAGAGGCAGAGACAGAGCCATGGACAGAGACAGAGACAGAGACAGAGACAGAGACAGAGACAGAGACAGAGACAGAGACGGAGACAGAGACAGACACAGAGACAGAGACAGAGACAGAGACAGAGACAGAGACTGAGGGAGAGACAGCGACAGAGACAGAGACAGAGACAGATACAGATACGCGGACAGAGACCGAGGCAGAAACAGAGACAGAGAGAGAAATGGAGACAGAGACAGAGACAGAGACAGAGACAGAGACAGGGACGGAGACAGAGACAGAGACAGAGACAGAGACAGAGCCAGAAACAGAGACAGAGAAAGATACGCGGACAGAGACAGAGGCAGAGACAGAGACAGTTACGCGGACAGAGACAGAGGCAGAGACAGAGACAGAGACAGAGAGGGAGACGGAGACAGAGACAGAGACAGAGACAGAGACAGAGACAGAAACAGAAACAGAGACAGAGACAGATATGCGGACAGAGACCGAGGCAGAAACAGAGACAGAGAGAGAGACGGAGACAGAGACAGAGACAGAGACAGGGACGGAGACAGAGACAGAAACAGAGACAGAGACAGTTACGCGGACAGAGACAGAGGCAGAGACAGAGACAGTTACGCGGACAGAGACAGAGGCAGAGACAGAGACAGTTACGCGGACAGAGACAGAGACAGAGACAGAGACAGAGACAGAGACAGAGGCAGAGACAGAGCCAGGGACAGAGACAGAGACAGAGACAGAGAGAGAGACAGCGACAGAGACAGAGACAGAGACAGAGACAGAGACAGAGACAGAGACAGAGACAGAGACAGAGACAGAGACAGAGCCAGGGACAGAGACGGAGACAGAGACAGAGGGAGAGACAGCGACAGAGACAGAGACAGAGACAGAGTCAGAGGCAGAGACAGAGACAGAGACAGAGACAGAGACAGAGACAGAGAGAGAGACAGAGTCAGAGACAGAGACACAGACAGAGACAGAGACGGAGATAGAGACAGAGACAGAGACAGAGACGGAGACAGAGGCAGAGACAGAGCCAGGGACAGAGACAGAGACAGAGACAGAGGGAGAGACAGCGACAGAGACAGAGACAGAGATAGAGACAGAGACAGAGACAGAGACAGAGACAGAGACGGAGACAGAGACAGACACAGAGACAGAGACAGAGACAGAGACAGAGACAGAGACAGAGACAGAGACAGAGACAGAGACAGATACAGAGACAGAGACAGAGACAGAGACAGAGGCAGAGGCAGAGACAGAGACAGAGACAGAGGGAGAGACAGGGACAGAGACGGAGACGGAGGCAGAGACAGAGCCAGGGACAGAGACAGAGACAGAGACTGAGGGAGAGACAGCGACAGAGACAGAGACAGAGACAGAGACAGATACGCGGACAGAGACCGAGGCAGAAACAGAGACAGAGAGAGAGACGGAGACAGAGACAGAGACAGAGACAGAGACAGAGACAGGGACGGAGACAGAGACAGAGACAGAGACAGAGACAGAGCCAGAAACAGAGACAGAGAAAGATACGCGGACAGAGACACAGGCAGAGACAGAGACAGTTACGCGGACAGAGACAGAGGCAGAGACAGAGACAGAGACAGAGAGAGAGACGGAGTCAGAGACAGAGACAGAAACAGAAACAGAGACAGAGACAGATACGCGGACAGAGACCGAGGCAGAAACAGAGACAGAGAGAGAGACGGAGACAGAGACAGAGACAGAGACAGGGACGGAGACAGAGACAGAAACAGAGACAGAGACAGTTACGCGGACAGAGACAGAGGCAGAGACAGAGACAGTTACGCGGACAGAGACAGAGGCAGAGACAGAAACAGAGAGAGAGACGGAGACAGAGACAGAGACAGAGACAGAGACAGAGACAGAGACAGAGACAGAGACAGAGACAGAGACAGAGACAGAGACAGAGACAGAGACAGAGACAGAGAAAGAGACAGAGACAGAGACAGACATAGAGACAGAGACAGAGACAGAGACAGAGACAGAGACAGAGACAGAGACAGAGACAGAGAGAGAGACAGAGACAGAGACAAAGACAGAGACAGAGACAGAGACAGAGACAGAGACAGAGACAGAGGCAGAGACAGAGACAGAGGCAGAGACAGAGCCATGGACAGAGACAGAGACAGAGACAGAGGGAGAGACAGCGACAGAGACAGAGACAGAGACAGAGACAGAGACAGAGACAGAGACAGAGACAGAGACAGAGACAGATACAGAGACAGAGACAGAGACAGAGACAGAGGCAGAGGCAGAGACAGAGACAGAGACAGAGGGAGAGACAGGGACAGAGACGGAGACGGAGGCACAGACAGAGCCAGGGACAGAGACAGAGACAGAGACTGAGGGAGAGACAGCGACAGAGACAGAGACAGAGACAGAGACAGATACGCGGACAGAGACCGAGGCAGAAACAGAGACAGAGAGAGAGACGGAGACAGAGAAAGAGACAGAGACAGAGACAGAGACAGAGACAGAGACAGGGACGGAGACAGAGACAGAGACAGAGACAGAGACAGAGACAGAGACAGAGACAGAGGCAGAGGCAGAGACAGAGACAGAGACAGAGACAGAGGCAGAGACAGGGACAGAGACGGAGACAGAGGCAGAGACAGAGCCAGGGACAGAGACAGAGACAGAGACTGAGGGAGAGACAGCGACAGAGACAGAGACAGAGACAGAGACAGAGACAGAGACAGAGACAGAGACGGAGACAGAGACAGAGACAGAGACAGAGACAGAGACAGAGACAGAGACAGAAACAGAGACAGAGACAGATACGGGGACAGAGACAGAGGCAGAGAGAGCGACAGAGGCAGAGACAGAGACACAGACAGAGACAGAGACAGAGACGGAGACAAAGACCGAGACAGAGGCAGAGACAGAGGCAGAGACAGGGACAGAGACGGAGACAGAGGCAGAGACAGAGCCAGGGACAGAGACAGAGACAGAGACTGAGGGAGAGACGGCTACAGAGACAGAGACAGAGACAGAGACAGAGACAGAGACAGAGACAGAGACAGAGACAGAGACGGAGACAGAGACAGAGACAGAGACAGAGACAGAGACAGAGACAGAGACAGAGACAGAGACAGAAACAGAGACAGAGACAGATACGGGGACAGAGACAGAGGCAGAGAGAGCGACAGAGGCAGAGACAGAGACACAGACAGAGACAGAGACAGAGACGGAGACAAAGACCGAGACAGAGGCAGAGACAATGGCAGAGATGGAGACAGAGACAGAGACAGAGGCAGATACAGACAGAGAGACGGAGGCAGAGACAGAGACACAGACAGAGACAGAGACTGAGACAGAGTCAGAGACAGAGACAGAGACATAGAGACATAGGCACGGAGGCAGGGATGCAGAGACAGAGACAAAGAGACCGAGTCAGAGACAGAAACAGAGACAGAGACAGAGACAGAGACAGAGGGAGAGACAGCGACAGAGACAGAGACAGAGACAGAGACAGAGACAGAGACAGAGACAGAGACAGAGACAGAGACAGAGACAGAGACAGAGACAGAGACAGAGACATAGCCAGGGACAGAGACGGAGACAGAGACAGAGGGAGAGACAGCGACAGAGACAGAGACAGAGACAGAGTCAGAGGCAGAGACAGAGACAGAGACAGAGACAGAGACAGAGACAGGGACGGAGACAGAGACAGAAACAGAGACAGAGACAGTTACGCGGACAGAGACAGAGGCAGAGACAGAGACAGTTACGCGGACAGAGACAGAGGCAGAGACAGAAACAGAGAGAGAGACGGAGACAGAGACAGAGACAGAGACAGAGACAGAGACAGAGACAGAGACAGAGACAGAGACAGAGACAGAGACAGAGACAGAGACAGAGACAGAGACAGAGACAGAGACAGAGACTGAGACTGAGACAGAGACAGAGACAGAGACAGAGACAGAGACAGAGACGGAGACAGAGACAGAGACAGAGACAGAGACAGAGACAGAGACAGAGACAGAGACAGAGACAGAGAAAGAGACAGAGACAGAGACAGACATAGAGACAGAGACAGAGACAGAGACAGAGACAGAGACAGAGACAGAGACAGAGACAGAGACAGAGACAGAGACAGAGACAGAGACAGAGACAGAGACAGAGACAGAGACAGAGACAGAGACAGAGACAGAGACGGAGACATAGACAGCGACAGAGTCAGAGACAGAGACACAGACAGAGACAGAGACGGAGATAGAGACAGAGACAGAGACAGAGACAGAGACAGAGACAGAGACAGAGACAGAGACAGAGACAGAGATAGAGACAGAGACAGAGACAGAAACAGAGACAGAGACAGAGACAGATACGGGGACAGAGACAGAGGCAGAGACAGCGACAGAGACAGAGACAGAGACACAGACAGATACAGCGACAGAGCCGGAGATAGAGACAGAGACGGGGACAGAGGCAGAGACAGAGCCAGGGACAGAGACAGAGACAGAGACAGAGGGAGAGACAGCGACAGAGACAGAGACAGAGACAGAGACAGAGACAGAGACAGAGACAGAGAGAGAGACGGAGTCAGAGACAGAGACAGAGACAGATACGGAGACAGAGGGAGAGACAGCGACAGAGACAGAGACAGAGACAGAGACAGAGACAGAGACAGAGACAGAGGCAGAGACAGAGACAGAGACAGAGGGTGAGACAGGGACAGAGACGGAGACGGAGACAGAGACAGAGACAGAGACAGAGACAGAGACAGAGACAGAGGCAGAGACAGAGCCATGGACAGAGACAGAGACAGAGACAGAGGGAGAGACAGCGACAGAGACAGAGACAGAGACAGAGACAGAGACAGAGACAGAGACAGAGACAGAGACAGAGACAGAGACAGAGACAGAGACAGAGACAGAGACAGAGACAGAGACAGAGACAGAGACAGAGACAGAGACAGATACGGAGACAGAGGGAGAGACAGCGACAGAGACAGAGACAGAGACAGAGACAGAGACAGAGACAGAGACAGAGGCAGAGACAGAGACAGAGACAGAGGGTGAGACAGGGACAGAGACGGAGACGGAGACAGAGACAGAGACAGAGACAGAGACAGAGACAGGGACGGAGACAGAGACAGAAACAGAGACAGAGACAGTTACGCGGACAGAGACAGAGGCAGAGACAGAGACAGTTACGCGGACAGAGACAGAGGCAGAGACAGAAACGGAGAGAGAGACGGAGACAGAGACAGAGACAGAGACAGAGACAGAGACAGAGACAGAGACAGAGACAGAGACAGAGACAGAGACAGAGACAGAGACAGAGACTGAGACTGAGACAGAGACAGAGACAGAGACAGAGACAGAGACAGAGACGGAGACAGGGACAGAGACAGAGACAGAGACAGAGACAGAGACAGAGACAGAGACAGAGACAGAGACAGAGAAAGAGACAGAGACAGAGACAGACATAGAGACAGAGACAGAGACAGAGACAGAGACAGAGACAGAGACAGAGACAGAGACAGAGACAGAGACAGAGACAGAGACAGAGACAGAGACAGATACGGAGACAGAGGGAGAGACAGCGACAGAGACAGAGACAGAGACAGAGACAGAGACAGAGACAGAGACAGAGACAGAGAGAGAGACAGAGACAGAGACAAAGACAGAGACAGAGACAGAGACAGAGACAGAGACAGAGACAGAGACAGAGACAGAGACAGAGACAGAGACAGAGGCAGAGACAGAGCCATGGACAGAGACAGAGACAGAGACAGAGGGAGAGACAGCGACAGAGACAGAGACAGAGACAGAGACAGAGACAGAGACAGAGACAGAGACAGAGACAGAGACAGAGACGGAGACAGACACAGAGACAGAGACAGAGACAGAGACAGAGACAGAGACAGAGACAGAGACAGAGACGGAGACAGAGGCAGAGACAGAGTCAGAGACAGAGACACAGACAGAGACAGAGACGAAGATAGAGACAGAGACAGAGACAGAGACAGAGACAGAGACAGAGACAGAGACAGAGATAGAGACAGAGACAGAGACAGAAACAGAGACAGAGACAGAGACAGATACGGGGACAGAGACAGAGGCAGAGACAGCGACAGAGACAGAGACAGAGACACAGACAGATACAGCGACAGAGCCGGAGATAGAGACAGAGACGGGGACAGAGGCAGAGACAGAGCCAGGGACAGAGACAGTGACAGAGACAGAGGGAGAGACAGCGACAGAGACAGAGACAGAGACAGAGACAGAGACAGAGACAGAGACAGAGACAGAGACAGAGACAGAGACAGAGAGAGAGACAGAGACAGAGACAAAGACAGAGACAGAGACAGAGACAGAGACAGAGACAGAGACAGAGACAGAGACAGAGGCAGAGGCAGAGACAGAGACAGAGACAGAGACAGAGACAGAGACAGAGACAGAGACAGAGACAGAGACAGAGACAGAGACAGAGACAGAGACAGAGGCAGAGGCAGAGACAGAGACAGAGACAGAGACAGAGGCAGAGCCAGGGACAGAGACGGAGACAGAGGCAGAGACAGAGCCAGGGACAGAGACAGAGACAGAGACTGAGGGAGAGACAGCGACAGAGACAGAGACAGAGACAGAGACAGAGACAGAGACAGAGACAGAGACGGAGACAGAGACAGAGACAGAGACAGAGACAGAGACAGAGACAGAGACAGAAACAGAGACAGAGACAGATACGGGGACAGAGACAGAGGCAGAGAGAGCGACAGAGGCAGAGACAGAGACAGAGACAGAGACAGAGACAGAGACAGAGACAGAGACAGAGACAGAGACAGAGACAGAGGCAGGGGCAGAGACAGAGACAGAGACAGAGACAGAGGCAGAGCCAGGGACAGAGACGGAGACAGAGGCAGAGACAGAGCCAGGGACAGAGACAGAGACAGAGACTGAGGGAGAGACAGCGACAGAGACAGAGACAGAGACAGAGACAGAGACAGAGACAGAGACGGAGACAGAGACAGAGACAGAGACAGAGACAGAGACAGAGACAGAGACAGAGACAGAGACAGAAACAGAGACAGAGACAGATACGGGGACAGAGACAGAGGCAGAGAGAGCGACAGAGGCAGAGACAGAGACACAGACAGAGACAGAGACAGAGACGGAGACAAAGACCGAGACAGAGGCAGAGACAATGGCAGAGATGGAGACAGAGACAGAGACAGAGGCAGATACAGACAGAGAGACGGAGGCAGAGACAGAGACACAGACAGAGACAGAGACTGAGACAGAGTCAGAGACAGAGACAGAGACATAGAGACATAGGCACAGAGGCAGGGATGCAGAGACAGAGACAAAGAGACCGAGTCAGAGACAGAAACAGAGACAGAGACAGAGACAGAGGGAGAGACAGCGACAGAGACAGAGACAGAGACAGAGACAGAGACAGAGACAGAGACAGAGACAGAGACAGAGACAGAGACAGAGACAGAGACAGAGACAGAGACAGAGACAGAGACAGAGACAGAGCCAGGGACAGAGACGGAGACAGAGACAGAGGGAGAGACAGAGACAGAGACAGATACGGAGACAGAGGGAGAGACAGCGACAGAGACAGAGACAGAGACAGAGACAGAGACAGAGACAGAGACAGAGACAGAGACAGAGAGAGAGACAGAGACAGAGACAAAGACAGAGACAGAGACAGAGACAGAGACAGAGACAGAGACAGAGACAGAGACAGAGACAGAGACAGAGGCAGAGACAGAGCCATGGACAGAGACAGAGACAGAGACAGAGGGAGAGACAGCGACAGAGACAGAGACAGAGACAGAGACAGAGACAGAGACAGAGACAGAGACAGAAACAGAGAGAGAGACGGAGACAGAGACAGAGACGGAGACAGAGACAGAGACAGAGACAGAGACAGAGACAGAGACAGAGACAGAGACAGAGACAGAGACAGAGACAGAGAAAGAGACAGAGACAGAGACAGAGACAGAGACAGAGACAGATACGGAGACAGAGGGAGAGACAGCGACAGAGACAGAGACAGAGACAGAGACAGAAACAGAGACAGAGACAGAGACAGAGACAGAGAGAGAGACAGAGACAGAGACAAAGACAGAGACAGAGACAGAGACAGAGACAGAGACAGAGACAGAGACAGAGACAGAGGCAGAGACAGAGCCATGGACAGAGACAGAGACAGAGACAGAGGGAGAGACAGCGACAGAGACAGAGACAGAGACAGAGACAGAGACAGAGACAGAGACAGAGACAGAGACGGAGACAGACACAGAGACAGAGACAGAGACAGAGACAGAGACAGAGACAGAGACAGAGACAGAGACAGAGACAGAGACGGAGACAGAGACAGAGACAGAGACAGAGACAGAGACAGAGACAGAGACAGAGACAGAGACAGAGACAGAGACGGAGACAGAGGCAGAGACAGAGCCATGGACAGAGACAGAGACAGAGACAGAGGGAGAGACAGCGACAGAGACAGAGACAGAGACAGAGACAGATACGGAGACAGAGGGAGAGACAGCGACAGAGACAGAGACAGAGACAGAGACAGAGACAGAGACAGAGACAGAGAGAGAGACAGAGACAGAGACAAAGACAGAGACAGAGACAGAGACAGAGACAGAGACAGAGACAGAGACAGAGACAGAGGCAGAGACAGAGACAGAGACAGAGACAGAGACAGAGACAGAGACAGAGACAGAGACAGAGACAGAGACAGAGACAGAGACAGAGACAGAGACAGAGACAGAGACAGAGACAGAGACAGAGACAGAGACAGAGACAGAGACAGAGGCAGAGGCAGAGACAGAGACAGAGACAGAGACAGAGGCAGAGACAGGGACAGAGACGGAGACAGAGGCAGAGACAGAGCCAGGGACAGAGACAGAGACAGAGACTGAGGGAGAGACAGCGACAGAGACAGAGACAGAGACAGAGACAGAGACAGAGACAGAGACAGAGACGGAGACAGAGACAGAGACAGAGACAGAGACAGAGACAGAGACAGAGACAGAAACAGAGACAGAGACAGATACGGGGACAGAGACAGAGGCAGAGAGAGCGACAGAGGCAGAGACAGAGACACAGACAGAGACAGAGACAGAGACGGAGACAAAGACCGAGACAGAGGCAGAGACAGAGGCAGAGACAGGGACAGAGACGGAGACAGAGGCAGAGACAGAGCCAGGGACAGAGACAGAGACAGAGACTGAGGGAGAGACGGCGACAGAGACAGAGACAGAGACAGAGACAGAGACAGAGACAGAGACAGAGACGGAGACAAAGACCGAGACAGAGGCAGAGACAATGGCAGAGATGGAGACAGGGACAGAGACAGAGGCAGATACAGACAGAGAGACGGAGGCAGAGACAGAGACACAGACAGAGACAGAGACTGAGACAGAGTCAGAGACAGAGACAGAGACACAGAGACATAGGCACGGAGGCAGGGATGCAGAGACAGAGACAAAGAGACCGAGTCAGAGACAGAAACAGAGACAGAGACAGAGACAGAGACAGAGGGAGAGACAGCGACAGAGACAGAGACAGAGACAGAGACAGAGACAGAGACAGAGACAGAGACAGAGACAGAGACAGAGACAGAGACAGAGACAGAGACAGAGACAGAGCCAGGGACAGAGACGGAGACAGAGACAGAGGGAGAGACAGCGACAGAGACAGAGACAGAGACAGAGTCAGAGGCAGAGACAGAGACAGAGACAGAGACAGAGACAGAGACAGAGACAGAGACAGAGTCAGAGACAGAGACACAGACAGAGACAGAGACGGAGATAGAGACAGAGACAGAGACAGAGACGGAGACAGAGGCAGAGACAGAGCCAGGGACAGAGACAGAGACAGAGACAGAGACAGAGGCAGAGACAGAGCCATGGACAGAGACAGAGACAGAGACAGAGGGAGAGACAGCGACAGAGACAGAGACAGAGACAGAGACAGAGACAGAGACAGAGACAGAGACAGAGACGGAGACAGAGACAGACACAGAGACAGAGACAGAGACAGAGACAGAGACAGAGACAGATACAGAGACAGAGACAGAGACAGACACAGAGACAGAGACAGAGACAGAGACAGAGACAGATACAGAGACAGAGACAGAGACAGAGACAGAGGCAGAGGCAGAGACAGAGACAGAGACAGAGGGAGAGACAGGGACAGAGACGGAGACGGAGGCAGAGACAGAGACAGAGACAGAGACAGAGACAGAGACAGAGACAGAGACAGAGACAGAGACAGAGACAGAGACAGAGACAGAGACAGAGACAGAGACAGAGACAGAGACAGAGACAGAGACAGAGACAGAGACAGAGACAGAGACAGAGACAGAGACAGAGGCAGAGGCAGAGACAGCGACAGAGACAGAGACAGAGACACAGACAGATACAGCGACAGAGCCGGAGTTAGAGACAGAGACGGGGACAGAGGCAGAGACAGAGCCAGGGACAGAGACAGAGACAGAGACAGAGACAGAGACAGAGACAGAGACAGAGACAGAGACGGAGACAGAGACAGAGACAGAGACAGAGACAGAGACAGAGACAGAGACAGAGAAAGAGACAGAGACGGAGACAGAGGCAGAGACAGAGCCATGGACAGAGACAGAGACAGAGACAGAGGGAGAGACAGCGACAGAGACAGAGACAGAGACAGAGACAGATACGGAGACAGAGGGAGAGACAGCGACAGAGACAGAGACAGAGACAGAGACAGAGACAGAGACAGAGACAGAGACAGAGAGAGAGACAGAGACAGAGACAAAGACAAAGACAGAGACAGAGACAGAGACAGAGACAGAGACAGAGACAGAGACAGAGACAGAGGCAGAGGCAGAGACAGAGACAGAGACAGAGACAGAGGCAGAGACAGGGACAGAGACGGAGACAGAGGCAGAGACAGAGCCAGGGACAGAGACAGAGACAGAGACTGAGGGAGAGACAGCGACAGAGACAGAGACAGAGACAGAGACAGAGACAGAGACAGAGACAGAGACAGAGACAGAGACAGAGACAGAGACAGAGACAGAGACAGAGACAGAGCCAGGGACAGAGACGGAGACAGAGACAGAGGGAGAGACAGCGACAGAGACAGAGACAGAGACAGAGTCAGAGGCAGAGACAGAGACAGAGACAGAGACAGAGACAGAGACAGGGACGGAGACAGAGACAGAAACAGAGACAGAGACAGTTACGCGGACAGAGACAGAGGCAGAGACAGAGACAGTTACGCGGACAGAGACAGAGGCAGAGACAGAAACAGAGAGAGAGACGGAGACAGAGACAGAGACAGAGACAGAGACAGAGACAGAGACAGAGACAGAGACAGAGACAGAGACAGAGACAGAGACAGAGACAGAGACAGAGACAGAGACAGAGACAGAGACAGAGACAGAGACTGAGACTGAGACAGAGACAGAGACAGAGACAGAGACAGAGACAGAGACGGAGACAGAGACAGAGACAGAGGCAGAGACAGAGACAGTTACGCGGACAGAGACAGAGGCAGAGACAGAAACAGAGAGAGAGACGGAGACAGAGACAGAGACAGAGACAGAGACAGAGACAGAGACAGAGACAGAGACAGAGACAGAGACAGAGACAGAGACAGAGACAGAGACAGAGACAGAGACAGAGACAGAGACAGAGACAGAGACAGAGACTGAGACTGAGACAGAGACAGAGACAGAGACAGAGACAGAGACAGAGACAGAGACGGAGACAGAGACAGAGACAGAGACAGAGACAGAGACAGAGACAGAGACAGAGACAGAGACAGAGAAAGAGACAGAGACAGAGACAGACATAGAGACAGAGACAGAGACAGAGTCAGAGACAGAGACACAGACAGAGACAGAGACGGAGATAGAGACAGAGACAGAGACAGAGACAGAGACAGAGACAGAGACAGAGATAGAGACAGAGACAGAGACAGAAACAGAGACAGAGACAGAGACAGATACGGGGACAGAGACAGAGGCAGAGACAGCGACAGAGACAGAGACAGAGACACAGACAGATACAGCGACAGAGCCGGAGATAGAGACAGAGACGGGGACAGAGGCAGAGACAGAGCCAGGGACAGAGACAGAGACAGAGACAGAGGGAGAGACAGCGACAGAGACAGAGACAGAGACAGAGACAGAGACAGAGACAGAGAGAGAGACGGAGTCAGAGACAGAGACAGAAACAGAAACAGAGACAGAGACAGATACGCGGACAGAGACCGAGGCAGAAACAGAGACAGAGAGAGAGACGGAGACAGAGACAGAGACAGAGACAGGGACGGAGACAGAGACAGAAACAGAGACAGAGACAGTTACGCGGACAGAGACAGAGGCAGAGACAGAGACAGTTACGCGCACAGAGACAGAGGCAGAGACAGAAACAGAGAGAGAGACGGAGACAGAGGCAGAGACGGAGACAGAGACAGAGACAGAGACAGAGACAGAGACAGAGACAGAGACAGAGACAGAGACAGAGACAGAGACAGAGACAGAGACAGAGAAAGAGACAGAGACAGAGACAGAGACAGAGACAGAGACAGATACGGAGACAGAGGGAGAGACAGCGACAGAGACAGAGACAGAGACAGAGACAGAGACAGAGACAGAGACAGAGACAGAGACAGAGAGAGAGACAGAGACAGAGACAAAGACAGAGACAGAGACAGAGACAGAGACAGAGACAGAGACAGAGACAGAGACAGAGACAGAGGCAGAGACAGAGCCATGGACAGAGACAGAGACAGAGACAGAGGGAGAGACAGCGACAGAGACAGAGACAGAGACAGAGACAGAGACAGAGACAGAGACAGAGACAGAGACAGAGACAGAGACGGAGGCAGACACAGAGACAGAGACAGAGACAGAGGCAGAGGCAGAGACAGAGACAGAGACAGAGACAGAGGCAGAGACAGGGACAGAGACGGAGACAGAGGCAGAGACAGAGCCAGGGACAGAGACAGAGACAGAGACTGAGGGAGAGACAGCGACAGAGACAGAGACAGAGACAGAGACAGAGACAGAGACAGAGACAGAGACGGAGACAGAGACAGAGACAGAGACAGAGACAGAGACAGAGACAGAGACAGAAACAGAGACAGAGACAGATACGGGGACAGAGACAGAGGCAGAGAGAGCGACAGAGGCAGAGACAGAGACACAGACAGAGACAGAGACAGAGACGGAGACAAAGACCGAGACAGAGGCAGAGACAGAGGCAGAGACAGGGACAGAGACGGAGACAGAGGCTGAGACAGAGCCAGGGACAGAGACAGAGACAGAGACTGAGGGAGAGACGGCGACAGAGACAGAGACAGAGACAGAGACAGAGACAGAGACAGAGACAGAGACGGAGACAAAGACCGAGACAGAGGCAGAGACAATGGCAGAGATGGAGACAGGGACAGAGACAGAGGCAGATACAGACAGAGAGACGGAGGCAGAGACAGAGACACAGAGAGAGACAGAGACTGAGACAGAGTCAGAGACAGAGACAGAGACACAGAGACATAGGCACGGAGGCAGGGATGCAGAGACAGAGACAAAGAGACCGAGTCAGAGACAGAAACAGAGACAGAGACAGAGACAGAGACAGAGGGAGAGACAGCGACAGAGACAGAGACAGAGACAGAGACAGAGACAGAGACAGAGACAGAGCCAGAGACAGAGACAGAGACAGAGACAGAGACAGAGACAGAGCCAGGGACAGAGACGGAGACAGAGACAGAGGGAGAGACAGCGACAGAGACAGAGACAGAGACAGAGTCAGAGGCAGAGACAGAGACAGAGACAGAGACAGAGACAGAGACAGAGACAGAGACAGAGTCAGAGACAGAGACACAGACAGAGACAGAGACGGAGATAGAGACAGAGACAGAGACAGAGACGGAGACAGAGGCAGAGACAGAGCCAGGGACAGAGACAGAGACAGAGACAGAGACAGAGGCAGAGACAGAGCCATGGACAGAGACAGAGACAGAGACAGAGGGAGAGACAGCGACAGAGACAGAGACAGAGACAGAGACAGAGACAGAGACAGAGACAGAGACAGAGACAGAGACGGAGACAGAGACAGACACAGAGACAGAGACAGAGACAGAGACAGAGACAGAGACAGATACAGAGACAGAGACAGAGACAGACACAGAGACAGAGACAGAGACAGAGACAGAGACAGATACAGAGACAGAGACAGAGACAGAGACAGAGGCAGAGGCAGAGACAGAGACAGAGACAGAGGGAGAGACAGGGACAGAGACGGAGACGGAGGCAGAGACAGAGACAGAGACAGAGACAGAGACAGAGACAGAGACAGAGACAGAGACAGAGACAGAGACAGAGACAGAGACAGAGACAGAGACAGAGACAGAGACAGAGACAGAGACAGAGACAGAGACAGAGGCAGAGGCAGAGACAGCGACAGAGACAGAGACAGAGACACAGACAGATACAGCGACAGAGCCGGAGTTAGAGACAGAGACGGGGACAGAGGCAGAGACAGAGCCAGGGACAGAGACAGAGACAGAGACAGAGGGAGAGACAGCGACAGAGACAGAGACAGAGACAGAGACAGAGACAGAGACAGAGACAGAGACAGAGACAGAGACAGAGACGGAGACAGAGGTAGAGACAGAGCCATGGACAGAGACAGAGACAGAGACAGAGGGAGAGACAGCGACAGAGACAGAGACAGAGACAGAGACAGATACGGAGACAGAGGGAGAGACAGCGACAGAAACAGAGACAGAGACAGAGACAGAGACAGAGACAGAGACAGAGACAGAGACAGAGACAGAGACAGAGACAGAGACAGAGACAGAGACAGAGACAGAGAGAGAGACAGAGACAGAGACAAAGACAGAGACAGAGACAGAGACAGAGACAGAGACAGAGACAGAGACAGAGGCAGAGACAGAGACAGAGACAGAGACAGAGACAGAGACAGAGACGGAGACAGACACAGAGACAGAGACAGAGACAGAGACAGAGACAGAGACAGAGACAGAGACAGAGACAGAGACAGAGACAGAGACAGAGACGGAGACAGAGACAGAGACAGAGTCAGAGACAGAGACACAGACAGAGACAGAGACGGAGATAGAGACAGAGACAGAGACAGAGACAGAGACAGAGACAGAGACAGAGACAGACATAGAGACAGAGACAGAGACAGAAACAGAGACAGAGACAGAGACAGATACGGGGACAGAGACAGAGGCAGAGACAGCGACAGAGACAGAGACAGAGACACAGACAGATACAGCGACAGAGCCGGAGATAGAGACAGAGACGGGGACAGAGGCAGAGACAGAGCCAGGGACAGAGACAGAGACAGAGACAGAGGGAGAGACAGCGACAGAGACAGAGACAGAGACAGAGACAGAGACAGAGACAGAGACAGAGGCAGAGGCAGAGACAGAGACAGAGACGTAGACAGAGGCAGAGACAGGGACAGAGACGGAGACAGAGGCAGAGACAGAGCCAGGGACAGAGACAGAGACAGAGACTGAGGGAGAGACAGCGACAGAGACAGAGACAGAGACAGAGACAGAGACAGAGACAGAGACAGAGACAGAGACAGAGACGGAGACAGAGACAGAGACAGAGACAGAGACAGAGACAGAGACAGAAACAGAGACAGAGACAGATACGGGGACAGAGACAGAGGCAGAGAGAGCGACAGAGGCAGAGACAGAGACACAGTCAGAGACAGAGACAGAGACGGAGACAAAGACCGTGACAGAGGCAGAGACAGAGGCAGAGACAGGGACAGAGACGGAGAGAGAGGCAGAGACAGAGCCAGGGACAGAGACAGAGACAGAGACTGAGGGAGAGACAGCGACAGAGACAGAGACAGAGACAGAGACAGAGACAGAGACATAGACGGAGACAGAGACAGAGACAGAGACAGAGACAGAAACAGAGACAGAAACAGAGACAGAGACAGATACGGGGACAGAGACAGAGGCAGAGAGAGCGACAGAGGCAGAGACAGAGACACAGACAGAGACAGAGACAGAGACGGAGACAAAGACCGAGACAGAGGCAGAGACAATGGCAGAGATGGAGACAGAGACAGAGACAGAGGCAGATACAGACAGAGAGACTGAGGCAGAGACAGAGACACAGACAGAGACAGAGACTGAGACAGAGTCAGAGACAGAGACAGAGACATAGAGGCATAGGCACGGAGGCAGGGATGCAGAGACAGAGACAAAGAGACCGAGTCAGAGACAGAAACAGAGACTGAGACAGAGACAGAGACAGAGACAGAGGGAGAGACAGCGACAGAGACAGAGACAGAGACAGAGACAGAGACAGAGACAGAGACAGAGACAGAGACAGAGACAGAGACAGAGACAGAGACAGAGACGGAGACAGAGACAGAGACAGAGACAGAGCCAGGGACAGAGACGGAGACAGAGACAGAGGGAGAGACAGCGACAGAGACAGAGACAGAGACAGAGTCAGAGGCAGAGACAGAGACAGAGACAGAGACAGAGACAGAGACAGAGACAGAGTCAGAGACAGAGACACAGACAGAGACAGAGACGGAGATAGAGACAGAGACAGAGACAGAGACGGAGACAGAGGCAGACACAGAGACAGAGACAGAGACAGAGACAGAGACAGATACAGAGACAGAGACAGAGACAGAGACAGATACAGAGACAGAGACAGAGACAGAGACAGAGGCAGAGGCAGAGACAGAGACAGAGACAGAGGGAGAGGCAGGGACAGAGACGGAGACGGAGGCAGAGACAGAGCCAGGGACAGAGACAGAGACAGAGACTGAGGGAGAGACAGCGACAGAGACAGAGACAGAGACAGAGACAGATACGCGGACAGAGACCGAGGCAGAAACAGAGACAGAGAGAGAGACGGAGACAGAGACAGAGACAGAGACAGAGACAGAGACAGAGACAGGGACGGAGACAGAGACAGAGACAGAGACAGAGACAGAGCCAGAAACAGAGACAGAGAAAGATACGCGGACAGAGACACAGGCAGAGACAGAGACAGTTACGCGGACAGAGACAGAGGCAGAGACAGAGACAGAGACAGAGAGAGAGACGGAGTCAGAGACAGAGACAGAAACAGAAACAGAGACAGAGACAGATACGCGGACAGAGACCGAGGCAGAAACAGAGACAGAGAGAGAGACGGAGACAGAGACAGAGACAGAGACAGGGACGGAGACAGAGACAGAAACAGAGACAGAGACAGTTACGCGGACAGAGACAGAGGCAGAGACAGAGACAGTTACGCGGACAGAGACAGTTACGCGGACAGAGACAGAGGCAGAGACAGAGACAGTTACGCGGACAGAGACAGAGGCAGAGACAGAAACAGAGAGAGAGACGGAGACAGAGACAGAGACAGAGACAGAGACAGAGACAGAGACAGAGACAGAGACAGAGACAGAGACAGAGACAGAGACAGAGACAGAGACAGAGACAGAGACAGAGACAGAGACAGAGACAGAGACAGAGACAGAGACAGAGACTGAGACTGAGACAGAGACAGAGACAGAGACAGAGACAGAGACGGAGACAGAGACAGAGACAGAGACAGAGACAGAGACAGAGACAGAGAAAGAGACAGAGACAGAGACAGACATAGAGACAGAGACAGAGACAGAGACAGAGACAGAGACAGAGACAGAGACAGAGACAGAGACAGAGACAGAGACAGAGACAGAGACAGAGACAGAGACAGAGACAGAGACAGAGACAGATACGGAGACAGAGGGAGAGACAGCGACAGAGACAGATACAGAGACAGAGACAGAGACAGAGACAGAGACAGAGACAGAGACAGAGACAGAGAGAGAGACAGAGACAGAGACAGAGACAAAGACAGAGACAGAGACAGAGACAGAGACAGAGACAGAGACAGAGACAGAGACAGAGACAGAGACAGAGACAGAGACAGAGACAGAGACAGAGACAGAGGCAGAGACAGAGCCATGGACAGAGACAGAGACAGAGACAGAGGGAGAGACAGCGACAGAGACAGAGACAGAGACAGAGACAGAGACAGAGACAGAGACAGAGACGGAGACAGACACAGAGACAGAGACAGAGACAGAGACAGAGACAGAGACAGAGACAGAGACAGAGACGGAGACAGAGACAGAGACAGAGTCAGAGACAGAGACACAGACAGAGACAGAGACGGAGATAGAGACAGAGACAGAGACAGAGACAGAGACAGAGACAGAGACAGAGACAGAGATAGAGACAGAGACAGAGACAGAAACAGAGACAGAGACAGAGACAGATACGGGGACAGAGACAGAGGCAGAGACAGCGACAGAGACAGAGACAGAGACACAGACAGATACAGCGACAGAGCCGGAGATAGAGACAGAGACGGGGACAGAGGCAGAGACAGAGCCAGGGACAGAGACAGAGACAGAGACAGAGGGAGAGACAGCGACAGAGACAGAGACAGAGACAGAGACAGAGACAGAGACAGAGACAGAGACAGAGACAGAGACGGAGACAGAGGCAGAGACAGAGCCATGGACAGAGACAGAGACAGAGACAGAGGGAGAGACAGCGACAGAGACAGAGACAGAGGCAGAGACAGATACGGAGACAGAGGGAGAGACAGCGACAGAGACAGAGACAGAGACAGAGACAGAGACAGAGACAGAGACAGAGACAGAGACAGAGACAGAGACAGAGAGAGAGACAGAGACAGAGACAAAGACAGAGACAGAGACAGAGACAGAGACAGAGACAGAGACAGAGACAGAGACAGAGACAGAGACAGAGACAGAGGCAGAGACAGAGACAGAGACAGAGACAGAGACAGAGACAGAGACAGAGACAGAGGCAGAGACAGAGACAGAGACAGAGACAGAGACAGAGACAGAGACAGAGGCAGAGGCAGAGACAGAGACAGAGACAGAGACAGAGGCAGAGACAGGGACAGAGACGGAGACAGAGGCAGAGACAGAGCCAGGGACAGAGACAGAGACAGAGACTGAGGGAGAGACAGAGACAGAGACAGAGGAATAGACAGAGACAGAAACAGAGACAGAGACAGATACGGGGACAGAGACAGAGGCAGAGAGAGCGACAGAGGCAGAGACAGAGACACAGACAGAGACAGAGACAGAGACGGAGACAAAGACCGAGACAGAGGCAGAGACAGAGGCCGAGACAGGGACAGAGACGGAGACAGAGGCAGAGACAGAGCCAGGGACAGAGACAGAGACAGAGACTGAGGGAGAGACAGCGACAGAGACAGAGACAGAGACAGAGACAGAGACAGAGACAGAGACAGAGACAGAGACGGAGACAGAGACAGAGACAGAGACAGAGACAGAGACAGAGACAGAGACAGAGACAGAAACAGAGACAGAGACAGATACGGGGACAGAGACAGAGGCAGAGAGAGCGACAGAGGCAGAGACAGAGACAAAGACAGAGACAGAGACAGAGACGGAGACAAAGACCGAGACAGAGGCAGAGACAATGGCAGAGATGGAGACAGAGACAGAGACAGAGGCAAATACAGACAGAGAGACGGAGGCAGAGACAGAGACACAGACAGAGACAGAGACTGAGACAGAGTCAGAGACGGAGACAGAGACATAGAGACATAGGCACGGAGGCAGGGATGCAGAGACAGAGACAAAGAGACCGAGTCAGAGACAGAAACAGAGACAGAGACAGAGACAGAGACAGAGGGAGAGACAGCGACAGAGGCAGAGACAGAAACAGAGACAGAGACAGAGACAGAGACAGAGACAGAGACAGAGACAGAGACAGAGACAGAGACAGAGACAGAGACAGAGACAGAGACAGAGACAGAGACAGAGACAGAGCCAGGGACAGAGACGGAGACAGAGACAGAGGGAGAGACAGCGACAGAGACAGAGACAGAGACAGAGTCAGAGGCAGAGACAGAGACAGAGACAGAGACAGAGACAGAGACAGGGACGGAGACAGAGACAGAAACAGAGACAGAGACAGTTACGCGGACAGAGACAGAGGCAGAGACAGAGACAGTTACGCGGACAGAGACAGAGGCAGAGACAGAAACAGAGAGAGAGACGGAGACAGAGACAGAGACAGAGACAGAGACAGAGACAGAGACAGAGACAGAGACAGAGACAGAGACAGAGACAGAGTCAGAGACAGAGACAGAGACAGAGACAGAGACAGAGACTGAGACTGAGACAGAGACAGAGACAGAGACAGAGACAGAGACGGAGACAGAGACAGAGACAGAGACAGAGACAGAGACAGAGACAGAGACAGAGACAGAGAAAGAGACAGAGGCAGAGACAGAAACAGAGAGAGAGACGG
The DNA here is from genome assembly GCA_945859595.2 of Megachile willughbiella. Lineage (NCBI taxonomy): Eukaryota > Metazoa > Arthropoda > Insecta > Hymenoptera > Megachilidae > Megachile > Megachile willughbiella. Next base: position 764,089 of record CAMAOD020000263.1, read on the forward strand.
AGACAGAGACAGAGACAGAGACAGAGACAGAGACAGAGACAGAGACAGAGACAGAGACAGAGACGGAGACAGAGACAGAGACAGAGTCAGAGACAGAGACACAGACAGAGACAGAGACGGAGATAGAGACAGAGACAGAGACAGAGACAGAGACAGAGACAGAGACAGAGACAGAGATAGAGACAGAGACAGAGACAGAAACAGAGACAGAGACAGAGACAGATACGGGGACAGAGACAGAGGCAGAGACTGCGACAGAGACAGAGACAGAGACACAGACAGATACAGCGACAGAGCCGGAGATAGAGACAGAGACGGGGACAGAGGCAGAGACAGAGCCAGGGACAGAGACAGAGACAGAGACAGAGGGAGAGACAGCGACAGAGACAGAGACAGAGACAGAGACAGAGACAGAGACAGAGACAGAGACAGAGACAGAGACAGAGACAGAGACAGAGACAGAGACGGAGACAGAGGCAGAGACAGAGCCATGGACAGAGACAGAGACAGAGACAGAGGGAGAGACAGCGACAGAGACAGAGACAGAGACAGAGACAGAGACAGAGACAGGGACGGAGACAGAGACAGAAACAGAGACAGAGAGAGTTACGCGGACAGAGACAGAGACAGAGACAGAGACAGAGACGGAGACAGAGACAGAGACAGAGACAGAGACAGAGACAGAGACAGAGACAGAGACAGAGACAGAGACAGAGGCAGAGACAGGGACAGAGACGGAGACAGAGGCAGAGAGAGAGCCAGGGACAGAGACAGAGACAGAGACTGAGGGAGAGACAGCGAAAGAGACAGAGACAGAGACAGAGACAGAGACAGAGACAGAGACGGAGACAGAGACAGAGACAGAGACAGAGACAGAGACAGAGACAGAGACAGAGACAGAGACAGAAACAGAGACAGAGACAGATACGGGGACAGAGACAGAGGCAGAGACAGCGACAGAGGCAGAGACAGAGACACAGACAGAGACAGAGACAGAGACAGAGACAGAGACAGAGACGGAGACAAAGACCGAGACAGAGGCAGAGACAATGGCAGAGATGGAGACAGAGACAGAGACAGAGGCAGATACAGACAGAGAGACGGAGGCAGAGACAGAGACACAGACAGAGACAGAGACTGAGACAGAGTCAGAGACAGAGACAGAGACATAGAGACATAGGCACGGAGGCAGGGATGCAGAGACAGAGACAAAGAGACCGAGTCAGAGACAGAGACAGAGCCAGGGACAGAGACGGAGACAGAGACAGAGGGAGAGACAGCGACAGAGACAGAGACAGAGTCAGAGGCAGAGACAGACACAGAGACAGAGACAGAGACAGAGACAGAGACAGAGACAGAGACAGAGACAGAGACAGAGACACAGACAGAGACAGAGACGGAGATAGAGACAGAGACAGAGACAGAGACGCAGACAGAGGCAGAGACAGAGCCTGGGACAGAGACAGAGACAGAGACAGAGGCAGAGACAGAGACAGAGACAGAGACAGAGACAGAGACAGAGACAGAGACAGAGACAGAGACAGATACGGAGACAGAGGGAGAGACAGCGACAGAGACGGTGACAGAGACAGAGACAGAGACAGAGACAGAGACAGAGACAGAGAGAGAGACAGAGACAGAGACAAAGACAGAGACAGAGACAGAGACAGAGACAGAGACAGAGACAGAGGCAGAGACGGAGATAGAGACAGAGACAGCGACAGAGACGGAGACAGAGGCAGAGACAGAGCCAGGGACAGAGACAGAGACAGAGACAGAGGGAGGGACAGCGACAGAGACAGAGACCGAGACAGAGACAGAGACAGAGACAGAGACAGAGACAGAGACAGAGACAGAGACAGAGACAGAGACAGAGACAGAGACAGAGACAGAGACAGAGACAGAGACAGAGACAGAGACAGAGACAGAGACAGAGACAGAGACAGAGACAGAGACAGAGACAGAGACAGAGACAGAGACAGAGACAGAGACAGAGACAGAGACAGAGACAGAGACAGAGACAGAGACAGAGACAGAGACAGAGACAGAGACAGAGATAGAGACAGAGACAGAGACAGAGACAGAAAAAGAGACAGAGACAGAGACAGAGACAGAGACGGAGACAGAGGCAGAGACAGAGCCATGGACAGAGACAGAGACAGAGACAGAGGGAGAGACAGCGACAGAGACAGAGACAGAGACAGAGACAGAGACAGAGACAGATACGGAGACAGAGGGAGAGACAGCGACAGAGACAGAGACAGAGACAGAGACAGAGACAGAGACAGAGACAGAGACAGAGAGAGAGACAGAGACAGAGACAAAGACAGAGACAGAGACAGAGACAGAGACAGAGACAGAGACAGAGACAGAGACAGAGACAGAGGCAGAGACAGAGACAGAGACAGAGACAGAGACAGAGACAGAGACAGAGACAGAGACAGAGACAGAGACAGAGACAGATACGGGGACAGAGACAGAGGCAGAGACGGCGACAGAGACAGAGACAGAGACACAGACAGATACAGCGACAGAGCCGGAGATAGAGACAGAGACGGGGACAGAGGCAGAGACAGAGCCAGGGACAGAGACAGAGACAGAGACAGAGACAGAGGGAGAGACAGCGACAGAGACAGAGACAGAGACAGAGACAGAGACAGAGACAGAGACAGAGACAGAGACAGAGACAGAGACAGAGACAGAGACAGAGACGGAGACAGGGACAGAGACGGAGACAGAGACAGAGACAGAGACAGAGACAGAGACGGAGACAGAGACAGAGACGGAGACAGAGACAGAGACAGAGACAGAGACAGAGTCAGAGACAGAGACACAGACAGAGACAGAGACGGAGACAGAGACAGAGACAGAGACAGAGACAGAGACAGAGACAGAGACAGAGACAGAGACAGAGACAGAGAAAGAGACAGAGACAGAGACAGAGACAGAGACTGAGACGGAGACGGAGACAGAGACAGCGGCAGAGACAGGGACGGAGACAGAGACAGAGGCACAGACAGAGACAGAGACAGAGACAGAGACAGAGACAGAGACAGAGACTGACCAGAGACAGAGACAGAGACAGAGACAGAGACAGAGACAGAGACATAGAGGCATAGGCACGGAGGCAGGGATGCAGAGACAGAGACAAAGAGACCGAGTCAGAGACAGAAACAGAGACTGAGACAGAGACAGAGACAGAGACAGAGGGAGAGACAGCGACAGAGACAGAGACAGAGACAGAGACAGAGACAGAGACAGAGACAGAGACAGAGACAGAGACAGAGACAGAGACAGAGACGGAGACAGAGACAGAGACAGAGACAGAGCCAGGGACAGAGACGGAGACAGAGACAGAGGGAGAGACAGCGACAGAGACAGAGACAGAGACAGAGTCAGAGGCAGAGACAGAGACAGAGACAGAGACAGAGACAGAGACAGAGACAGAGTCAGAGACAGAGACACAGACAGAGACAGAGACGGAGATAGAGACAGAGACAGAGACAGAGACGGAGACAGAGGCAGACACAGAGACAGAGACAGAGACAGAGACAGAGACAGATACAGAGACAGAGACAGAGACAGAGACAGATACAGAGACAGAGACAGAGACAGAGACAGAGGCAGAGGCAGAGACAGAGACAGAGACAGAGGGAGAGGCAGGGACAGAGACGGAGACGGAGGCAGAGACAGAGCCAGGGACAGAGACAGAGACAGAGACTGAGGGAGAGACAGCGACAGAGACAGAGACAGAGACAGAGACAGATACGCGGACAGAGACCGAGGCAGAAACAGAGACAGAGAGAGAGACGGAGACAGAGACAGAGACAGAGACAGAGACAGAGACAGAGACAGGGACGGAGACAGAGACAGAGACAGAGACAGAGACAGAGCCAGAAACAGAGACAGAGAAAGATACGCGGACAGAGACACAGGCAGAGACAGAGACAGTTACGCGGACAGAGACAGAGGCAGAGACAGAGACAGAGACAGAGAGAGAGACGGAGTCAGAGACAGAGACAGAAACAGAAACAGAGACAGAGACAGATACGCGGACAGAGACCGAGGCAGAAACAGAGACAGAGAGAGAGACGGAGACAGAGACAGAGACAGAGACAGGGACGGAGACAGAGACAGAAACAGAGACAGAGACAGTTACGCGGACAGAGACAGAGGCAGAGACAGAGACAGTTACGCGGACAGAGACAGTTACGCGGACAGAGACAGAGGCAGAGACAGAGACAGTTACGCGGACAGAGACAGAGGCAGAGACAGAAACAGAGAGAGAGACGGAGACAGAGACAGAGACAGAGACAGAGACAGAGACAGAGACAGAGACAGAGACAGAGACAGAGACAGAGACAGAGACAGAGACAGAGACAGAGACAGAGACAGAGACAGAGACAGAGACAGAGACAGAGACTGAGACTGAGACAGAGACAGAGACAGAGACAGAGACAGAGACGGAGACAGAGACAGAGACAGAGACAGAGACAGAGACAGAGACAGAGAAAGAGACAGAGACAGAGACAGACATAGAGACAGAGACAGAGACAGAGACAGAGACAGAGACAGAGACAGAGACAGAGACAGAGACAGAGACAGAGACAGAGACAGAGACAGAGACAGAGACAGAGACAGAGACAGAGACAGAGACAGATACGGAGACAGAGGGAGAGACAGCGACAGAGACAGATACAGAGACAGAGACAGAGACAGAGACAGAGACAGAGACAGAGACAGAGACAGAGAGAGAGACAGAGACAGAGACAGAGACAAAGACAGAGACAGAGACAGAGACAGAGACAGAGACAGAGACAGAGACAGAGACAGAGACAGAGACAGAGACAGAGACAGAGACAGAGACAGAGGCAGAGACAGAGCCATGGACAGAGACAGAGACAGAGACAGAGGGAGAGACAGCGACAGAGACAGAGACAGAGACAGAGACAGAGACAGAGACAGAGACAGAGACGGAGACAGACACAGAGACAGAGACAGAGACAGAGACAGAGACAGAGACAGAGACAGAGACAGAGACGGAGACGGAGACAGAGACAGAGACAGAGTCAGAGACACAGACAGAGACAGAGACGGAGATAGAGACAGAGACAGAGACAGAGACAGAGACAGAGACAGAGACAGAGACAGAGATAGAGACAGAGACAGAGACAGAAACAGAGACAGAGACAGAGACAGATACGGGGACAGAGACAGAGGCAGAGACAGCGACAGAGACAGAGACAGAGACACAGACAGATACAGCGACAGAGCCGGAGATAGAGACAGAGACGGGGACAGAGGCAGAGACAGAGCCAGGGACAGAGACAGAGACAGAGACAGAGGGAGAGACAGCGACAGAGACAGAGACAGAGACAGAGACAGAGACAGAGACAGAGACAGAGACAGAGACAGAGACGGAGACAGAGGCAGAGACAGAGCCATGGACAGAGACAGAGACAGAGACAGAGGGAGAGACAGCGACAGAGACAGAGACAGAGGCAGAGACAGATACGGAGACAGAGGGAGAGACAGCGACAGAGACAGAGACAGAGACAGAGACAGAGACAGAGACAGAGACAGAGACAGAGACAGAGACAGAGAGAGAGACAGAGACAGAGACAAAGACAGAGACAGAGACAGAGACAGAGACAGAGACAGAGACAGAGACAGAGACAGAGACAGAGACAGAGACAGAGGCAGAGACAGAGACAGAGACAGAGACAGAGACAGAGACAGAGACAGAGACAGAGGCAGAGACAGAGACAGAGACAGAGACAGAGACAGAGACAGAGACAGAGGCAGAGGCAGAGACAGAGACAGAGACAGAGACAGAGGCAGAGACAGGGACAGAGACGGAGACAGAGGCAGAGACAGAGCCAGGGACAGAGACAGAGACAGAGACTGAGGGAGAGACAGAGACAGAGACAGAGACAGAGACAGAGACAGAAACAGAGACAGAGACAGATACGGGGACAGAGACAGAGGCAGAGAGAGCGACAGAGGCAGAGACAGAGACACAGACAGAGACAGAGACAGAGACGGAGACAAAGACCGAGACAGAGGCAGAGACAGAGGCCGAGACAGGGACAGAGACGGAGACAGAGGCAGAGACAGAGCCAGGGACAGAGACAGAGACAGAGACTGAGGGAGAGACAGCGACAGAGACAGAGACAGAGACAGAGACAGAGACAGAGACAGAGACAGAGACAGAGACGGAGACAGAGACAGAGACAGAGACAGAGACAGAGACAGAGACAGAGACAGAGACAGAAACAGAGACAGAGACAGATACGGGGACAGAGACAGAGGCAGAGAGAGCGACAGAGGCAGAGACAGAGACAAAGACAGAGACAGAGACAGAGACGGAGACAAAGACCGAGACAGAGGCAGAGACAATGGCAGAGATGGAGACAGAGACAGAGACAGAGGCAAATACAGACAGAGAGACGGAGGCAGAGACAGAGACACAGACAGAGACAGAGACTGAGACAGAGTCAGAGACGGAGACAGAGACATAGAGACATAGGCACGGAGGCAGGGATGCAGAGACAGAGACAAAGAGACCGAGTCAGAGACAGAAACAGAGACAGAGACAGAGACAGAGACAGAGGGAGAGACAGCGACAGAGGCAGAGACAGAAACAGAGACAGAGACAGAGACAGAGACAGAGACAGAGACAGAGACAGAGACAGAGACAGAGACAGAGACAGAGACAGAGACAGAGACAGAGACAGAGACAGAGCCAGGGACAGAGACGGAGACAGAGACAGAGGGAGAGACAGCGACAGAGACAGAGACAGAGACAGAGTCAGAGGCAGAGACAGAGACAGAGACAGAGACAGAGGGAGAGACAGCGAAAGAGACAGAGACAGAGACAGAGACAGAGACAGAGACAGAGACGGAGACAGAGACAGAGACAGAGACAGAGACAGAGACAGAGACAGAGACAGAGACAGAGACAGAAACAGAGACAGAGACAGATACGGGGACAGAGACAGAGGCAGAGACAGCGACAGAGGCAGAGACAGAGACACAGACAGAGACAGAGACAGAGACAGAGACAGAGACAGAGACGGAGACAAAGACCGAGACAGAGGCAGAGACAATGGCAGAGATGGAGACAGAGACAGAGACAGAGGCAGATACAGACAGAGAGACGGAGGCAGAGACAGAGACACAGACAGAGACAGAGACTGAGACAGAGTCAGAGACAGAGACAGAGACATAGAGACATAGGCACGGAGGCAGGGATGCAGAGACAGAGACAAAGAGACCGAGTCAGAGACAGAGACAGAGCCAGGGACAGAGACGGAGACAGAGACAGAGGGAGAGACAGCGACAGAGACAGAGACAGAGTCAGAGGCAGAGACAGACACAGAGACAGAGACAGAGACAGAGACAGAGACAGAGACAGAGACAGAGACACAGACAGAGACAGAGACGGAGATAGAGACAGAGACAGAGACAGAGACGCAGACAGAGGCAGAGACAGAGCCTGGGACAGAGACAGAGACAGAGACAGAGGCAGAGACAGAGACAGAGACAGAGACAGAGACAGAGACAGAGACAGAGACAGAGACAGAGACAGATACGGAGACAGAGGGAGAGACAGCGACAGAGACGGTGACAGAGACAGAGACAGAGACAGAGACAGAGACAGAGACAGAGAGAGAGACAGAGACAGAGACAAAGACAGAGACAGAGACAGAGACAGAGACAGAGACAGAGACAGAGGCAGAGACGGAGATAGAGACAGAGACAGCGACAGAGACGGAGACAGAGGCAGAGACAGAGCCAGGGACAGAGACAGAGACAGAGACAGAGGGAGGGACTGCGACAGAGACAGAGACCGAGACAGAGACAGAGACAGAGACAGAGACAGAGACAGAGACAGAGACAGAGACAGAGACAGAGACAGAGACAGAGACAGAGACAGAGACAGAGACAGAGACAGAGACAGAGACAGAGACAGAGACAGAGACAGAGACAGAGACAGAGACAGAGACAGAGACAGAGACAGAGACAGAGACAGAGACAGAGACAGAGACAGAGACAGAGACAGAGACAGAGACAGAGACAGAGACAGAGACAGAGACAGAGACAGAGACAGAGATAGAGACAGAGACAGAGACAGAGACAGAAAAAGAGACAGAGACAGAGACAGAGACAGAGACGGAGACAGAGGCAGAGACAGAGCCATGGACAGAGACAGGGACAGAGACAGAGGGAGAGACAGCGACAGAGACAGAGACAGAGACAGAGACAGAGACAGAGACAGATACGGAGACAGAGGGAGAGACAGCGACAGAGACAGAGACAGAGACAGAGACAGAGACAGAGACAGAGACAGAGACAGAGAGAGAGACAGAGACAGAGACAAAGACAGAGACAGAGACAGAGACAGAGACAGAGACAGAGACAGAGACAGAGACAGAGACAGAGACAGATACGGGGACAGAGACAGAGGCAGAGACGGCGACAGAGACAGAGACAGAGACACAGACAGATACAGCGACAGAGCCGGAGATAGAGACAGAGACGGGGACAGAGGCAGAGACAGAGCCAGGGACAGAGACAGAGACAGAGACAGAGACAGAGGGAGAGACAGCGACAGAGACAGAGACAGAGACAGAGACAGAGACAGAGACAGAGACAGAGACAGAGACAGAGACAGAGACAGAGACAGAGACAGAGACAGAGACGGAGACAGGGACAGAGACGGAGACAGAGACAGAGACAGAGACAGAGACAGAGACGGAGACAGAGACAGAGACGGAGACAGAGACAGAGACAGAGACAGAGACAGAGTCAGAGACAGAGACACAGACAGAGACAGAGACGGAGACAGAGACAGAGACAGAGACAGAGACAGAGACAGAGACAGAGACAGAGACAGAGACAGAGACAGAGAAAGAGACAGAGACAGAGACAGAGACAGAGACTGAGACGGAGACGGAGACAGAGACAGCGGCAGAGACAGGGACGGAGACAGAGACAGAGGCACAGACAGAGACAGAGACAGAGACAGAGACAGAGACAGAGACAGAGACTGACCAGAGACAGAGACAGAGACAGAGACAGAGACAGAGACTGAGGGAGAGACAGCGACAGAGACAGAGACAGAGACAGAGACAGAGACAGAGACAGAGACAGAGACAGAGACAGAGACAGAGACAGAGACAGAGACAGAGACAGAGACAGAGACAGAGACAGAGACAGAGACAGAGACAGAGAAAGAGACAGAGACAGAGACAGAGACAGAGACTGAGACGGAGACGGAGACAGAGACAGCGGCAGAGACAGGGACGGAGACAGAGACAGAGACACAGACAGAGAGAGAGACAGAGACAGAGACAGAGACAGAGACTGACCAGAGACAGAGACAGAGACAGAGACAGAGACAGAGACTGAGGGAGAGACAGCGACAGAGACAGAGACAGAGACAGACACAGAGACAGAGACAGAGACAGAGACAGAGACAGAGACAGAGACAGAGACAGAGACAGAGACAGAGACAGAAACAGAGACAGAGACAGATACGCGGACAGAGACAGAGGCAGAGACACAGACAGAGAGAGAGACGGAGACAGATACAGAGACTGAGACAGAGACAGAGACAGCGGCAGAAACAGGGACGGAGACAGAGACAGAGATAGAGACAGAGACAGAGACAGAGACAGAGACAGAGACAGAGACAGAGACAGAGACAGAGACAGAGACAGAGACTGAGACTGAGACAGAGACAGAGACAGAGACAGAGACAGAGACAGAGACGGAGACAGAGACAGAGACAGAGACAGAGATAGAGACAGAGACAGAGACAGAAACAGAGACAGAGACAGAGACAGATACGGGGACAGAGACAAAGGCAGAGACAGCGACAGAGACAGAGACAGAGACACAGACAGATACAGCGACAGAGCCGGAGATAGAGACAGAGACGGGGACAGAGGCAGAGACAGAGCCAGGGACAGAGACAGAGACAGAGACAGAGGGAGAGACAGCGACAGAGACAGAGACAGAGACAGAGACAGAGACAGAGACAGAGACAGAGACAGAGACAGAGACGGAGACAGAGGCAGAGACAGAGCCATGGACAGAGACAGAGACAGAGACAGAGGGAGAGACAGCGACAGAGACAGAGACAGAGACAGAGACAGATACGGAGACAGAGGGAGAGACAGCGACAGAGACAGAGACAGAGACAGAGACAGAGACAGAGACAGAGACAGAGACAGAGGCAGAGACAGGGACAGAGACGGAGACAGAGGCAGAGACAGAGCCAGGGACAGAGACAGAGACAGAGACTGAGGGAGAGACAGAGACAGAGACAGGGACAGAGACAGAGACAGAAACAGAGACAGAGACAGATACGGGGACAGAGACAGAGGCAGAGAGAGCGACAGAGGCAGAGACAGAGACACAGACAGAGACAGAGACAGAGACGGAGACAAAGACCGAGACAGAGGCAGAGACAGAGGCCGAGACAGGGACAGAGACGGAGACAGAGGCAGAGACAGAGCCAGGGACAGAGACAGAGACAGAGACTGAGGGAGAGACAGCGACAGAGACAGAGACAGAGACAGAGACAGAGACAGAGACAGAGACAGAGACAGAGACGGAGACAGAGACAGAGACAGAGACAGAGACAGAGACAGAGACAGAGACAGAGACAGAAACAGAGACAGAGACAGATACGGGGACAGAGACAGAGGCAGAGAGAGCGACAGAGGCAGAGACAGAGACAAAGACAGAGACAGAGACAGAGACGGAGACAAAGACCGAGACAGAGGCAGAGACAATGGCAGAGATGGAGACAGAGACAGAGACAGAGGCAGATACAGACAGAGAGACGGAGGCAGAGACAGAGACACAGACAGAGACAGAGACTGAGACAGAGTGAGAGACGGAGACAGAGACATAGAGACATAGGCACGGAGGCAGGGATGCAGAGACAGAGACAAAGAGACCGAGTCAGAGACAGAAACAGAGACAGAGACAGAGACAGAGACAGAGGGAGAGACAGCGACAGAGACAGAGACAGAAACAGAGACAGAGACAGAGACAGAGACAGAGACAGAGACAGAGACAGAGACAGAGACAGAGACAGAGACAGAGACAGAGACAGAGACAGAGACAGAGACAGAGACAGAGACAGAGCCAGGGACAGAGACGGAGACAGAGACAGAGGGAGAGACAGCGACAGAGACAGAGACAGAGACAGAGTCAGAGGCAGAGACAGAGACAGAGACAGAGACAGAGACAGAGACAGAGACAGGGACGGAGACAGAGACAGAAACAGAGACAGAGACAGAGACAGAGACGGAGACAGAGGCAGAGACAGAGCCATGGACAGAGACAGAGACAGAGACAGAGGGAGAGACAGCGACAGAGACAGAGACAGAGACAGAGACAGAGACAGAGACAGAGACAGGGACGGAGACAGAGACAGAAACAGAGACAGAGAGAGTTACGCGGACAGAGACAGAGACAGAGACAGAGACAGAGACGGAGACAGAGAGAGAGACAGAGACAGAGACAGAGACAGAGACAGAGACAGAGACAGAGACAGAGGCAGAGACAGGGACAGAGACGGAGACAGAGGCAGAGACAGAGCCAGGGACAGAGACAGAGACAGAGACTGAGGGAGAGACAGCGAAAGAGACAGAGACAGAGACAGAGACAGAGACAGAGACAGAGACGGAGACAGAGACAGAGACAGAGACAGAGACAGAGACAGAGACAGAGACAGAAACAGAGACAGAGACAGATACGGGGACAGAGACAGAGGCAGAGACAGCGACAGAGGCAGAGACAGAGACACAGACAGAGACAGAGACAGAGACAGAGACAGAGACAGAGACGGAGACAAAGACCGAGACAGAGGCAGAGACAATGGCAGAGATGGAGACAGAGACAGAGACAGAGGCAGATACAGACAGAGAGACGGAGGCAGAGACAGAGACACAGACAGAGACAGAGACTGAGACAGAGTCAGAGACAGAGACAGAGACATAGAGACATAGGCACGGAGGCAGGGATGCAGAGACAGAGACAAAGAGACCGAGTCAGAGACAGAGACAGAGCCAGGGACAGAGACGGAGACAGAGACAGAGGGAGAGACAGCGACAGAGACAGAGACAGAGTCAGAGGCAGAGACAGACACAGAGACAGAGACAGAGACAGAGACAGAGACAGAGACAGAGTCAGAGACAGAGACACAGACAGAGACAGAGACGGAGATAGAGACAGAGACAGAGACAGAGACGCAGACAGAGGCAGAGACAGAGCCTGGGACAGAGACAGAGACAGAGACAGAGGCAGAGACAGAGACAGAGACAGAGACAGAGACAGAGACAGAGACAGAGACAGAGACAGAGACAGAGACAGATACGGAGACAGAGGGAGAGACAGCGACAGAGACGGTGACAGAGACAGAGACAGAGACAGAGACAGAGACAGAGACAGAGACAGAGAGAGAGACAGAGACAGAGACAAAGACAGAGACAGAGACAGAGACAGAGACAGAGGCAGAGACGGAGATAGAGACAGAGACAGCGACAGAGACGGAGACAGAGGCAGAGACAGAGCCAGGGACAGAGACAGAGACAGAGACAGAGGGAGGGACAGCGACAGAGACAGAGACCGAGACAGAGACAGAGACAGAGACAGAGACAGAGACAGAGACAGAGACAGAGACAGAGACAGAGACAGAGACAGAGACAGAGACAGAGACAGAGACAGAGACAGAGACAGAGACAGAGACAGAGACAGAGACAGAGACAGAGACAGAGACAGAGACAGAGACAGAGACAGAGACAGAGACAGAGACAGAGACAGAGACAGAGACAGAGACAGAGACAGAGACAGAGACAGAGACAGAGACAGAGACAGAGACAGAGACAGAGACAGAGACAGAGATAGAGACAGAGACAGAGACAGAGACAGAAAAAGAGACAGAGACAGAGACAGAGACAGAGACGGAGACAGAGGCAGAGACAGAGCCATGGACAGAGACAGAGACAGAGACAGAGGGAGAGACAGCGACAGAGACAGAGACAGAGACAGAGACAGAGACAGAGACAGATACGGAGACAGAGGGAGAGACAGCGACAGAGACAGAGACAGAGACAGAGACAGAGACAGAGACAGAGACAGAGACAGAGACAGAGAGAGAGACAGAGACAGAGACAAAGACAGAGACAGAGACAGAGACAGAGACAGAGACAGAGACAGAGACAGAGACAGAGGCAGAGACAGAGACAGAGACAGAGACAGAGACAGAGACAGAGACAGAGACAGAGACAGAGACAGAGACAGAGACAGATACGGGGACAGAGACAGAGGCAGAGACGGCGACAGAGACAGAGACAGAGACACAGACAGATACAGCGACAGAGCCGGAGATAGAGACAGAGACGGGGACAGAGGCAGAGACAGAGCCAGGGACAGAGACAGAGACAGAGACAGAGACAGAGGGAGAGACAGCGACAGAGACAGAGACAGAGACAGAGACAGAGACAGAGACAGAGACAGAGACAGAGACAGAGACAGAGACAGAGACAGAGACAGAGACGGAGACAGGGACAGAGACGGAGACAGAGACAGAGACAGAGACAGAGACAGAGACGGAGACAGAGACAGAGACGGAGACAGAGACAGAGACAGAGACAGAGACAGAGTCAGAGACAGAGACACAGACAGAGACAGAGACGGAGACAGAGGGAGAGACAGGGACAGAGACAGAGACAGAGACAGAGACAGAGACAGAGACAGAGACAGAGACAGAGACAGAGACAGAGACAGAGACAGAGACAGAGACAGAGACAGAGACAGAGACAGAGACAGAGACAGAGACAGAGACAGAGAAAGAGACAGAGACAGAGACAGAGACAGAGACTGAGACGGAGACGGAGACAGAGACAGCGGCAGAGACAGGGACGGAGACAGAGACAGAGACACAGACAGAGACAGAGACAGAGACAGAGACAGAGACAGAGACAGAGACTGACCAGAGACAGACACAGAGACAGAGACAGAGACAGAGACAGAGACAGAGACAGAGACAGAGACAGAGACAGAGACAGAAACAGAGACAGAGACAGATACGCGGACAGAGACAGAGGCAGAGACACAGACAGAGAGAAAGACGGAGACAGATACAGAGACTGAGACAGAGACAGAGACAGCGGCAGAAACAGGGACGGAGACAGAGACAGAGACAGAGACAGAGACAGAGACAGAGACAGAGACAGAGACAGAGACAGAGACAGAGACAGAGACAGAGACAGAGACAGAGACAGAGACAGAGACAGAGACAGAGACAGGGACAGAGACAGAGATAGAGACAGAGACAGAGACAGAAACAGAGACAGAGACAGATACGGGGACAGAGACAGAGGCAGAGACAGCGACAGAGACAGAGACAGAGACACAGACAGATACAGCGACAGAGCCGGAGATAGAGACAGAGACGGGGACAGAGGCAGAGACAGAGTCAGGGACAGAGACAGAGACAGAGACAGAGACAGAGGGAGAGACAGCGACAGAGACAGAGACAGAGACAGAGACAGAGACAGAGACAGAGACAGAGACAGAGACAGAGACAGAGACGGAGACAGAGGCAGAGACAGAGCCATGGACAGAGACAGAGACAGAGGCAGAGGGAGAGACAGCGACAGAGACAGAGACAGAGGCAGAGGGAGAGACAGCGACAGAGACAGAGACAGAGTCAGAGACAGAGACACAGACAGAGACAGAGACGGAGACAGAGGGAGAGACAGCGACAGAGACAGAGACAGAGACAGAGACAGAGACAGAGACAGAGACAGAGACAGAGACAGAGACAGAGACAGAGAAAGAGACAGAGACAGAGACAGAGACAGAGACAGAGACTGAGACGGAGACGGAGACAGAGACAGCGGCAGAGACAGGGACGGAGACAGAGACAGAGACACAGACAGAGACAGAGACAGAGACAGAGACAGAGACAGAGACAGAGACTGAGACAGAGACAGAGACAGAGACAGAGACAGAGACAGAGACTGAGGGAGAGACAGCGACAGAGACAGAGACAGAGACAGATACGGGGACAGAGACAGAGGCAGAGAGAGCGACAGAGGCAGAGACAGAGACACAGACAGAGACAGAGACAGAGGCAGAGACAGAGCCATGGACAGAGACAGAGACAGAGACAGAGGGAGAGACAGCGACAGAGACAGAGACAGAGACAGAGACAGATACGGAGACAGAGGGAGAGACAGCGACAGAGACAGAGACAGAGACAGAGTCGGAGACAAATACCGAGACAGAGGCAGAGACAGAGGCCGAGACAGGGACAGAGACGGAGACAGAGGCAGAGACAGAGCCAGGGACAGAGACAGAGACAGAGACAGAGACAGAGACTGAGGGAGAGACAGAGACAGAGACAGAGACAGAGACAGAGACAGAGACAGAGACAGAGACGGAGACAGAGACAGAGACAGAGACAGAGACAGAGACAGAGACAGAGACAGAGACAGAGACAGAGACGGAGACAGAGGCAGAGACAGAGCCATGGACAGAGACAGAGACAGAGACAGAGGGAGAGACAGCGACAGAGACAGAGACAGAGACAGAGACAGATACGGAGACAGAGGGAGAGACAGCGACAGAGACAGAGACAGAGACAGAGACAGAGACAGAGACAGAGACAGAGACAGAGAGAGAGACAGAGACAGAGACAAAGACAGAGACAGAGACAGAGACAGAGACAGAGACAGAGACAGAGACAGAGACAGAGACAGAGACAGAGACAGAGGCAGAGACAGAGACAGAGACAGAGACAGAGACAGAGACAGAGACAGAGACAGAGACAGAGACAGAGACAGAGACAGAGACAGAGACAGAGACAGAGACAGAGGCAGAGGCAGAGACAGAGACAGAGACAGAGACAGAGGCAGAGACAGGGACAGAGACGGAGACAGAGGCAGAGACAGAGCCAGGGACAGAGACAGAGACAGAGACTGAGGGAGAGACAGAGACAGAGACAGAGACAGAGACAGAGACAGAAACAGAGACAGAGACAGATACGGGGACAGAGACAGAGGCAGAGAGAGCGACAGAGGCAGAGACAGAGACACAGACAGAGACAGAGACAGAGACGGAGACAAAGACCGAGACAGAGGCAGAGACAGAGGCCGAGACAGGGACAGAGACGGAGACAGAGGCAGAGACAGAGCCAGGGACAGAGACAGAGACAGAGACAGAGGGAGAGACAGCGACAGAGACAGAGACAGAGACAGAGACAGAGACAGAGACAGAGACAGAGACAGAGACGGAGACAGAGACAGAGACAGAGACAGAGACAGAGACAGAGACAGAGACAGAAACAGAGACAGAGACAGATACGGGGACAGAGACAGAGGCAGAGAGAGCGACAGAGGCAGAGACAATGGCAGAGATGGAGACAGAGACAGAGACAGAGGCAGATACAGACAGAGAGACGGAGGCAGAGACAGAGACACAGACAGAGACAGAGACTGAGACAGAGTCAGAGACGGAGACAGAGACATAGAGACATAGGCACGGAGGCAGGGATGCAGAGACAGAGACAAAGAGACCGAGTCAGAGACAGAAACAGAGACAGAGACAGAGACAGAGACAGAGGGAGAGACAGCGACAGAGACAGAGACAGAAACAGAGACAGAGACAGAGACAGAGACAGAGACAGAGACAGAGACAGAGACAGAGACAGAGACAGAGACAGAGACAGAGACAGAGACAGAGACAGAGCCAGGGACAGAGACGGAGACAGAGACAGAGGGAGAGACAGCGACAGAGACAGAGACAGAGACAGAGTCAGAGGCAGAGACAGAGACAGAGACAGAGACAGAGACAGAGACAGAGACAGGGACGGAGACAGAGACAGAAACAGAGACAGAGACAGTTACGCGGACAGAGACAGAGGCAGAGACAGAGACAGTTACGCGGACAGAGACAGAGGCAGAGACAGAAACAGAGAGAGAGACGGAGACAGAGACAGAGACAGAGACAGAGACAGAGACAGAGACAGAGACAGAGACAGAGACAGAGACAGAGACAGAGTCAGAGACAGAGACAGAGACAGAGACAGAGACAGAGACTGAGACTGAGACAGAGACAGAGACAGAGACAGAGACAGAGACGGAGACAGAGACAGAGACAGAGACAGAGACAGAGACAGAGACAGAGACAGAGACAGAGAAAGAGACAGAGGCAGAGACAGAAACAGAGAGAGAGACGGAGACAGAGACAGAGACAGAGACAGAGACAGAGACAGAGACAGAGACAGAGACAGAGACAGAGACGGAGACAGAGACAGAGACAGAGTCAGAGACAGAGACACAGACAGAGACAGAGACGGAGATAGAGACAGAGACAGAGACAGAGACAGAGACAGAGACAGAGACAGAGACAGAGATAGAGACAGAGACAGAGACAGAAACAGAGACAGAGACAGAGACAGATACGGGGACAGAGACAGAGGCAGAGACAGAGCCAGGGACAGAGACAGAGACAGAGACAGAGGGAGAGACAGCGACAGAGACAGAGACAGAGACAGAGACAGAGACAGAGACAGAGACAGAGACAGAGACAGAGACAGAGACAGAGACAGAGACAGAGACGGAGACAGAGGCAGAGACAGAGCCATGGACAGAGACAGAGACAGAGACAGAGGGAGAGACAGCGACAGAGACAGAGACAGAGACAGAGACAGAGACAGAGACAGGGACGGAGACAGAGACAGAAACAGAGACAGAGAGAGTTACGCGGACAGAGACAGAGACACAGACAGAGACAGAGACGGAGATAGAGACAGAGACAGAGACAGAGACGCAGACAGAGGCAGAGACAGAGCCTGGGACAGAGACAGAGACAGAGACAGAGGCAGAGACAGAGACAGAGACAGAGACAGAGACAGAGACAGAGACAGAGACAGAGACAGAGACAGAGACAGATACGGAGACAGAGGGAGAGACAGCGACAGAGACGGTGACAGAGACAGAGACAGAGACAGAGACAGAGACAGAGACAGAGAGAGGGACAGAGACAGAGACAAAGACAGAGACAGAGACAGAGACAGAGACAGAGACAGAGACAGAGGCAGAGACGGAGATAGAGACAGAGACAGCGACAGAGACGGAGACAGAGGCAGAGACAGAGCCAGGGACAGAGACAGAGACAGAGACAGAGGGAGGGACAGCGACAGAGACAGAGACCGAGACAGAGACAGAGACAGAGACAGAGACAGAGACAGAGACAGAGACAGAGACAGAGACAGAGACAGAGACAGAGACAGAGACAGAGACAGAGACAGAGACAGAGACAGAGACAGAGACAGAGACAGAGACAGAGACAGAGACAGAGACAGAGACAGAGACAGAGACAGAGACAGAGACAGAGACAGAGACAGATACGGGGACAGAGACAGAGGCAGAGAGAGCGACAGAGGCAGAGACAGAGACACAGACAGAGACAGAGACAGAGACGGAGACAAAGACCGAGACAGAGGCAGAGACAGAGGCCGAGACAGGGACAGAGACGGAGACAGAGGCAGAGACAGAGCCAGGGACAGAGACAGAGACAGAGACAGAGGGAGAGACAGCGACAGAGACAGAGACAGAGACAGAGACAGAGACAGAGACAGAGACAGAGACAGAGACGGAGACAGAGACAGAGACAGAGACAGAGACAGAGACAGAGACAGAGACAGAAACAGAGACAGAGACAGATACGGGGACAGAGACAGAGGCAGAGAGAGCGACAGAGGCAGAGACAGAGACAAAGACAGAGACAGAGACAGAGACGGAGACAAAGACCGAGACAGAGGCAGAGACAATGGCAGAGATGGAGACAGAGACAGAGACAGAGGCAGATACAGACAGAGAGACGGAGGCAGAGACAGAGACACAGACAGAGACAGAGACTGAGACAGAGTCAGAGACGGAGACAGAGACATAGAGACATAGGCACGGAGGCAGGGATGCAGAGACAGAGACAAAGAGACCGAGTCAGAGACAGAAACAGAGACAGAGACAGAGACAGAGACAGAGGGAGAGACAGCGACAGATACAGAGACAGAAACAGAGACAGAGACAGAGACAGAGACAGAGACAGAGACAGAGACAGAGACAGAGACAGAGACAGAGACAGAGACAGAGACAGAGACAGAGACAGAGACAGAGCCAGGGACAGAGACGGAGACAGAGACAGAGGGAGAGACAGCGACAGAGACAGAGACAGAGACAGAGTCAGAGGCAGAGACAGAGACAGAGACAGAGACAGAGACAGAGACAGAGACAGGGACGGAGACAGAGACAGAAACAGAGACAGAGACAGTTACGCGGACAGAGACAGAGGCAGAGACAGAGACAGTTACGCGGACAGAGACAGAGGCAGAGACAGAAACAGAGAGAGTGACGGAGACAGAGACAGAGACAGAGACAGAGACAGAGACAGAGACAGAGACAGAGACAGAGACAGAGACAGAGACAGAGTCAGAGACAGAGACAGAGACAGAGACAGAGACAGAGACTGAGACTGAGACAGAGACAGAGACAGAGACAGAGACAGAGACGGAGACAGAGACAGAGACAGAGACAGAGACAGAGACAGAGACAGAGACAGAGACAGAGAAAGAGACAGAGGCAGAGACAGAAACAGAGAGAGAGACGGAGACAGAGACAGAGACAGAGACAGAGACAGAGACAGAGACAGAGACAGAGACAGAGACAGAGACGGAGACAGAGACAGAGACAGAGTCAGAGACAGAGACACAGACAGAGACAGAGACGGAGATAGAGACAGAGACAGAGACAGAGACAGAGACAGAGACAGAGACAGAGACAGAGATAGAGACAGAGACAGAGACAGAAACAGAGACAGAGACAGAGACAGATACGGGGACAGAGACAGAGGCAGAGACAGAGCCAGGGACAGAGACAGAGACAGAGACAGAGGGAGAGACAGCGACAGAGACAGAGACAGAGACAGAGACAGAGACAGAGACAGAGACAGAGACAGAGACAGAGACAGAGACAGAGACAGAGACGGAGACAGAGGCAGAGACAGAGCCATGGACAGAGACAGAGACAGAGACAGAGGGAGAGACAGCGACAGAGACAGAGACAGAGACAGAGACAGAGACAGAGACAGGGACGGAGACAGAGACAGAAACAGAGACAGAGAGAGTTACGCGGACAGAGACAGAGACACAGACAGAGACAGAGACGGAGATAGAGACAGAGACAGAGACAGAGACGCAGACAGAGGCAGAGACAGAGCCTGGGACAGAGACAGAGACAGAGACAGAGGCAGAGACAGAGACAGAGACAGAGACAGAGACAGAGACAGAGACAGAGACAGAGACAGAGACAGAGACAGATACGGAGACAGAGGGAGAGACAGCGACAGAGACGGTGACAGAGACAGAGACAGAGACAGAGACAGAGACAGAGACAGAGAGAGGGACAGAGACAGAGACAAAGACAGAGACAGAGACAGAGACAGAGACAGAGACAGAGACAGAGGCAGAGACGGAGATAGAGACAGAGACAGCGACAGAGACGGAGACAGAGGCAGAGACAGAGCCAGGGACAGAGACAGAGACAGAGACAGAGGGAGGGACAGCGACAGAGACAGAGACCGAGACAGAGACAGAGACAGAGACAGAGACAGAGACAGAGACAGAGACAGAGACAGAGACAGAGACAGAGACAGAGACAGAGACAGAGACAGAGACAGAGACAGAGACAGAGACAGAGACAGAGACAGAGACAGAGACAGAGACAGAGACAGAGACAGAGACAGAGACAGAGACAGAGACAGAGACAGAGACAGAGACAGAGACAGAGACAGAGACAGAGACAGAGACAGAGATAGAGACAGAGACAGAGACAGAGACAGAAAAAGAGACAGAGACAGAGACAGAGACAGAGACGGAGACAGAGGCAGAGACAGAGCCATGGACAGAGACAGAGACAGAGACAGAGGGAGAGACAGCGACAGAGACAGAGACAGAGACAGAGACAGAGACAGAGACAGATACGGAGACAGAGGGAGAGACAGCGACAGAGACAGAGACAGAGACAGAGACAGAGACAGAGACAGAGACAGAGACAGAGAGAGAGACAGAGACAGAGACAAAGACAGAGACAGAGACAGAGACAGAGACAGAGACAGAGACAGAGACAGAGACAGAGACAGAGACAGAGACAGAGGCAGAGACAGAGACAGAGACAGAGACAGAGACAGAGACAGAGACAGAGACAGAGACAGAGACAGAGACAGAGACAGAGACAGAGACAGAGACAGAGGCAGAGGCAGAGACAGAGACAGAGACAGAGACAGAGGCAGAGACAGGGACAGAGACAGAGACAGAGACAGAGACAGAGACAGAGACAGGGACAGAGACAGAGATAGAGACAGAGACAGAGACAGAAACAGAGACAGAGACAGATACGGGGACAGAGACAGAGGCAGAGACGGCGACAGAGACAGAGACAGAGACACAGACAGATACAGCGACAGAGCCGGAGATAGAGACAGAGACGGGGACAGAGGCAGAGACAGAGCCAGGGACAGAGACAGAGACAGAGACAGAGACAGAGGGAGAGACAGCGACAGAGACAGAGACAGAGACAGAGACAGAGACAGAGACAGAGACAGAGACAGAGACAGAGACAGAGACAGAGACAGAGACAGAGACAGAGACAGAGACGGAGACAGGGACAGAGACGGAGACAGAGACAGAGACAGAGACAGAGACAGAGACGGAGACAGAGACAGAGACGGAGACAGAGACAGAGACAGAGACAGAGACAGAGTCAGAGACAGAGACACAGACAGAGACAGAGACGGAGACAGAGGGAGAGACAGGGACAGAGACAGAGACAGAGACAGAGACAGAGACAGAGACAGAGACAGAGACAGAGACAGAGACAGAGACAGAGACAGAGACAGAGACAGAGACAGAGAAAGAGACAGAGACAGAGACAGAGACAGAGACTGAGACGGAGACGGAGACAGAGACAGCGGCAGAGACAGGGACGGAGACAGAGACAGAGACACAGACAGAGACAGAGACAGAGACAGAGACAGAGACAGAGACAGAGACAGAGACTGACCAGAGACAGAGACAGAGACAGAGACAGAGACAGAGACTGAGGGAGAGACAGCGAGAGAGACAGAGACAGAGACAGACACAGAGACAGAGACAGAGACAGAGACAGAGACAGAGACAGAGACAGAGACAGAGACAGAGACAGAAACAGAGACAGAGACAGATACGCGGACAGAGACAGAGGCAGAGACACAGACAGAGAGAAAGACGGAGACAGATACAGAGACTGAGACAGAGACAGAG
>CAMAOD020000264.1:0-26519 GCA_945859595.2 Megachile willughbiella
GTAGTAATAAGGATGAAAATAACGGATAAGGCTGAAAATAATAGTAATAAGAATAATAATAATAGTAATAAGGATAAAAATAACGGATATTACGATAATGATAATAGTAATAAGGATAAAGATAAGAGTTATTACGTTAAGAATAATAGTAATAAGGATAAAAATAATAGTTATTACGATAATAATAATAGTAATAAGGATAAAAATAAGAGTTATTACGATAATAAAAATAGGAATAAGGCTGAAAACATTAGCTATAACGATAATAATAATAGTAATAAGGATAAAACTAACAGTTATTACGTTAAGAATAATAGTAATAAGGATAAAAATAGTAGTTATTTCGATAATAATAATATTAATAAGGTTATAAATAAGGGTTATTACGATAATAAAAATAGGAATAAAGCTGAAACATTAGTTATAACGATAATAATCATAGTAATAAAGATAAAAATAAGAGTTATTACGATAATAATAATAGTAATAAGGATAAAAATAAGAGTTATTGGATAATAAAAATAGAAATAAGGATAAAAATAAGAGTTATTACGTTAAGAATAATAGTAATAAGGATAAAAATGATAGTTATTACGATAATAATAATAGTAATAAGGATAAAAATAAGAGTTATTACGATAATAAAAATAGGAATAAGGCTGAAAACATTAGCTATAACGATAATAATAATAGTAATAAGGATAAAAATATGAGTTATTAGATAATGAAATTACGAATAAGGCTGAAAATAATAGTAATAACAATCATAATAATAGTAATAAGGATAAAAATAACGGATAAGGCTGAAAATAATAGTAATAAGAATAATAATAATAGTAATAAGGATAAAAATAACGGATATTACGATAATGATAATAGTAATAAGGATAAAAATAAGAGTAACTACATGATAAAAATAGGAACAAGGCTGAAAATAATAGTTATAATGATAATAATAATATTAATAAGCACAAAAATAAGAGTTATTACGTTAAGAATAATAGTAATAAGGATAAAAATAATAGTTATTGCGATAATAATAATAGTAATAAGGATAAAAATAAGAGTTATTAGATAATGAAATTACGAATAAGGCTGAAAATAATAGTAATAAGAATAATAATAATAGTAATAAGGATAAAAATAACGGATATTACGATAATAATAATAGTAATAAGGATAAAAACTAACAGATATTACGATAATAATAATAGTAGTATGGATAAAAATAAAAGTTATTGGATAATAAAAATAGGAATAAGGCGGAAAAATAATAGTTATAATGATAATAATATTAGAAATAAGGATAAAAATAAGAGTAATTACTATAATGATAATAGTAATAAGGACAAAAATAAGAGATATTACGTTAAGAATAATAGTAATAGGGATAAAAATAGTAGTTATTTCGATAATAATAATATTAATAAGGATATAAAGAAGAGTTATTACGTTAAGAATAATAGTAATAAGGATAAAAATAAGAGTAATTACGATAATAATAATAGTAATAAGGATAAAAATAAGAGTTATTACGATAATAAAAATAGGAATAAGGCTGAAAACATTAGCTATAACGATAATAATAATAGTAATAAGGATAAAACTAACAGATATTACGATAATAATAATAGTAATAAGGATAAAAATAAGAGTTACTAGATAATAAAAATAGAAATAAGGCTGAAAATAATAGTTATAATGATGATAATAATAGAAATAAGGATAAAAATAAGAGTTATTACGTTAAGAATAATAGTAATAAGGATAAAAATAATAGTTATTACGATAATAATAATAGTAATAAGGATAAAAATAAGAGTCATTACGTTAAGAATAATAGTAATAAGGATAAAAATAATAGTTATTACGATAATAATAATAGTAATAAGGATAAAAATAAGAGTTATTACATGATAAAAATAGGAACAAGGCTGAAAATAATAGTTATAATGATAATAATAATAGAAATAAGGATAAAAATAAGAGTTATTGGATAATAAAAATAGGAATAAAGCTGAAAATAATAGTTATAATGATAATAATAATATTAATAAGCACAAAAATAAGAGTTATTACGTTAAGAATAATAGTAATAAGGATAAAAATAATAGTTATTGCGATAATAATAATAGTAATACGGATAAAAGTAAGAGTTATTAGATAATGAAATTACGAATAAGGCTGAAAATCATAGTAATAAGAATAATAATAATAGTAATAAGGATAAAAATAACGGATATTACGATAATAATAATAGTAATAAGGATAAAACTAACAGATATTACGATAATAATAATAGTAGTACGGATAAAAATAAAAGTTATTGGATAATAAAAATAGGAATAAGGCTGAAAATAATATTTATAATGATAATAATAATATTAATAAGGACAAAAATAAGAGTTATTACGTTAAGAATAATAGTAATAGGGATAAAAATCGTAGTTATTTCGATAATAATAATATTAATAAGGATATAAAGAAGAGTTATTACGTTAAGAATAATAGTAATAAGGATAAAAATAATAGTTATTACGATAATAATAATAGTAATAAGGATAAAAATAAGAGTTATTACGATAATAAAAATAGGAATAAGGCTGAAAACATTAGCTATAACGATAATAATAATAGTAATAAGGATAAAAATAAGAGTTATTACGATAATAATAATAGTAATAAGGATAGAAATAAGAGTTATTACGATAATAAAAATAGGAATAAGGCTGAAAACATTAGCTATAACGATAATAATAATAGTAATGAGGATAAAAATAGGAGTTATTAGATAATGAAATTACGAATAAGGCTGAAAATAATAGTAATAAGAATAATAATAATAGTAATAAGGATAAAAATAACGGATAAGGCTGAAAATAATAGTAAAAAGAATAATAATAATAGTAATAAGGATAGAAATAAGAGTTATTAGATAATGAAATTACGAATAAGGCAGAAAATAATAGTAATAAGAATAATAATAATAGTAATAAGGATAAAACTAACAGATATTACGATAATAATAATAGGAGTACGGATAAAAATAAGAGTCATTGGATAATAAAAATTGGAATATGGTTGAAAATAAGAGTAATTACGATAATAATAATAGTAATAAGGATAAAAGTAAGAGTTATTAGATAATGAAAGTACGAATAAGGCTGAAAATAATAGTAATAAGAATAATAATAATAGTAATATGGATACAAATAACGGATATTACGATAATAATAATAGTAATAAGGATAAAAATAAGATTTACTAGATAATAAAAATAGAAATAAGGCTGAAAATAATAGGTATAATGATAATAATAATAGAAATAAGGATAAAAATAAGAGATATTACATGATAAAAATAGGAACAAGGCTGAAAATAATAGTTATAATGATAATAATAATATTAATAAGGACAAAGATAAGAGTTATTACGTTAAGAATAATAGTAATAAGGATAAAAATAGTGGTTATTTCGATAATAATAATAGTAATAAGGATAAAACTAACAGATATTACGATAACAATAATAGTAATAAGGATAAAAATAAGAGTTACTAGATAATAAAAATAAAAATAAGGCTGAAAATAATAGTTATAATGATAATAATAATAGAATAAGGATAAAAATAAGAGTTATTACGTTAAGAATAATAGTAATAAGGATAAAAACATTAGTTGTAACGATAATAATAATAGCAATAAAGATAAAAATAAGAGTTATTACGATAGTAATAATAGTAATACGAATAAAAATAAGAGTTATTGGATAATAAAAATAGGAATAAGGCTGAAAATAATAGTTATAATGATAATAATAATAGAAATAAGGATAAAAATAAGAGTTATTGGATAATAAAAATAGGAATAAGACTGAAAATAATAGTAATAAGAATCATAATAATAGTAATAAGGATAAAAATAACGGATAAGGCTGAAAATAATAGTAATAAGAATAATAATAATAGTAATAAGGATAAAAATAACGGATATTACGATAATGATAATAGTAATAAGGATAAAAATAAGAGTTATTACGTTAAGAATAATAGTAATAAGGATAAAAATAGTAGTTATTTCGATAATAATAATATTAACAACGATATAAATAAGAGTTATTACGATAATAAAAATAGGAATAAAGCTGAAACATTAGTTATAACGATAATAATCATAGTAATAAAGATAAAAATAAGAGTTATTACGATAATAATAATAGTAATAAGGATAAAAATAAGAGTTATTGGATAATAAAAATAGAAATAAGGATAAAAATAAGAGTTATTACGTTAAGAATAATAGTAGTAAGGATAAAAATGATAGTTATTACGATAATAATAATAGTAATAAGGATAAAAATAAGAGTTATTACGATAATAAAAATAGGAATAAGGCTGAAAACATTAGCTATAACGATAATAATAATAGTAATAAGGATAAAAATATGAGTTATTAGATAATGAAATTACGAATAAGGCTGAAAATAATAGTAATAAGAATCATAATAATAGTAATAAGGATAAAAATAACGGATAAGGCTGAAAATAATAGTAATAAGAATAATAATAATAGTAATAAGGATAAAAATAACGGATATTACGATAATGGTAATAGTAATAAGGATAAAAATAAGAGTTATTACATGATAAAAATAGGAACAAGGCTGAAAATAATAGTTATAATGATAATAATAATATTAATAAGGATAAAAATAAGAGTTATTACGTTAACAATAATAGTAGTAAGGATAAAACTAACAGATATTACGATAATAATAATAGTAATAAGGATAAATATAAGAGTTATTGGATACAAAAAATAGGAATAAGGCTGATAATAGTAGTTATAGTGATAATAATAATAGAAATAAGGATAAAAATAAGAGTAATTACGATAATAATAATAGTAATAAGGATAAAAATAAGTGTTATTAGATAATGAAATTACGAATAAGGCTGAAAATAATAGTAATAAGAATCATAATAATAGTAATAAGGATAAAAATAACGGATAAGGCTGAAAATAATAGTAATAAGAATAATAATAATAGTAATAAGGATAGAAATAAGAGTTATTAGATAGTGAAATTACGAATAAGGCTGAAAATAATAGTAATAAGAATAATAATAATAGTAATATGGATACAAATAACGGATATTACGATAATAATAATAGTAATAAGGATAAAAATAAGATTTACTAGATAATAAAAATAGAAATAAGGCTGAAAATAATAGGTATAACGATAATAATAATAGTAATAAGGATAAAACTAACAGTTATTACGTTAAGAATAATAGTAATAAGGATAAAAATAGTAGTTATTTCGATAATAATAATATTAATAAGGTTATAAATAAGGGTTATTACGATAATAAAAATAGGAATAAGGCTGAAAACATTAGTTATAACGATAATAATAATAGCAATAAAGATAAAAATAAGAGTTATTACGATAGTAATAATAGTAATACGAATAAAAATAAGAGTTATTGGATAATAAAAATAGGAATAAGGCTGAAAATAATAGTTATAATGATAATAATAATAGAAATAAGGATAAAAATAAGAGTTATTGGATAATAAAAATAGGAAGAAGACTGAAAATAATAGTAATAAGAATCATAATAATAGTAATAAGGATAAAAATAACGGATAAGGCTGAAAATAATAGTAATAAGAATAATAATAATAGTAATAAGGATAAAAATAACGGATATTACGATAATGATAATAGTAATAAGGATAAAGATAAGAGTTATTACGTTAAGAATAATAGTAATCAGGATAAAAATAATAGTTATTACGATAATAATAATAGTAATAAGGATAAAAATAAGAGTTATTACGATAATAAAAATAGGAATAAGGCTGAAAACATTAGCTATAACGATAATAATCATAGTAATAAAGATAAAAATAAGAGTTATTACGATAATAATAATAGTAATAAGGATAAAAATATGAGTTATTAGATAATGAAATTACGAATAAGGCTGAAAATAATAGTAATAAGAATCATAATAATAGTAATAAGGATAAAAATAACGGATAAGGCTGAAAATAATAGTAATAAGAATAATAATAATAGTAATAAGGATAAAAATAACGGATATTACGATAATGAAAATAGTAATAAGGATAAAACTAACAGATATTACTATAATAATAATAGTAGTACGGATAAAAATAAAAGTTATTGGATAATAAAAATAGGAATAAGGCTGAAAATAATAGTTATAATGATAATAATAATAGAAATAAGGATAAAAATAAGAGTAATTACTCTAATGATAATAGTAATAAGGATATAAATAAGAGTTATTACATGATAAAAATAGGAACAAGGCTGAAAATAATATTTATAATGATAATAATAATATTAATAAGGACAAAAATAAGAGTTATTACGTTAAGAATAATAGTAATAGGGATAAAAATAGTAGTTATTTCGATAATAATAATATTAATAAGGATATAAAGAAGAGTTATTACGTTAAGAATAATAGTAATAAGGATAAAAATAGTAGTTATTTCGATAATAATAATATTAATAAGGTTATAAATAAGGGTTATTACGATAATAAAAATAGGAATAAGGCTGAAAACATTAGTTATAACGATAATAATAATAGCAATAAAGATAAAAATAAGAGTTATTACGATAGTAATAATAGTAATACGAATAAAAATAAGAGTTATTGGATAATAAAAATAGGAATAAGGCTGAAAATAATAGTTATAATGATAATAATAATAGAAATAAGGATAAAAATAAGAGTTATTGGATAATAAAAATAGGAATAAGACTGAAAATAATAGTAATAAGAATCATAATAATAGTAATAAGGATAAAAATAACGGATAAGGCTGAAAATAATAGTAATAAGAATAATAATAATAGTAATAAGGATAAAAATAACGGATATTACGATAATGATAATAGTAATAAGGATAAAAATAAGAGTTATTACGTTAAGAATAATAGTAATAAGGATAAAAATAGTAGTTATTTCGATAATAATAATATTAACAACGATATAAATAAGAGTTATTACGATAATAAAAATAGGAATAAAGCTGAAACATTAGTTATAACGATAATAATCATAGTAATAAAGATAAAAATAAGAGTTATTACGATAATAATAATAGTAATAAGGATAAAAATAAGAGTTATTGGATAATAAAAATAGAAATAAGGATAAAAATAAGAGTTATTACGTTAAGAATAATAGTAGTAAGGATAAAAATGATAGTTATTACGATAATAATAATAGTAATAAGGATAAAAATAAGAGTTATTACGATAATAAAAATAGGAATAAGGCTGAAAACATTAGCTATAACGATAATAATAATAGTAATAAGGATAAAAATATGAGTTATTAGATAATGAAATTACGAATAAGGCTGAAAATAATAGTAATAAGAATCATAATAATAGTAATAAGGATAAAAATAACGGATAAGGCTGAAAATAATAGTAATAAGAATAATAATAATAGTAATAAGGATAAAAATAACGGATATTACGATAATGGTAATAGTAATAAGGATAAAAATAAGAGTTATTACATGATAAAAATAGGAACAAGGCTGAAAATAATAGTTATAATGATAATAATAATATTAATAAGGATAAAAATAAGAGTTATTACGTTAACAATAATAGTAGTAAGGATAAAACTAACAGATATTACGATAATAATAATAGTAATAAGGATAAATATAAGAGTTATTGGATACAAAAAATAGGAATAAGGCTGATAATAGTAGTTATAGTGATAATAATAATAGAAATAAGGATAAAAATAAGAGTAATTACGATAATAATAATAGTAATAAGGATAAAAATAAGTGTTATTAGATATAGAAGGTACGAATAAGGCTGCAAATAATAGTAATAAGAATAATAATAATAGTGATAAGGATAAAAATAACGGATATTACGATAATAAAAGTAGAAATAAGTATAAAAATAAGAGCTATTACGATAATAAAATTAGAAATAAGGCTGAAAATAATAGGTATAATGATAATAATAATAGAAATAAGGATAAAAATAAGAGTTATTGGATAATAAAAATAGGAATAAAGCTGAAAATAATAGTTATAATGATAATAATAATAGAGACAAGGATAAAAATAAGAGTAATTACGATAAAAATAATAGTAATAAGGATAAAAATAAGAGTTACTAGATAATAAAAATAGAAATAAGGCTGAAAATAATAGTTATAATGATAATAATAATAGAAATAAGGATAAAAATAACAGTAATTACGATAATAATAATAGTAATAAGGATAAAAATAAGAGTTATTAGATAATGAAATTACGAATAAGGCTGAAAATAATAGTAATAAGAATCATAATAATAGTAATAAGGATAAAAATAAGAGTTATAACGATATTAATAATAGTAGTACGAATAAAAATAAGAGTTATTACGATAATAAAAATAGGAATAAGGCTGAAAACATTAGCTATAACGATAATAATAATAGTAATAAGGATAAAAATATGAGTTATTAGATAATGAAATTACGAATAAGGCTGAAAATAATAGTAATAAGAATCATAATAATAGTAATAAGGATAAAAATAACGGATAAGGCTGAAAATAATAGTAATAAGAATAATAATAATAGTAATAAGGATAAAAATAACGGATATTACGATAATGGTAATAGTAATAAGGATAAAAATAAGAGTTATTACATGATAAAAATAGGAACAAGGCTGAAAATAATAGTTATAATGATAATAATAATATTAATAAGGATAAAAATAAGAGTTATTACGTTAACAATAATAGTAGTAAGGATAAAACTAACAGATATTACGATAATAATAATAGTAATAAGGATAAATATAAGAGTTATTGGATACAAAAAATAGGAATAAGGCTGATAATAGTAGTTATAGTGATAATAATAATAGAAATAAGGATAAAAATAAGAGTAATTACGATAATAATAATAGTAATAAGGATAAAAATAAGTGTTATTAGATAAAGAAGGTACGAATAAGGCTGCAAATAATAGTAATAAGAATAATAATAATAGTGATAAGGATAAAAATAACGGATATTACGATAATAAAAGTAGAAATAAGTATAAAAATAAGAGCTATTACGATAATAAAATTAGAAATAAGGCTGAAAATAATAGGTATAATGATAATAATAATAGAAATAAGGATAAAAATAAGAGTTATTGGATAATAAAAATAGGAATAAAGCTGAAAATAATAGTTATAATGATAATAATAATAGAGACAAGGATAAAAATAAGAGTAATTACGATAAAAATAATAGTAATAAGGATAAAAATAAGAGTTACTAGATAATAAAAATAGAAATAAGGCTGAAAATAATAGTTATAATGATAATAATAATAGAAATAAGGATAAAAATAACAGTAATTACGATAATAATAATAGTAATAAGGATAAAAATAAGAGTTATTAGATAATGAAATTACGAATAAGGCTGAAAATAATAGTAATAAGAATCATAATAATAGTAATAAGGATAAAAATAAGAGTTATAACGATATTAATAATAGTAGTACGAATAAAAATAAGAGTTATTGGATAATAAAAATAGGAATAAGGCTGAAAATAATAGTGATAATGATAATAATAATAGATATAAGGATAAAAATAAGAGTTATTACGTTAAGAATAATAGTAATAAGGATAAAAATAGTAGTTATTTCGATAATAATAATATTAAGAAGGTTATAAATAAGGGTTATTACGATAATAAAAATAGGAATAAGGCTGAAAACATTAGTTATAACGATAATAATAATAGCAATAAAGATAAAAATAAGAGTTATTACGATAGTAATAATAGTAATAAGGATAAAAATATGAGTTATTAGATAATGAAATTACGAATAAGGCTGAAAATAATAGTAATAAGAATCATAATAATAGTAATAAGGATAAAAATAACGGA
The DNA here is from genome assembly GCA_945859595.2 of Megachile willughbiella. NCBI lineage: Eukaryota > Metazoa > Arthropoda > Insecta > Hymenoptera > Megachilidae > Megachile > Megachile willughbiella. The sequence continues at coordinate 9,970 of CAMAOD020000264.1, forward strand.
TAAGGCTGAAAATAATAGTAATAAGAATAATAATAATAGTAATAAGGATAAAAATAACGGATATTACGATAATGATAATAGTAATAAGGATAAAAATAAGAGTTATTACATGATAAAAATAGGAACAAGGCTGAAAATAATAGTTATAATGATAATAATAATATTAATAAGCACAAAAATAAGAGTTATTACGTTAAGAATAATAGTAATAAGGATAAAAATAATAGTTATTGCGATAATAATAATAGTAATAAGGATACAAATAAGAGTTATTAGATAATGAAATTACGAATAAGGCTGAAAATAATAGTAATAAGAATAATAATAATAGTAATAAGGATAAAAATAACGGATATTACGATAATAATAATAGTAATAAGGATAAAACTAACAGATATTACGATAATAATAATAGTAGTACGGATAAAAATAAAAGTTATTGGATAATAAAAATAGGAATAAGGCGGAAAATAATAGTTATAATGATAATAATAATAGAAATAAGGATAAAAATAAGAGTAATTACTATAATGATAATAGTAATAAGGACCAAAATAAGAGATATTACGTTAAGAATAATAGTAATAGGGATAAGAATAGTAGTTATTTCGATAATAATAATATTAATAAGGATATAAAGAAGAGTTATTACGTTAAGAATAATAGTAATAAGGATAAAAATAATAGTTATTACGATAATAATAATAGTAATAAGGATAAAAATAAGAGTTATTACGATAATAAAAATAGGAATAAGGCTGAAAACATTAGCTATAACGATAATAATAATAGTAATAAGGATAAAAATAAGAGTTATTACGATAATAATAATAGTAATAAGGATAAAAATAAGAGTTATTACGATAATAAAAATAGGAATAAGGCTGAAAACATTAGCTATAACGATAATAATAATAGTAATAAGGATAAAAATAGGAGTTATTAGATAATGAAATTACGAATAAGGCTGAAAATAATAGTAATAAGAATAATAATAATAGTAATAAGGATAAAAATAACGGATATTACGATAATAATAATAGTAATAAGGATAAAATTAAGAGTTACGAGATAGTAAAAATAGGAACAAGGCTGAAAATAATAGTTATAATGATAATAATAATATTAATAAGGACAAAGATAAGAGTTATTACGTTAAGAATAATAGTAATAAGGACAAAAATAGTGGTTATTTCGATAATAATAATAGTAATAAGGATAAAAATAAGAGTTATTACGATAATAAAAATGGGAATAAGGCTGAAAACATTAGCTATAACGATAATAATAATAGTAATAAGGATAAAACTAACAGATATTACGATAATAATAATAGTAATAAGGATAAAAATAAGAGTTACTAGATAATAAAAATAGAAATAAGGCTGAAAATAATAGTTATAATGATGATAATAATAGAAATAAGGATAAAAATAAGAGTAATTACGATAATAATAATAGTAATATGGATAAAAATAAGAGTTATTAGATAATGAAATTACGAATAAGGCTGAAAATAATAGTAATAAGAATAATAATAATAGTAATAAGGATAAAACTAACAGATATTACGATAATAATAATAGGAGTACGGATAAAAATAAGAGTCATTGGATAATAAAAATTGGAATATGGTTGAAAATAAGAGTAATTACGATAATAATAATAGTAATAAGGATAAAAGTAAGAGTTATTAGATAATGAAAGTACGAATAAGGCTGAAAATAATAGTAATAAGAATAATAATAATAGTAATATGGATACAAATAACGGATATTACGATAATAATAATAGTAATAAGGATAAAAATAAGATTTACTAGATAATAAAAATAGAAATAAGGCTGAAAATAATAGGTATAATGATAATAATAATAGAAATAAGGATAAAAATAAGAGATATTACATGATAAAAATAGGAACAAGGCTGAAAATAATAGTTATAATGGTAATAATAATATTAATAAGGACAAAGATAAGAGTTATTACGTTAAGAATAATAGTAATAAGGATAAAAATAGTGGTTATTTCGATAATAATAATAGTAATAAGGATAAAACTAACAGATATTACGATAACAATAATAGTAATAAGGATAAAAATAAGAGTTACTAGATAATAAAAATAAAAATAAGGCTGAAAATAATAGTTATAATGATAATAATAATAGAAATAAGGATAAAAATAAGAGTTATTACGTTAAGAATAATAGTAATAAGGATAAAAACATTAGTTGTAACGATAATAATAATAGCAATAAAGATAAAAATAAGAGTTATTACGATAGTAATAATAGTAATACGAATAAAAATAAGAGTTATTGGATAATAAAAATAGGATCAAGGCTGAAAATAATAGTTATAATGATAATAATAATAGAAATAAGGATAAAAATAAGAGTTATTGGATAATAAAAATAGGAATAAGACTGAAAATAATAGTAATAAGGATAAAAATAACGGATAAGGCTGAAAATAATAGTAATAAGAATAATAATAATAGTAATAAGGATAAAAATAACGGATATTACGATAATGATAATAGTAATAAGGATAAAAATAAGAGTTATTACGTTAAGAATAATAGTAATAAGGATGAAAATAGTAGTAATTTCGATAATAATAATATTAACAACGATATAAATAAGAGTTATTACGATAATAAAAATAGGAATAAAGCTGAAACATTAGTTATAACGATAATAATCATAGTAATAACGATAAAAATAAGAGTTATTACGATAATAATAATAGTAATAAGGATAAAAATAAGAGTTATTACGATAATAAAAATAGGAATAAGGCTGAAAACATTAGCTATAACGATAATAATAATAGTAATAAGGATAAAAATATGAGTTATTAGATAATGAAATTACGAATAAGGCTGAAAATAATAGTAATAAGAATCATAATAATAGTAATAAGGATAAAAATAACGGATAAGGCTGAAAATAATAGTAATAAGAATAATAATAATAGTAATAAGGATAAAAATAACGGATATTACGATAATGATAATAGTAATAAGGATAAAAATAAGAGTTATTACATGATAAAAATAGGAACAAGGCTGAAAATAATAGTTATAATGATAATAATAATATTAATAAGCACAAAAATAAGAGTTATTACGTTAAGAATAATAGTAATAAGGATAAAAATAATAGTTATTGCGATAATAATAATAGTAATAAGGATAAAAATAAGAGTTATTAGATAATGAAATTACGAATAAGGCTGAAAATCATAGTAATAAGAATAATAATAATAGTAATAAGGATAAAAATAACGGATATTACGATAATAATAATAGTAATAAGGATAAAACTAACAGATATTACGATAATAATAATAGTAGTACGGATAAAAATAAAAGTTATTGGATAATAAAAATAGGAATAAGGCTGAAAATAATAGTTATAATGATAATAATAATAGAAATAAGGATAAAAATAAGAGTAATTACTATAATGACAATAGTAATAAGGATATAAATAAGAGTTATTACATGATAAAAATAGGAACAAGGCTGAAAATAATATTTATAATGATAATAATAATATTAATAAGGACAAAAATAAGAGTTATTACGTTAAGAATAATAGTAATAGGGATAAAAATAGTAGTTATTTCGATAATAATAATATTAATAAGGATATAAAGAAGAGTTATTACGTTAAGAATAATAGTAATAAGGATAAAAATAATAGTTATTACGATAATAATAATAGTAATAAGGATAAAAATAAGAGTTATTACGATAATAAAAATAGGAATAAGGCTGAAAACATTAGCTATAACGATAGTAATAATAGTAATAAGGATAAAACTAACAGTTATTACGTTAAGAATAATAGTAATAAGGATAAAAATAGTAGTTATTTCGATAATAATAATATTAATAAGGTTATAAATAAGGGTTATTACGATAATAAAAATAGGAATAAGGCTGAAAACATTAGTTATAACGATAATAATAATAGCTATAAAGATAAAAATAAGAGTTATTACGATAGTAATAATAGTAATACGAATAAAAATAAGAGTTATTGGATAATAAAAATAGGAATAAGGCTGAAAATAATAGTTATAATGATAATAATAATAGAAATAAGGATAAAAATAAGAGTTATTGGATAATAAAAATAGGAATAAGACTGAAAATAATAGTAATAAGAATCATAATAATAGTAATAAGGATAAAAATAACGGATAAGGCTGAAAATAATAGTAATAAGAATAATAATAATAGTAATAAGGATAAAAATAACGGATATTACGATAATGATAATAGTAATAAGGATAAAAATAAGAGTTATTACGTTAAGAATAATAGTAATAAGCATAAAAATAGTAGTTATTTCGATAATAATAATATTAACAACGATATAAATAAGAGTTAATACGATAATAAAAATTGGAATAAAGCTGAAACATTAGTTATAACGATAATAATCATAGTAATAAAGATAAAAATAAGAGTTATTACGATAATAATAATAGTAATAAGGATAAAAATAAGAGTTATTGGATAATAAAAATAGAAATAAGGATAAAAATAAGAGTTATTACGTTAAGAATAATAGTAATAAGGATAAAAATGATAGTTATTACGATAATAATAATAGTAATAAGGATAAAAATAAGAGTTATTACGATAATAAAAATAGGAATAAGGCTGAAAACATTAGCTATAACGATAATAATAATAGTAATAAGGATAAAACTAACAGATATTACGATAATAATAATAGTAATAAGGATAAAAATAAGAGTTACTAGATAATAAAAATAGAAATAAGGCTGAAAATAATAGTTATAATGATGATAATAATAGAAATCAGGATAAAAATAAGAGTAATTACGATAATAATAATAGTAATATGGATAAAAATAAGAGTTATTAGATAATGAAATTACGAATAAGGCTGAAAATAATAGTAATAAGAATCATAATAATAGTAATAAGGATAAAAATAACGGATAAGGCTGAAAATAATAGTAAAAAGAATAATAATAATAGTAATAAGGATAGAAATAAGAGTTATTAGATAACGAAATTACGAATGAGGCAGAAAATAATAGTAATAAGAATAATAATAATAGTAATAAGGATAAAAATAACAGATATTACGATAATAATAATAGGATTACGGATAAAAATAAGAGTCATTGGATAATAAAAATTGGAATATGGTTGAAAATAAGAGTAATTACGATAATAATAATAGTAATAAGGATAAAAGTAAGAGTTATTAGATAATGAAAGTACGAATAAGGCTGAAAGTAATAGTAATAAGAATAATAATAATAGTAATATGGATACAAATAACGGATATTACGATAATAATAATAGTAATAAGGATAAAAATAAGATTTACTAGATAATAAAAATAGAAATAAGGCTGAAAATAATAGTTATAATGATAATAATAATAGAAATAAGGATAAAAATAAGAGTTATTGGATAATAAAAATAGGAATAAGACTGAAAATAATAGTAATAAGAATCATAATAATAGTAATAATGATAAAAATAACGGATAAGGCTGAAAATAATAGTAATAAGAATAATAATAATAGTAATAAGGATAAAAATAACGGATATTACGACAATGATAATAGTAATAAGGATAAAAATAAGAGTTATTACGTTAAGAATAATAGTAATAAGCATAAAAATAGTAGTTATTTCGATAATAATAATATTAACAACGATATAAATAAGAGTTATTACGATAATAAAAATTGGAATAAAGCTGAAACATTAGTTATAACGATAATAATCATAGTAATAAAGATAAAAATAAGAGTTATTACGATAATAATAATAGTAATAAGGATAAAAATAAGAGTTATTGGATAATAAAAATAGAAATAAGGATAAAAATAAGAGTTATTACGTTAAGAATAATAGTAATAAGGATAAAAATGATAGTTATTACGATAATAATAATAGTAATAAGGATAAAAATAAGAGTTATTACGATAATAAAAATAGGAATAAGGCTGAAAACATTAGCTATAACGATAATAATAATAGTAATAAGGATAAAACTAACAGCTATTACGACAATAATAATAGTAATAAGGATAAAAATAATATTTACTAGATAATAAAAATAGAAATAAGGCTGAAAATAATAGGTTGTAACGAGGCACTTCTTTTTAGTGCCCTCGTTACGAGTGCCACTAGCCCCGCCGGCCTCCCTCCTCCGCCCAGGCGACGTCCTCGCCGCCGGAGCGAATGGAGGGATGTGTGATCGTGTTTCTTTTTTTTTATTATCACGCGTTCCCCCCCCCCATTCGAACCCCCTTGCAGTGGCCGCTGGCCGAAGAGGAGCTGCGCCCCGGTCGCGAAGGACCTCCACCCGAGAGATGGAGGCGCGGGATGGGCCCACCAAGGAGCAGCTAGCCGCCCGCTGACCGGTCGCCGCGCCACCCCGTCAGCTTTCGCGGGGGCGACCGGCAGCTAAAGAACAGGCGATGCCAGGCCTGGGAACCAGCCGCCTCCAGCCACCATCCGAAGGGGGGTCCCAGGACCTGGCCACCGGAGAAACGCGGTGGCCCATCTCCAAACCTAAATCCTCGGGGAGAGGGGGCACCCCGCGCACCGGGGGAGCAAGGGAAGAAGCCAGCGGCCCGGGAAGAAGCAAGCGAACGCCTAACCGAGGAACACGTCGCGAGCGCCCCTCTTAATTGCCTCTTTTCTACTATTTTTATATTTCTTCTTTTTGTTAATTGTTAATTGTTAATCTTATATTTTCTTTCGTCCCCTTCGTTTTTTTTTTCTCTTTCGTGTGCTTTTGTTTCCTGTGTGTTCGTGTGTGTGTGGACGAGGGTAGAAGCTGGGATCACCTGCCGTGCCGACGAAGGTAAGAATTTTCCCTTTTTGCCTTCAGGCGATTTACGCCCCTTTTTTGTGGCGAGTGTGTTTGCGTGTGTATGTGCGGGTGGTACCTGACCGCAGGACCACCCCCCCGGCGACGAGGACCCGAGAGGCCGCGTTCCGTCCGTTTTTTCTTTATTCGTCGACTTTCGCGCCTCCGCGTGTTACGCGTCGGTACCGCGCCAATTACATATTTTTTTTTCTTCTCGTTATATTTTCGAATTTAGGACCAGCGTCCCCCCTTTTTGTCCACACCACCGAGAGGGTGTGCTCCCGTGCGTGCGTTCGCGTCTACTTTACTGTCGCGCTTCTTTTCTTTTCTTTCTGTATCGTGAGCCCCCGCGCCGCGATAACCCCTTCGCGTTTGGCGAGTGCGGACCTTCTTCCCGGCCGTAATTTGTACCGCGTGGGGCTCTTTCCTAATCCGTTAGATAGGCCTATTTTGGGCTCGATTAAAGTTTACTCTTTCCATACTACTCGCGGGTCGTCTAATTATTTCTTGACCCCCCCTGATTTCCGCTTTCGCCTGAGCAGCCGGAAGGGCGAATACCCCGGACGAGTGCCTTTGCACTGGCGCCCGGAAATAAAATCGTCCGTGGTTGTGTACGTGGGTAACAGGAGGGCCACTTTCCCTGGTCGCCCTCCCCCGAAGGGAATTTATTCTTCGTCCCCCGGACCGATACGTCACAAAATTGGCGCCCAACGTGGGGCTCGATTAGGCTTGACCAAGGGACGCGAGTATTTCAAACCAAACGACGGTTATTTCGTTTGGTTCAAAAATTCCTTAGATAGTATCGTTAGGGTAAACAAGTTTTTATCTTCGAATCGCGAGCAGTTAATAGGGAATTGTTGTCGTCGCTTTGACACCTATTTGTGCTCCTTTTGTACAAATAGGCCGCCGTTACCCTTGCCGCGATCGTTGGTATTGTTAATTTTCGAGCAGGCCTATTGTTGTTATCGTCTTCTGGAATTTATCGTCTATTGTCCCAATTTCATCGAGAGTTTGTTTTCGTACCGTACCCGAGTAAATACCCGTCGAGGTCTCGGCTATAGTTGTGGTTTTGTTTATTTTTTTTTTACCAACTTAGCCGACGACACTCCGGGTCAAGCCGAGCATACCCACAATGTCCAGCTCCGAGGCCGTCGAAACTGACCGTACCCGCCGCCACGCCCTTCGTGAGCAAAGAGCCGAGGTGCGGTCACGATGTGCCTCGTTCTTAGAGCGGCATTATGTCCTCGACATAATTATGTTGATGGACTTGCTCGGCCTTAAGACTACAGGTAATTGGGCCACATTAACGGACCGATTTCAGCGCTATCATTTTAGGCGCGAATTCGGACCTAATGCGGCCCGATGGAACCCCGAAGTGGACGCCACCGACGGAGCGTTGACCACCGCGGTTGAGGCCGTCCTAACTTCCGGACGTGGAGATGATTTACTCTCCACGTACGAAACCATTTTGTATCGTTCCCCGACTCAAGGTACCAGTTACTCCCGTAGGACACACGCGACCCAAAGGCCAGTTCCCGCGACGACCCAAAGGTCGGCTCCCACGCCGGCCCCAAGGTCAGTTCCCGCGGCGGCCCCAAGGTCAGTCCTCGCAGCGGCCCCGAACCCGACCGTGACCGTACCCACGCTCACGGTCGCGGAACCGCTGGAAGAGGACCAAGTCGTGTCCGAAATTCCGGGGGTCACGACTACCCCCGAGTTACCACGTGGGTGGGTCGAGTCTGGCCGTTGGCTGCCCACCGGTCAGTCCGCCGGCCGATGGAGGGATCCCGTCAGTCTTCCCTCCATCGAGGTGGATATGACCCGGCCGCCCGAGTCGACTCCCCGCCGACCCCCACGTATCGCGAGCCCTCCGCGTGCCTCCGCGTCGCGACCCGCGGAGTCCGATTTTCCAGGACCGGGGGGGAATTACAGCGTGTCTTACGTTCCCCCACTCCGCGAGTCGCGATGGGCTTCCGCTCCCCTTCCCCATACCGAGCCGATCATCAGCGATCGGCCCGTGACGCACTTCGTCAGGGAGGGGGCAGCTTCCGCGTCACAAGCAGAGGGAGAGAGAACGACGGGTCGGCACTCATACCGTGTGCCGATTCCCCCACTCTCCCTCCGACAGACTCGATGCGATAGTCCGGAAAGCAGTGGGAGCGAGAGAGAAGTCCCACTGCCGGCTGTCGACGAGTCCCGCGTCAGCCATCAGGATTCGCGACCTGAAGCGCGACGCGAGACCGGACGCGAGATGGATGCACCGGGTCGTGACCGGCTCCGTTTCTTAGATCGTGAGGAGGAATTAGGGGGGTACGAGGATTATCGTCAACCCCTACCGCCCCGATACGCGGAGTACCGTGACCCTGTCCCGAGGGTGCCCGTTGCGGCACCCCAGGTCCCTCCACAAGCGGTAAGGAGCGAGGAGAGAGAGGCTCGTCCACCTTCGGCCGCGCCACGCTCCCCCCGCTCCCGCTATGTTGCGCGACACCGGGAACAGGAAGCAGAATACGAGGAAGATGCCTGGTTTCCTCGACGGCCACCCGCTGGCGGTTATCTCCGTGGGGATAGAGCCGTCGATATCCTAAACAAGTGGCACATCTCGTATTCCAACGAGTACGAGGAAGGGGCCGAGACTTTCTTGGACCGCCTCGAGCGATGCCTGGACAGTGCAGGATTGCCTGACCAGGATATGTTGGCCGCGTTACCTGCCGTATTCAGAGGGGATGCGTCGAAATGGTATCGCCTCCGCGGAGCGGGCTGTCAGAACTGGCGCACGTTTTCCCGGGCTTTCCGGGAACGTTTTGGCGCCAGCGATTTGCAGCAGCAGCTCTGGAGCGATGCTAAAAATCGTACGCAGGGAGAGCGAGAAACGATCGGCGCGTTTTTGGACAACCTGGAGCTGATCTTCTCGCATATGATCTCCCCTCCACCTTATTCCGAGCGCCTGGGTATCGCTTACGATAACCTGAGGCCATTTTATCGCCGTAGGTTCCGTCGATCCGAGTTCCGAACTTTTGAGGAACTCCGCGAGCTGGGAAGGGAGATCGAGACAGCCGCGGCTAGGGACAGAGCCGGGTATCGTCCCCCTCCCTCCGCAAGCGAACTCGCGTTGTCCGAGACCGCGTATAGGCCCCCTCCTAAAGGACCTAGCGCGCGACTCGCCGCGGTCGATGATGACCGGAGATCCGACTCTTCGTCGAGTCGCTTGAGCGGGGGGAAAACAGATAGGTCGCGGAGAAAGAAAAAATCCGGCTCTTCAAAGCCTAAGGCCGAGGAGTGGCGAGGGAAACCGCGCTCCCCGGTCCCCGCACCTTCGCAAACCCCCGCACCATTACCGAAGGCGACTGCTTCTCGTCAGCCGCCGCGGAAGAGCACCCCGCCGCGACAAGCGCGGAGGAGCCCCGCGAAGGCGGCTAATACTGCGCCCCAACCCGCTGCGCCGACCCCGTCGACCTCTAAGGGGGGACAGTGCTATAATTGCGGGCGGCCTGGACATTGGGCCGCCGACTGTCCCGAACCTCGCAGGACACGGGTTTGCTACGGTTGCAACCGGGAAGGGGAAACGATCTTGACATGTCCCAACTGCCAAGCACGGCGGTCGGGAAATGCCAAGGGGGGGGGGGGGGTCGCTAGAGGTCTGCGATCCCCTTCCTAAAGACGAGGAGGCCTCACTTGCAGGCACGACTCAGAAAGAGGAGGGAACGACGGGTTCGAACCTTTGTTTGAAATTTTCCGGAACCCCAGAAATCCTCGCTGAGCGAATCCTCCCGTCTATTCCGCCAAATTCCGCGGGGCCTCTTCCTACCCCTCCACTTCCGGAGAAAAAGGAAAAGGCTACCTCTGAGTCCCTACTTTTTCCATGGGACGGCCACAAGGTCGGTTGGAACAGGGGACAAAGAGGGAATAGTTTCAATCCCGCGGGCCCTCTTCCTACTCCTCCACTTCAGGAGAAAAAGGAGAAGGCTACCTCTAAGTCCCTACTTTTTCCATGTGACGGCCGAGAGGCCGGTTGGAACAGGGGACAACGAGGTAACGATTTCGGTCCGGCGAGCTCACTCCCTGCACCTCCACCTTCGGAGGAAAAGAGGGAGACCACCTCCACCGATCCCTACTTTGTCCATGGGACGGCCAATTGGCCGGTTGGACCAGGGGACAATGAGGTGGTTGTTTTAGCTCGCGAATCTTCCAAATTTCGCCGCGATTTTCCGCCGGGATACGTTGACCGCCGCTATTATGTCCGGTTGCTTTTAGCCGGGCATCCGCTGTGGGCCTTAGTCGACAGCGGGGCCGCGCGCTCCTATTTGGGACCGGACGCGATCAAATGGTTAGGATCGCGCCTGGATTTCACTTTTTCCGGTGAAATGCGGATGGCCAATGGTACGCAAGATCGTATCTTAGGCGAAGCGGTAGTGGAAATCGAAATCGACGGGCGGAAGGTAGATCTGCCAGTTCGAGTCGCGAACAATCTAGATTACGATTGTGTGTTAGGGATTGATTTTCTAGAGGCATTCGGGATCTCCCTAGACACTTCAAACGCGACTTGGAAAATTAGAGACGGTCCCGTTCATGTTTTTGTAGTACCAGGTTTTCAGGATTCGGAGGAAATTATCCACGCTAATTGCGCCGCGATCGTTGAGCTTACTCCGAGACAGAGCGAGCGCCTTAATCAGCTGTTGGATCGAATGATTCCCCCTCCTGCAGAAAAACCTGCCGCGACGAATCTTGTACAACATCGGATCGACGTGCAAGGGCACGAGGCGATTAAACACCGCGCGCGCCGTGTTTCCCCGAAAATTTTCGAAGTAGCGCACGCGGAAGTTGATAAGATGCTCGCGGATGGGATTATCGAGCGCTCGGAAAGCGCGTGGGCGAGTTGTCCCGTGATAGTCCCAAAACCGAACGGGAAATTTCGCTTTTGTATAGACTATCGTGATGTAAATAACGTAACAAAGAAGGATGCGTACCCTCTTCCACATATGGACGCGATCCTGGACAAACTACGCACTGCATTGTACATTTCTACAATAGATTTAAGCCAGGCGTACTTCCAAATTCCTCTGGAAGAGTCCAGTCGAGAGATCACCGCGTTCATAGTCCCCGGGAAAGGGTTATTCCAATTCACGCGTATGCCGTACGGGCTGACCAACGCCCCGGCAACTTTTCAAAGGCTGATGGATCGCTTGATTGGTCCCGAGCTTGAGCCTCACGCCTTCGCGTATCTTGACGACATTGTTATCGTCAATGAGACTTTTGAAGATCACCTTCTTTGGATCGAAAAGGTCATTGGAATTTTGAACGAAGCAGGACTCGAAATTAATCGGGAAAAGAGCGAGTTTTGTCGCCAAGAGGTCCGGTATTTAGGATATTTAATCAACCGAAAAGGCCTCGAACCCGATCCGGAAAAGGTCGCGCCGGTTTTATCTTACCCGGCGCCCACTACGGTCAAGCAACTGCGGAGCTTCCTCGGCATGGTCGGCTGGTACGCGCGATTTTTGCCGAACCATGCGCGCGACAAAGTCCCCTTGGTGCAGTTGCTGAAGAAAAACGAGCCCTGGCATTGGGGTAAAGCTCAGGAAATGGCTTTTCAAAATTTGAAAAAAGCCTTGAGCACCGCCCCCGTTCTTGCCCGTCCTGATTTTTCATTACCGTTTGTCCTTCAGACTGACGCGAGTCACTATGCTATTGGCGCGGTCCTCACACAAAAACAAAACGGGGAGGAACACCCCATTGTTTACGTGAATCGAGTCTTGACCGCTGCCGAGCAGAAATATTCAGTGACTGAGAAGGAGTGTTTGGCCGTTTTATGGGCCATTAAAAAGCTCCGTCCGTACCTCGAAGGGTACACATTTACTGTCATCACGGATCATAGCAGCCTCAAATGGCTGCATAATTTAAAAGATCCGACCGGACGATTGGCGCGATGGGCCCTTGACATGCAGCAATATTCCTTTTCTATTGAGCATCGCAAGGGAGCCCTCCACCACGTTCCGGATGCACTTTCACGTGCAATTGTACCTCCGAGTGACGCCGTCACTGAAGACCCTCCCGCGCACGATCTCCTAGCGGTTCTCAAGGATATTGAGAATAACTGGTACTCCGGCCGCTTAGAAAAAGTAGAATCGCATCCCGCATCGTACCCCGACTGGCGGGTTGAAGATGGACGGTTGTATTACCATCGTCCGTCTCCCACGCGAGAAATTATCGGTGACGATGACGACGCGTGGAAGCTGGTTCTCCCCGAGAATCTTCGTGAAAAGGCCATTCGAAATGCCCACGATCCTCCGGCCGCCGGTCACCCAGGTATTGATAAAACATACCAAAGGGTGAGCCAAGAGTTTTACTGGCCGGGGATGTTTCGGGACATCCGCCGATTTGTGCAGCGATGTCCCGTGTGTCAACAGCACAAGGTCGAGCAGCGCGCTCCCGCTGGACACATGGGCCGGCGAATACCCGAACGGCCCTGGGCCGTGGTATCCGCTGACGTAATGGGTCCTTTTCCGCCCGGGCGTGATCAATCTCGGTACGTTGTAGTCTTTTTGGACAATTTTACAAAGTGGGTGGAGTGTAAGGCGCTCCGGAAAGCCACGGGGTCGACTATTTTGTCAGCTTTTGAAGACCTCGTGCTATTTCGTTGGGGAGCCCCCGAAATACTCCTCACTGACAACGGTACCGAGTTTTGCAATAAAGAGATCGATACCGCTTTAAAAGATTGGGGAATCACCCACTATACGGTTCCCCCGTATCACGCGCAAGCGAATCCGGTGGAGCGAGTTAATCGCGTCCTGAAAACGATGATTTCTTCGTTCATCAAGAAGGACCACCGTGACTGGAACGTGCACTTGCACGAATTCCGATTCGCAGTTAATACCGCTGTGCATTCTTCAGCCGGCGATTCTCCAGCGATGCTCAACTTTGGAAGAGCGCCTCGGCAGGTTGGCAGTCTTCGCCGCGCCGTGGAAGGAGAACCCCTGCTCTCCCGCGGAGACCCGCAGGCATGGGCACAGCGAACTTGTCGCTTGTTGTTGTTGCACGATTTAGTGCGAGAACAATTAGAGCGTGCTCACAAGCGACAAGCGAAATATTATAATGCGCGTCATAGAAATATTCGATACCGGGTAGGTGACTTAGTTTGGCGTCGAAATCGCGTTCTTTCGTCCGCCGCGGAAAACGTAGCCGCGAAGCTGTCGGCAGCTTACGCGGGCCCGTTCCGAATTAAAAAAGTCCTCTCGCCGGTTGTGTGTGAGTTGGAGACGCGCGGGACCCGGATAATCCCGAAAGTACACGTCTCCGATCTGAAACCATTCGTCGGTGACGTTCCCGACGACGTCCCGTTAACTACCCCCTCTAATCTTCGTTTGCCACCTCAGGATGCAACGACGAGGGATGAGGGGAGGCAGGACCGCCTCCACCCGGACGCCTCCCGAGCCGCACAAGGCCGACGCGGCGTTCGACCCCTTTCCCCCGGGGGCCTGCTTGGACCCGCGGCGACCCGCCGCGGAGGTCCGGCCAGAGCCAGCGGCGACAGGAGACGCCGTCGCCGCCACCCCCGGGCAGAAGAGGAGAAGAAGGAGGCGCCGAGGGAGGAGAACGGCCATGGAGGCCACCGCACCCGTCCCACCACGAGAAGCAGTGGCCGCCGCAGCGCGCAGGAAACGGCGCGGGCGGAAGAGGGCAAAGGCGCCCGCTAATGAGGCAGCGCCTATTGCCCCGCCTCAGCCTCGTCCGAGGACCCGGGTGGAGGTGGCCCCGAAGCCCGCCAAAAGGACCCGCCTGGCCGCGGAGACGACCCACCGACCCGCAGCCACCACCGGCGGGGATAGAGGGGAAATAGTGGCGGCTACCCTCGAGTTGGCCCGGGTCCTATCGAGGCTGACCGCCCCCGGAAGGCCCGAGGCCACTCAAGGGCCCGGTCCTGCTCCAGCCGGCGTCTGCTTTCAGTGCCGGCGGAGCGGGCACGAAAGAGCCAGCTGCCCCTATCCTCCCGCCGGCACCTACTGCTACCGGTGTGGGTGGCAGGGAGTGACCCTGCGGTCATGCCCGCGTTGCGCGCGGGCATGGCAAGCCGAGCAGGAGTCGGCCCCATACCGAAGGCAGTAGGAGACTGGCGGATGCCAGTCGTCCCCATTATTCCGTACCGTCCCGTGTCCCTTGTCCTTTTCTTTATTTATTTGGTGGTGGGTAATTTAGTTAACGTTTATTAGAAAAAAAAAAAAAAAAAAAAAAAAAAAAAAAAAAAAAAAAAAAAAGTATAAAACTAGAAAAAAAAAAAAAAACTTATGTGTTTGGTGGTGGGTTTCTTTCAAGTATGTTTTTTATTATTAATATTTCAGTTTTTCTTTTCTTTCTTTCCTCTTCTTTTTATTATTTATTCTCTTTTGTTTTATTGGCGACAAAAAATTTTTTTTTTTGTTCATTTAAAGAGGCGACCGCCCATTTTGCTTTAGTTTTTTTTTCTTCCCCTTTTTTTTGTGTTTTGTTTGTTTGTCTTTCGTCCAATGTTTTACTGTCCCGTACCGTCCCGCGCGCAGGTATTCTCTCCTTATCACTCTCGTTTCGTTTTCTTCTTCGTTACTTTCCTTTTTATTCGCACCGCCTCTTTCTCCGTCCAGTTGTAGGGGACAGGCTTTTCTGTTCATGGACAGGAGAAATTGAAGGCAGCTCCGCTGATCGCCCAGGCCACATGACATCTTTACCCCGGATGTCGAGTGGAACTTGGGGTTTCGGATTCTAGCACTGAGTTTCAGCTGTTAGAAACGAGGTCGAAGACCTCGCGTTCCGAAACAGCTGATCAGCGAGTGTGGGAAAGTATCACCACCGGAGAATACCTTTATAAGTCGACAGCGATGAAAAAGCCAAGCCTCGAAATTGAATTTAGTTAAGCCAATTAAGAGGGCTTGGCGCGCCCGGATTAGAACGGCGCGACTATTTCTTGCGCCAGTTCTTATCCCGCGGCCCGTCGCTCGTCGAGCCGCGAACGTACCGTATACAAAATTCCGAGGTATGAATGAAATTGGATTGTGGTATGAGTGAGGAAAGGTAGAATTTTTTTTTTGTTGTTTGCATGGTCTCCCTTCTCTCCTCCTCTTCCCTTTTCATTCTTTCTTTCACCTCCTTCTCTTGCGTTTCTTTTTTTTTCTCTCTTTTCTTTTTCGTTTAATTCATCGGCGTTGAAGTTTTTTTTTTGCAGGGCCAGCCGCTTGCTTCGACGCGCGGCCTCACGGAGTGGGCGCGAAAGCGAGGAGGAGAGGCAGGACAATTTTTGGGGGGGGGGGTGTGTAACGAGGCACTTCTTTTTAGTGCCCTCGTTACGAGTGCCACTAGCCCCGCCGGCCTCCCTCCTCCGCCCAGGCGACGTCCTCGCCGCCGGAGCGAATGGAGGGATGTGTGATCGTGTTCCTTTTTTTTTATTATCACGCGTTCCCCCCCCCATTCGAACCCCCTTGCAGTGGCCGCTGGCCGAAGAGGAGCTGCGCCCCGGTCGCGAAGGACCTCCACCCGAGAGATGGAGGCGCGGGATGGGCCCACCAAGGAGCAGCTAGCCGCCCGCTGACCGGTCGCCGCGCCACCCCGTCAGCTTTCGCGGGGGCGACCGGCAGCTAAAGAACAGGGGATGCCAGGCCTGGGAACCAGCCGCCTCCAGCCACCATCCGAAGGGGGTCCCAGGACCT
>CAMAOD020000265.1:0-165000 GCA_945859595.2 Megachile willughbiella
AGAGACAGAGACAGAGACAGAGACAGAGACAGAGACAGAGACAGAGACAGAGGCAGAGAGAGAGACAGAGACAGAGACGGAGACAAAGACCGAGACAGAGACAGAGACAGAGACAGACACAGAGACTGAGACGCAGGCAGAGACAGAGACAGAGACAGTGACAGAGACAGAGACAGAGACACAGACAGAGACAGTGACAGAGACAGAGACCGAGGCAGAGACTGAGACTGAGACAGAGACAGAGACAGAGACAGAGACAGAGACAGAGACAGAGACAGAGACAGAGACAGAGACAGAGACAGAGGCAGAAGCAGAGACTGAGACTGAGACAGAGACAGAGACAGAGACAGAAACAGCGACAGGCACAGGGAGACGGACACTGTCAGAGACAGAGACAGAGGAATAGACAGAGACAGAGACAGAAACAGCGACAGGCACAGGGAGAGGGACAGGGACAGAGACAGAGACAGAGACAGAGACAGAAACAGAGACGGAGGCAAAGACCGAGACAGAGGCAGGGACACAGACAGAGACAGAGACAGAGACAGAGACAGAGACAGAGACAGAGACAGAGACAGAGACAGAGATAGAGACAGAGACAGAGACAGAGACAGAGACAGAGACAGAGACTGAGACGTAGGCAGAGACAGAGACAGAGACAGTGACAGAGACAGAGACAGAGACAGAGACAGAGACAGAGGCAGAGACAGAGACAGAGACAGAGACAGAGACAGAGACAGAGACAGAGACAGAGACAGAGACAGAGACAGAGACAGAGACAGAGGCAGAAGCAGAGACTGAGACTGAGACAGAGACAGAGACAGAGACAGAAACAGAGACAGAGACAGAGACAGAGACAGAGACAGAGGCAGAGACAGAGACAGAGACAGAGACAGAGACAGAGACAGAGACAGAGACAGAGACGGAGACAAAGACCGAGACAGAGACAGAGACCGAGACAGACACAGAGACTGAGACGCAGGCAGAGACAGAGACAGAGACAGTGACAGAGACAGAGACAGAGACGGAGACAGATACTGAGACAGAGACAGAGACAGACACAGAGACAGAGACAGAGACAGAGACACAGACAGAGACAGGGGCAGAGACAGAGACAGAGACAGAGATAGAGACAGGGCAGAGACAGAGACAGAGGAATAGACAGAGACAGAGACAGAAACAGCTACAGGCACAGGGAGAGGGACAGGTACAGAGACAGAGACTGAGACTGAGACAGAGACAGAGACAGAGACAGAGACAGAGACAGAAACAGAGACGGAGGCAAAGACCGAGACAGAGGCAGAGACACAGACAGAGACAGAGACAGAGACAGAGACAGAGACAGAGACAGAGACAGAGACAGAGACAGAGACAGAGACAGAGACAGAGACAGAGACAGAGACAGAGACAGAGACACAGACGGAGACAGGGACAGAGACAGAGACAGAGACAGAGACAGAGACAGAGACAGAGACAGAGACAGAGACAGAGACAGAGACAGAGACAGAGACAGAGACAGAGACAGAGACAGAGACAGAGACAGAGACAGAGACAGAGACAGAGACAGAGACAGAGACAGAGACAAAGACAGAGACGGAGACAAATACCGAGACAGAGACAGAGACCGAGACAGACACAGAGACTGAGACGCAGGCAGAGACAGAGACAGAGACAGTGACAGAGACAGAGACAGAGACAGAGACAGAGACTGAGACAGAGACAAAGACAGAGACAGAGACGGAGGCAGAGACAGAGACAGAGGAATAGACAGAGACAGAGACAGAAACAGCGACAGGCACAGGGAGAGGGACACTGTCAGAGACAGAGACAGAGGAATAGACAGAGACAGAGACAGAAACAGCGACAGGCACAGGGAGGGGGACAGGGACAGAGACAGAGACAGAGACAGAGACAGAAACAGAGACGGAGGCAAAGACCGAGACAGAGGCAGGGACACAGACAGAGACAGAGACAGAGACAGAGACAGAGACAGAGACAGAGACAGAGACAGAGACTGAGACTGAGACAGAGACAGAGACAGAGACAGAGACAGAGACAGAAACAGAGACGGATGCAAAGACCGAGACAGAGGCAGAGACACAGACAGAGACAGAGACAGAGACAGAGACAGAGACAGAGACAGAGACAGAGACAGAGACAGAGACAGAGACAGAGACACAGACGGAGACAGGGACAGAGACAGAGACAGAGACAGAGACAGAGACAGAGACAGAGACAGAGACAGAGACAGAGACAGAGACAGAGACAGAGACAGAGACAGAGACAGAGACAGAGACAGAGACAGAGACAGAGACAGAGACAGAGACAGAGACAGAGACAGAGACAGAGACAGAGACAGAGACAGAGACAAAGACAGAGACGGAGACAAATACCGAGACAGAGACAGAGACCGAGACAGACACAGAGACTGAGACGCAGGCAGAGACAGAGACAGAGACAGTGACAGAGACAGAGACAGAGACAGAGACAGAGACAGAGACTGAGACAGAGACAAAGACAGAGACAGAGACGGAGGCAGAGACAGAGACAGAGGAATAGACAGAGACAGAGACAGAAACAGCGACAGGCACAGGGAGAGGGACACTGTCAGAGACAGAGACAGAGGAATAGACAGAGACAGAGACAGAAACAGCGACAGGCACAGGGAGGGGGACAGGGACAGAGACAGAGACAGAGACAGAGACAGAAACAGAGACGGAGGCAAAGACCGAGACAGAGGCAGGGACACAGACAGAGACAGAGACAGAGACAGAGACAGAGACAGAGACAGAGACAGAGACAGAGACAGAGACAGAGACAGAGACAGAGATAGAGACAGAGACAGAGACAGAGACAGAGACAGAGACAGAGGCAGAGACAGAGGCAGAGAGAGAGACAGAGACAGAGACGGAGACAAAGACCGAGACAGAGACAGAGACAGAGACAGACACAGAGACTGAGACGCAGGCAGAGACACAGACAGAGACAGTGACAGAGACAGAGACAGAGACAGAGACAGAGACAGAGACAGAGACAGAGACAGAGACAGAGACAGAGACAGAGACAGAGACAGAGACAGAGACAGAGACAGAGACAGAGACAGAGACAGAGACAGAGACAGAGACAGAGACAGAGACAGAGACAGAGACAGAGACAGAGACAGAGACAGAGACAGAGACAGAGACAGAGACAGAGACAGAGACAGAGACGGAGACAAAGACCGAGACAGAGACAGAGACAGAGACAGACACAGAGACTGAGACGCAGGCAGAGACACAGACAGAGACAGTGACAGAGACAGAGACAGAGACAGAGACAGAGACAGAGACAGAGACAGAGACAGAGACAGAGACAGAGACAGAGACAGAGACAGAGACAGAGACAGAGACAGAGACAGAGACAGAGACAGAGACAGAGACAGAGACAGAGACAGAGACAGAGACAGAGACAGAGACAGAGACAGAGACAGAGACAGAGACAGAGACAGAGACAGAGACAGAGACAGAGACAGAGACAGAGACAGAGACAAAGACAGAGACGGAGACAAATACCGAGACAGAGACAGAGACCGAGACAGACACAGAGACTGAGACGCAGGCAGAGACAGAGACAGAGACAGTGACAGAGACAGAGACAGAGACAGAGACAGAGACTGAGACAGAGACAAAGACAGAGACAGAGACGGAGGCAGAGACAGAGACAGAGGAATAGACAGAGACAGAGACAGAAACAGCGACAGGCACACGGAGAGGGACACTGTCAGAGACAGAGACAGAGGAATAGACAGAGACAGAGACAGAAACAGCGACAGGCACAGGGAGGGGGACAGGGACAGAGACAGAGACAGAGACAGAGACAGAAACAGAGACGGAGGCAAAGACCGAGACAGAGGCAGGGACACAGACAGAGACAGAGACAGAGACAGAGACAGAGACAGAGACAGAGACAGAGACAGAGACAGAGACAGAGACAGAGACAGAGACAGAGATAGAGACAGAGACAGAGACAGAGACAGAGACAGAGACAGAGGCAGAGACAGAGGCAGAGAGAGAGACAGAGACAGAGACGGAGACAAAGACCGAGACAGAGACAGAGACAGAGACAGACACAGAGACTGAGACGCAGGCAGAGACACAGACAGAGACAGTGACAGAGACAGAGACAGAGACAGAGACAGAGACAGAGACAGAGACAGAGACAGAGACAGAGACAGAGACAGAGACAGAGACAGAGACAGAGACAGAGACAGAGACAGAGACAGAGACAGAGACAGAGACAGAGACAGAGACAGACACAGAGACATAGACAGAGACAGAGACAGAGACAGAGACAGAGACAGAGACAGAGACAGAGACAGAGACAGAGACAGAGACAGAGACAGAGACAGAGACAGAGACAGAGACGGAGACAAAGACCGAGACAGAGACAGATACAGAGACTGAGACGGAGACAGAGACAGAGACGGAGACAGAGACAGAGACAGAGACAGAGACAGAGACAGAGACAGAGACAGAGACAGAGACAGAGACAGAGACATAGACAGAGACAGAGACAGAGACAGAGACAGAGACAGAGACAGAGACAGAGACAGAGACAGAGACAGAGGCACAGACACAGAGACGGAGACGCAGAGACAGAGATGCAGAGACATAGAGACAGAGACAGAGACAGAGACGGAGACAGAGGCAGAGACAGACACAGAGACGGAGGCAGAGACAGAGACAGTGACAGAGACAGAGACGGAGACAGAGACAGAGACAGAGACAGAGACATAGACAGAGATAGAGACAGAGACAGAGACGGAGACAGATACAGAGACAGAGACAGAGACAGAGACAGAGACAGAGACAGAGACAGAGACAGAGACAGAGACAGAGACAGAGACAGAGACAGAGACAGAGACAGAGACAGAGACAGAGACAGAGACAGAGACAGAGACAGAGACAGAGACAGAGACAGAGACAGAGACAGAGACAGAGACAGAGACAGAGACAGAGACGGAGACAGAGACAGAGACAGAGGAATAGACAGAGACAGAGACAGAAACAGCGACAGGCACAGGGAGAGGGACAGGGTCAGAGACAGAGACAGAGGAATAGACAGAGACAGAGACAGAAACAGCGACAGGCACAGGGAGAGGGACAGGGACAGGGACAGATACAGAGACAGAGATAGAGACAGAGACAGAGACAGAGACAGAGACAGAGACAGAGACAGAGACAGAGACAGGGACAGAGACAGGGCAGAGACAGAGGCAGAGACAGAAACAGAGACGGAGACAAAGACCGAGACAGAGGCAGAGACAGAGGGAGAGACAGCGACAGAGACAGAGACAGAGACAGGGACAGAGACCGAGACAGAGACAAAGACAGAGACGGAGACAAATACCGAGACAGAGACAGAGACCGAGACAGACACAGAGACTGAGACGCAGGCAGAGACAGAGACAGAGACAGTGACAGAGACAGAGACAGAGACAGAGACAGAGACTGAGACAGAGACAAAGACAGAGACAGAGCCGGAGGCAGAGACAGAGACAGAGACAGAGACAGAGACAGAGACAGAAACAGAGACGGAGGCAAAGACCGAGACAGAAGCAGGGACACAGACAGAGACAGGGACAGAGACAGAGACAGAGACAGAGACAGAGACAGAGACAGAGACAGAGACAGAGATAGAGACAGAGACAGAGACAGAGACAGAGACAGAGACAGAGACAGAGACAGAGGCAGAGAGAGAGACAGAGACAGAGACGGAGACAAAGACCGAGACAGAGACAGAGACAGAGACAGACACAGAGACTGAGACGCAGGCAGAGACAGAGACAGAGACAGTGACAGAGACAGAGACAGAGACACAGACAGAGACAGTGACAGAGACAGAGACCGAGGCAGAGACTGAGACTGAGACAGAGACAGAGACAGAGACAGAGACAGAGACAGAGACAGAGACAGAGACAGAGACAGAGACAGAGACAGAGGCAGAAGCAGAGACTGAGACTGAGACAGAGACAGAGACAGAGACAGAAACAGCGACAGGCACAGGGAGACGGACACTGTCAGAGACAGAGACAGAGGAATAGACAGAGACAGAGACAGAAACAGCGACAGGCACAGGGAGAGGGACAGGGACAGAGACAGAGACAGAGACAGAGACAGAAACAGAGACGGAGGCAAAGACCGAGACAGAGGCAGGGACACAGACAGAGACAGAGACAGAGACAGAGACAGAGACAGAGACAGAGACAGAGACAGAGACAGAGATAGAGACAGAGACAGAGACAGAGACAGAGACAGAGACAGAGACTGAGACGCAGGCAGAGACAGAGACAGAGACAGTGACAGAGACAGAGACAGAGACAGAGACAGAGACAGAGGCAGAGACAGAGACAGAGACAGAGACAGAGACAGAGACAGAGACAGCGACAGAGACAGAGACAGAGACAGAGACAGAGACAGAGGCAGAGACAGAGACAGAGACAGAGACAGAGACAGAGACAGAGACAGAGACAGAGACAGAGACAGAGACAGAGACGGAGACAGAGACAGAGACAGAGACAGCGGCAGAGACAGGCACGGAGACAGAGACAGAGACAGAGACGGAGACAAAGACCGAGACAGAGACAGAGACCGAGACAGACACAGAGACTGAGACGCAGGCAGAGACAGAGACAGAGACAGTGACAGAGACAGAGACAGAGACGGAGACAGATACTGAGACAGAGACAGAGACAGACACAGAGACAGAGACAGAGACAGAGACACAGACAGAGACAGGGGCAGAGACAGAGACAGAGACAGAGATAGAGACAGGGCAGAGACAGAGACAGAGGAATAGACAGAGACAGAGACAGAAACAGCTACAGGCACAGGGAGAGGGACAGGTACAGAGACAGAGACTGAGACTGAGACAGAGACAGAGACAGAGACAGAGACAGAGACAGAAACAGAGACGGAGGCAAAGACCGAGACAGAGGCAGAGACACAGACAGAGACAGAGACAGAGACAGAGACAGAGACAGAGACAGAGACAGAGACAGAGACAGAGACAGAGACAGAGACAGAGACAGAGACAGAGACAGAGACACAGACGGAGACAGGGACAGAGACAGAGACAGAGACAGAGACAGAGACAGAGACAGAGACAGAGACAGAGACAGAGACAGAGACAGAGACAGAGACAGAGACAGAGACAGAGACAGAGACAGAGACAGAGACAGAGACAGAGACAGAGACAGAGACAGAGACAAAGACAGAGACGGAGACAAATACCGAGACAGAGACAGAGACCGAGACAGACACAGAGACTGAGACGCAGGCAGAGACAGAGACAGAGACAGTGACAGAGACAGAGACAGAGACAGAGACAGAGACTGAGACAGAGACAAAGACAGAGACAGAGACGGAGGCAGAGACAGAGACAGAGGAATAGACAGAGACAGAGACAGAAACAGCGACAGGCACAGGGAGAGGGACACTGTCAGAGACAGAGACAGAGGAATAGACAGAGACAGAGACAGAAACAGCGACAGGCACAGGGAGGGGGACAGGGACAGAGACAGAGACAGAGACAGAGACAGAAACAGAGACGGAGGCAAAGACCGAGACAGAGGCAGGGACACAGACAGAGACAGAGACAGAGACAGAGACAGAGACAGAGACAGAGACAGAGACAGAGACTGAGACTGAGACAGAGACAGAGACAGAGACAGAGACAGAGACAGAAACAGAGACGGATGCAAAGACCGAGACAGAGGCAGAGACACAGACAGAGACAGAGACAGAGACAGAGACAGAGACAGAGACAGAGACAGAGACAGAGACAGAGACAGAGACAGAGACACAGACGGAGACAGGGACAGAGACAGAGACAGAGACAGAGACAGAGACAGAGACAGAGACAGAGACAGAGACAGAGACAGAGACAGAGACAGAGACAGAGACAGAGACAGAGACAGAGACAGAGACAGAGACAGAGACAGAGACAGAGACAGAGACAGAGACAGAGACAGAGACAGAGACAGAGACAGAGACAAAGACAGAGACGGAGACAAATACCGAGACAGAGACAGAGACCGAGACAGACACAGAGACTGAGACGCAGGCAGAGACAGAGACAGAGACAGTGACAGAGACAGAGACAGAGACAGAGACAGAGACAGAGACTGAGACAGAGACAAAGACAGAGACAGAGACGGAGGCAGAGACAGAGACAGAGGAATAGACAGAGACAGAGACAGAAACAGCGACAGGCACAGGGAGAGGGACACTGTCAGAGACAGAGACAGAGGAATAGACAGAGACAGAGACAGAAACAGCGACAGGCACAGGGAGGGGGACAGGGACAGAGACAGAGACAGAGACAGAGACAGAAACAGAGACGGAGGCAAAGACCGAGACAGAGGCAGGGACACAGACAGAGACAGAGACAGAGACAGAGACAGAGACAGAGACAGAGACAGAGACAGAGACAGAGACAGAGACAGAGACAGAGATAGAGACAGAGACAGAGACAGAGACAGAGACAGAGACAGAGGCAGAGACAGAGGCAGAGAGAGAGACAGAGACAGAGACGGAGACAAAGACCGAGACAGAGACAGAGACAGAGACAGACACAGAGACTGAGACGCAGGCAGAGACACAGACAGAGACAGTGACAGAGACAGAGACAGAGACAGAGACAGAGACAGAGACAGAGACAGAGACAGAGACAGAGACAGAGACAGAGACAGAGACAGAGACAGAGACAGAGACAGAGACAGAGACAGAGACAGAGACAGAGACAGAGACAGACACAGAGACATAGACAGAGACAGAGACAGAGACAGAGACAGAGACAGAGACAGAGACAGACACAGAGACATAGACAGAGACAGAGACAGAGACAGAGACAGAGACAGAGACAGAGACAGAGACAGAGACAGAGACAGAGACAGAGACAGAGACAGAGACAGAGACAGAGACAGAGACGGAGACAAAGACCGAGACAGAGACAGATACAGAGACTGAGACGGAGACAGAGACAGAGACGGAGACAGAGACAGAGACAGAGACAGAGACAGAGACAGAGACAGAGACAGAGACAGAGACAGAGACAGAGACATAGACAGAGACAGAGACAGAGACAGAGACAGAGACAGAGACAGAGACAGAGACAGAGACAGAGACAGAGGCACAGACACAGAGACGGAGACGCAGAGACAGAGATGCAGAGACATAGAGACAGAGACAGAGACAGAGACGGAGACAGAGGCAGAGACAGACACAGAGACGGAGGCAGAGACAGAGACAGTGACAGAGACAGAGACGGAGACAGAGACAGAGACAGAGACAGAGACATAGACAGAGATAGAGACAGAGACAGAGACGGAGACAGAGACAGAGACAGAGACAGAGACAGAGACAGAGACAGAGACAGAGACAGAGACAGAGACAGAGACAGAGACAGAGACAGAGACAGAGACAGAGACAGAGACAGAGACAGAGACAGAGACAGAGACAGAGACAGAGACAGAGACAGAGACAGAGACAGAGACAGAGACAGAGACAGAGACGGAGACAGAGACAGAGACAGAGGAATAGACAGAGACAGAGACAGAAACAGCGACAGGCACAGGGAGAGGGACAGGGTCAGAGACAGAGACAGAGGAATAGACAGAGACAGAGACAGAAACAGCGACAGGCACAGGGAGAGGGACAGGGACAGGGACAGATACAGAGACAGAGATAGAGACAGAGACAGAGACAGAGACAGAGACAGAGACAGAGACAGAGACAGAGACAGAGACAGGGACAGAGACAGGGCAGAGACAGAGGCAGAGACAGAAACAGAGACGGAGACAAAGACCGAGACAGAGGCAGAGACAGAGGGAGAGACAGCGACAGAGACAGAGACAGAGACAGGGACAGAGACCGAGACAGAGACAAAGACAGAGACGGAGACAAATACCGAGACAGAGACAGAGACCGAGACAGACACAGAGACTGAGACGCAGGCAGAGACAGAGACAGAGACAGTGACAGAGACAGAGACAGAGACAGAGACAGAGACTGAGACAGAGACAAAGACAGAGACAGAGACGGAGGCAGAGACAGAGACAGAGACAGAGACAGAGACAGAGACAGAAACAGAGACGGAGGCAAAGACCGAGACAGAAGCAGGGACACAGACAGAGACAGGGACAGAGACAGAGACAGAGACAGAGACAGAGACAGAGACAGAGACAGAGACAGAGACAGAGGTAGAGACAGAGACAGAGACAGAGACAGAGACAGAGACAGAGACAGAGGCAGAGAGAGAGACAGAGACAGAGACGGAGACAAAGACCGAGACAGAGACAGAGACAGAGACAGACACAGAGACTGAGACGCAGGCAGAGACAGAGACAGAGACAGTGACAGAGACAGAGACAGAGACACAGACAGAGACAGTGACAGAGACAGAGACCGAGGCAGAGACTGAGACTGAGACAGAGACAGAGACAGAAACAGAGACAGAGACGGAGACAGAGACAGAGACAGAGACAGAGACATAGACAGAGATAGAGACAGAGACAGAGACAGGGACAGAGACAGGGCAGAGACAGAGGCAGAGACAGAAACAGAGACGGAGACAAAGACCGAGACAGAGGCAGAGACAGAGGGAGAGACAGCGACAGAGACAGAGACAGAGACAGGGACAGAGACCGAGACAGAGACAAAGACAGAGACGGAGACAAATACCGAGACAGAGACAGAGACCGAGACAGACACAGAGACTGAGACGCAGGCAGAGACAGAGACAGAGACAGTGACAGAGACAGAGACAGAGACAGAGACAGAGACTGAGACAGAGACAAAGACAGAGACAGAGACGGAGGCAGAGACAGAGACAGAGACAGAGACAGAGACAGAGACAGAAACAGAGACGGAGGCAAAGACCGAGACAGAAGCAGGGACACAGACAGAGACAGGGACAGAGACAGAGACAGAGACAGAGACAGAGACAGAGACAGAGACAGAGACAGAGACAGAGATAGAGACAGAGACAGAGACAGAGACAGAGACAGAGACAGAGACAGAGGCAGAAAGAGAGACAGAGACAGAGACGGAGACAAAGACCGAGACAGAGACAGAGACAGAGACAGACACAGAGACTGAGACGCAGGCAGAGACAGAGACAGAGACAGTGACAGAGACAGAGACAGAGACACAGACAGAGACAGTGACAGAGACAGAGACCGAGGCAGAGACTGAGACTGAGACAGAGACAGAGACAGAAACAGAGACGGAGACAAAGACCGAGACAGAGACAGAGACAGAGACAGAGACAGAGACAGAGACAGAGACAGAGACGGAGACAGAGACAGAGACAGAGGAATAGACAGAGACAGAGACAGAAACAGCGACAGGCACAGAGACAGAAACAGCGACAGGCACAGGGAGAGGGACAGGGTCAGAGACAGAGACAGAGACAGAAACAGCGACAGGCACAGGGAGAGGGACAGGGACAGGGACAGATACAGAGACAGAGATAGAGACAGAGACAGAGACAGAGACAGCGACAGAGACAGAAACAGAGACAGAGACAGAGACAGAGACAGAGACAGAGACAGAGACAGAGACAGAGACAGAGACAGGGACAGAGACAGAGACAGAGACATAGACAGAGACAGAGACAGAGACAGAGACGGAGACAGAGACAGAGACAGAGACAGAGACAGAGACAGAGACAGAGACAGAGACAGAGACAGAGACAGAGACAGAGACAGAGACAGAGACAGAGACAGAGACAGAGACAGAGACAGAGACAGAGACAGAGACGGAGACAGAGACAGAGACAGAGGAATAGACAGAGACAGAGACAGAAACAGCGACAGGCACAGGGAGAGGGACAGGGTCAGAGACAGAGACAGAGACAGAAACAGCGACAGGCACAGGGAGAGGGACAGGGACAGGGACAGATACAGAGACAGAGATAGAGACAGAGACAGAGACAGAGACAGAGACAGAGACAGAGACAGAGACAGAGACAGAGACAGAGACAGAAACAGAGACAGAGACGGAGACAGAGACAGAGACAGAGACAGAGACATAGACAGAGATAGAGACAGAGACAGAGACAGGGACAGAGACAGGGCAGAGACAGAGGCAGAGACAGAGACAGAGGCAGAGAGAGAGACAGAGACAGAGACGGAGACAAAGACCGAGACAGAGACAGAGACAGAGACAGACACAGAGACTGAGACGCAGGCAGAGACAGAGACAGAGACAGTGACAGAGACAGAGACAGAGACACAGACAGAGACAGTGACAGAGACAGAGACCGAGGCAGAGACTGAGACTGAGACAGAGACAGAGACAGAAACAGAGACAGAGACGGAGACAGAGACAGAGACAGAGACAGAGACATAGACAGAGATAGAGACAGAGACAGAGACAGGGACAGAGACAGGGCAGAGACAGAGGCAGAGACAGAAACAGAGACGGAGACAAAGACCGAGACAGAGGCAGAGACAGAGGGAGAGACAGCGACAGAGACAGAGACAGAGACAGGGACAGAGACCGAGACAGAGACAAAGACAGAGACGGAGACAAATACCGAGACAGAGACAGAGACCGAGACAGACACAGAGACTGAGACGCAGGCAGAGACAGAGACAGAGACAGTGACAGAGACAGAGACAGAGACAGAGACAGAGACTGAGACAGAGACAAAGACAGAGACAGAGACGGAGGCAGAGACAGAGACAGAGACAGAGACAGAGACAGAGACAGAAACAGAGACGGAGGCAAAGACCGAGACAGAAGCAGGGACACAGACAGAGACAGGGACAGAGACAGAGACAGAGACAGAGACAGAGACCGAGACAGAGACAGAGACAGAGACAGACACAGAGACTGAGACGCAGGCAGAGACAGAGACAGAGACAGTGACAGAGACAGAGACAGAGACACAGACAGAGACAGTGACAGAGACAGAGACCGAGGCAGAGACTGAGACTGAGACAGAGACAGAGACAGAAACAGAGACGGAGACAAAGACCGAGACAGAGACAGAGACAGAGACAGAGACAGAGACAGAGACAGAGACAGAGACAGAGACAGAGACAGAGACGGAGACAGAGACAGAGACAGAGGAATAGACAGAGACAGAGACAGAAACAGCGACAGGCACAGGGAGAGGGACAGGGTCAGAGACAGAGACAGAGACAGAAACAGCGACAGGCACAGGGAGAGGGACAGGGACAGGGACAGATACAGAGACAGAGATAGAGACAGAGACAGAGACAGAGACAGCGACAGAGACAGAAACAGAGACAGAGACAGAGACAGAGACAGAGACAGAGACAGAGACAGAGACAGAGACAGAGACAGAGACAGGGACAGAGACAGAGACAGAGACATAGACAGAGACAGAGACAGGGACAGAGACGGAGACAGAGACAGAGACAGAGACAGAGACAGAGACAGAGACAGAGACAGAGACAGAGACAGAGACAGAGACAGAGACAGAGACAGAGACAGAGACAGAGACAGAGACAGAGACAGAGACAGAGACGGAGACAGAGACAGAGACAGAGGAATAGACAGAGACAGAGACAGAAACAGCGACAGGCACAGGGAGAGGGACAGGGTCAGAGACAGAGACAGAGACAGAAACAGCGACAGGCACAGGGAGAGGGACAGGGACAGGGACAGATACAGAGACAGAGATAGAGACAGAGACAGAGACAGAGACAGAGACAGAGACAGAGACAGAGACAGAGACAGAGACAGAGACAGAGACAGAGACAGAAACAGAGACAGAGACGGAGACAGAGACAGAGACAGAGACAGAGACATAGACAGAGATAGAGACAGAGACAGAGACAGGGACAGAGACAGGGCAGAGACAGAGGCAGAGACAGAGACAGAGGCAGAGAGAGAGACAGAGACAGAGACGGAGACAAAGACCGAGACAGAGACAGAGACAGAGACAGACACAGAGACTGAGACGCAGGCAGAGACAGAGACAGAGACAGTGACAGAGACAGAGACAGAGACACAGACAGAGACAGTGACAGAGACAGAGACCGAGGCAGAGACTGAGACTGAGACAGAGACAGAGACAGAAACAGAGACAGAGACGGAGACAGAGACAGAGACAGAGACAGAGACATAGACAGAGATAGAGACAGAGACAGAGACAGGGACAGAGACAGGGCAGAGACAGAGGCAGAGACAGAAACAGAGACGGAGACAAAGACCGAGACAGAGGCAGAGACAGAGGGAGAGACAGCGACAGAGACAGAGACAGAGACAGGGACAGAGACCGAGACAGAGACAAAGACAGAGACGGAGACAAATACCGAGACAGAGACAGAGACCGAGACAGACACAGAGACTGAGACGCAGGCAGAGACAGAGACAGAGACAGTGACAGAGACAGAGACAGAGACAGAGACAGAGACTGAGACAGAGACAAAGACAGAGACAGAGACGGAGGCAGAGACAGAGACAGAGACAGAGACAGAGACAGAGACAGAAACAGAGACGGAGGCAAAGACCGAGACAGAAGCAGGGACACAGACAGAGACAGGGACAGAGACAGAGACAGAGACAGAGACAGAGACAGAGACAGAGACAGAGACAGAGACAGAGATAGAGACAGAGACAGAGACAGAGACAGAGACAGAGACAGAGACAGAGGCAGAGAGAGAGACAGAGACAGAGACGGAGACAAAGACCGAGACAGAGACAGAGACAGAGACAGACACAGAGACTGAGACGCAGGCAGAGACAGAGACAGAGACAGTGACAGAGACAGAGACAGAGACACAGACAGAGACAGTGACAGAGACAGAGACCGAGGCAGAGACTGAGACTGAGACAGAGACAGAGACAGAAACAGAGACGGAGACAAAGACCGAGACAGAGACAGAGACAGAGACAGAGACAGAGACAGAGACAGAGACAGAGACGGAGACAGAGACAGAGACAGAGGAATAGACAGAGACAGAGACAGAAACAGCGACAGGCACAGGGAGAGGGACAGGGTCAGAGACAGAGACAGAGACAGAAACAGCGACAGGCACAGGGAGAGGGACAGGGACAGGGACAGATACAGAGACAGAGATAGAGACAGAGACAGAGACAGAGACAGCGACAGAGACAGAAACAGAGACAGAGACAGAGACAGAGACAGAGACAGAGACAGAGACAGAGACAGAGACAGAGACAGGGACAGAGACAGAGACAGAGACATAGACAGAGACAGAGACAGAGACAGAGACGGAGACAGAGACAGAGACAGAGACAGAGACAGAGACAGAGACAGAGACAGAGACAGAGACAGAGACAGAGACAGAGACAGAGACAGAGACAGAGACAGAGACAGAGACAGAGACAGAGACGGAGACAGAGACAGAGACAGAGGAATAGACAGAGACAGAGACAGAAACAGCGACAGGCACAGGGAGAGGGACAGGGTCAGAGACAGAGACAGAGACAGAAACAGCGACAGGCACAGGGAGAGGGACAGGGACAGGGACAGATACAGAGACAGAGATAGAGACAGAGACAGAGACAGAGACAGAGACAGAGACAGAGACAGAGACAGAGACAGAGACAGAGACAGAGACAGAGACAGAGACAGAGACAGAGACAGAGACAGAGACAGAGACAGAGACAGAGACAGAGACAGGGACAGAGACAGAGACAGAGACAGAGACAGAGACAGAGACAGAGACAGAGACAGAGACAGAGACAGAGACAGAGACAGAGACAGAGACAGAGACAGAGACAGAGACATAGACAGAGGCAGAGACGGAGACAAAGACAGAGACAGAGACAGAGACACAGAGACAGAGACTGAGACAGAGACAGACACAGAGGCAGAAACCGAGACTGAGACAGAGACAGAGACAGAGACAGAGACAGAGACAGAGACAGAGACAGAGACAGAGACAGAGACAGAGACAGAGACAGAGACAGAGTCAGAGACGGAGACAAAGACCGAGACAGACGAAGGGACTGAGACAGAGGCAGAGACAGCGACAGAGACAGAGGCAGGAACACAGAGACGGAGACACAGAGACAGAGATGCAGAGACAGAGACAGAGACAGAGACAGAGACGGAGACAGAGGCAGAGACAGAGCCAGGGACGGAGATAGAGACAGAGACAGAGACAGAGACAGAGACAGAGACAGAGACATAGGCGGAGACAGAGACAGAGACAGAGACAGAGACAGAGACAGAGACAGAGACAGAGACAGAGACAGAAAGAGAGACGGAGGCAAAGACCGAGACAGAGGCAGAGACAAAGACAGAGACAGAGACAGAGACAGAGACAGAGACAGAGACAGAGACAGAGACAGAAAGAGAGACGGAGGCAAAGACCGAGACAGAGGCAGAGACACAGACAGAGGCAGAGACAGAGACAGAGACAGAGACAGAGACAGAGACAGAGACAGGGACAGAGACAGATACAGAGACTGAGACGGAGACAGAGACAGAGACAGAGACAGAGACAGAGACAGAGACAGAGACAGAGACAGAGACAGAGACAGAGACAGAGACAGAGACAGAGACAGAGACAGAGACAGAGACAGATACATAAAGACATAGGCACGGAGGCAGCGATGCAGAGACAGAGACAAAGAGACAGAGGCAGAGACACATAGACAGAGACCCAGAGACAGAGACAGAGATACTGACGGAGACAGAGACGGAGGCAGAGACAGAGACAGAGACAGAGACAGAGACAGAGACAGAGACAGAGACTGAGACAGAGGCAGAGACTGAGACTGAGACAGAGAGAGAGACAGAGACAGAGACATAGACAGAGACAGAGACAGAGACAGAGACAGAGACAGAGACAGGGACAGAGACAGAGAGAGAGACTGAGACTGAGACAGAGACAGAGACAGAGGCAGAGACACAGAGACGGAGACACAGAGACAGAGATGCAGAGACAGAGACAGAGACAGAGACAGAGACAGAGACAGAGATAGAGACAGGGCAGAGACAGAGGCAGAGACAGAAACAGAGACGGACACAAAGACCGAGACAGAGGCAGAGACAGAGGGCGAGACAGCGACAGAGACGGAGACAGAGACAGGGACAGAGACAGAGACAGAGACAGAGACAGAGACAGAGGCAGAGACTGAGACGGAGACAGAGACAGGGACAGAAACAGAGACGGAGGCAAAGACCGAGACAGAGGCCGAGACACAGACAGAGACAGAGAGAAAGACGGAGACGGAGACAGAGACAGAGACAGAGACAGAGACAGGGACAGAGACAGAGACAGAGACAGAGACAGAGACAGGGACAGAGACAGGGCAGAGACAGAGGCAGAGACAGAAACAGAGACGGAGACAAAGACCGAGACAGAGGCAGAGACAGAGGGAGAGACAGCGACAGAGACAGAGACAGAGACAGAGACAGGGACAGAGACAGAGACAGAGACAGAGACAGAGACTGAGACAGAGACAGAGACAGAGACAGAGACAGAGACAGAGACAGAGACAGAGACAGAGACAGAGACAGAGACAGAGGCAGAGACAGAGACAGAGACAGAGACAGAGGCAGAGACAGAGACAGGGACAGAGACAGGGACAGAGACAGAAACAGAGACGGAGGCAAAGACCGAGACAGAGGCAGGGACACAGACAGAGACAGAGACAGAGACAGAGACAGAGGCAGAGACAGATTCAGAGACAGAGACAGAGACAGAGACAGAGACAGAGACAGAGACAGAGACAGAGACAGAGGCAGAAGCAGAGACTGAGACTGAGACAGAGACAGAGACAGAGACAGAAACAGAGACGGAGGCAAAGACCGAGACAGAGGCAGAGACACAGACAGAGACAAAGACAGACACAGAGACAGAGACAGAGACAGAGACAGAGACAGAGACAGAGACAGAGACAGAGACAGAGACAGAGGCAGAGACAGAGACAGAGACAGAGACAGAGACAGAGACAGAGACAGAGACAGAGACGGAGACAAAGACCGAGACAGAGACAGAGACCGAGACAGACACAGAGACTGAGACGCAGGCAGAGACAGAGACAGAGACTGTGACAGAGACAGAGACAGAGACGGAGACAGATACTGAGACAGAGACAGAGACAGACACAGAGACAGAGACAGAGACAGAGACACAGACAGAGACAGGGGCAGAGACAGAGACAGAGACAGAGATAGAGACAGGGCAGAGACAGAGACAGAGGAATAGACAGAGACAGAGACAGAAACAGCTACAGGCACAGGGAGAGGGACAGGTACAGAGACAGAGACTGAGACTGAGACAGAGACAGAGACAGAGACAGAGACAGAGACAGAAACAGAGACGGAGGCAAAGACCGAGACAGAGGCAGAGACACAGACAGAGACAGAGACAGAGACAGAGACAGAGACAGAGACAGAGACAGAGACAGAGACAGAGACAGAGACAGAGACAGAGACAGAGACAGAGACACAGACGGAGACAGGGACAGAGACAGAGACAGAGACAGAGACAGAGACAGAGACAGAGACAGAGACAGAGACAGAGACAGAGACAGAGACAGAGACAGAGACAGAGACAGAGACAGAGACAGAGACAGAGACAG
The DNA here is from genome assembly GCA_945859595.2 of Megachile willughbiella. Taxonomy (NCBI): domain Eukaryota; kingdom Metazoa; phylum Arthropoda; class Insecta; order Hymenoptera; family Megachilidae; genus Megachile; species Megachile willughbiella. The sequence continues at coordinate 18,579 of CAMAOD020000265.1, forward strand.
AGACAGAGACAGAGACAGAGACAGAGACAGAGACAGAGACAAAGACAGAGACGGAGACAAATACCGAGACAGAGACAGAGACCGAGACAGACACAGAGACTGAGACGCAGGCAGAGACAGAGACAGAGACAGTGACAGAGACAGAGACAGAGACAGAGACAGAGACTGAGACAGAGACAAAGACAGAGACAGAGACGGAGGCAGAGACAGAGACAGAGGAATAGACAGAGACAGAGACAGAAACAGCGACAGGCACAGGGAGAGGGACACTGTCAGAGACAGAGACAGAGGAATAGACAGAGACAGAGACAGAAACAGCGACAGGCACAGGGAGGGGGACAGGGACAGAGACAGAGACAGAGACAGAGACAGAAACAGAGACGGAGGCAAAGACCGAGACAGAGGCAGGGACACAGACAGAGACAGAGACAGAGACAGAGACAGAGACAGAGACAGAGACAGAGACAGAGACAGAGACAGAGACAGAGATAGAGACAGAGACAGAGACAGAGACAGAGACAGAGACAGAGACAGAGGCAGAGACAGAGGCAGAGAGAGAGACAGAGACAGAGACGGAGACAAAGACCGAGACAGAGACAGAGACAGAGACAGACACAGAGACTGAGACGCAGGCAGAGACACAGACAGAGACAGTGACAGAGACAGAGACAGAGACAGAGACAGAGACAGAGACAGAGACAGAGACAGAGACAGAGACAGAGACAGAGACAGAGACAGAGACAGAGACAGAGACAGAGACAGAGACAGAGACAGAGACAGAGACAGAGACAGAGACAGACACAGAGACATAGACAGAGACAGAGACAGAGACAGAGACAGAGACAGAGACAGAGACAGAGACAGAGACAGAGACAGAGACAGAGACAGAGACAGAGACAGAGACAGAGACAGAGACGGAGACAAAGACCGAGACAGAGACAGATACAGAGACTGAGACGGAGACAGAGACAGAGACGGAGACAGAGACAGAGACAGAGACAGAGACAGAGACAGAGACAGAGACAGAGACAGAGACAGAGACAGAGACAGAGACATAGACAGAGACAGAGACAGAGACAGAGACAGAGACAGAGACAGAGACAGAGACAGAGACAGAGGCACAGACACAGAGACGGAGACGCAGAGACAGAGATGCAGAGACATAGAGACAGAGACAGAGACAGAGACGGAGACAGAGGCAGAGACAGACACAGAGACGGAGGCAGAGACAGAGACAGTGACAGAGACAGAGACGGAGACAGAGACAGAGACAGAGACAGAGACATAGACAGAGATAGAGACAGAGACAGAGACGGAGACAGAGACAGAGACAGAGACAGAGACAGAGACAGAGACACAGACAGAGACAGAGACAGAGACAGAGACAGAGACAGAGACAGAGACAGAGACAGAGACAGAGACAGAGACAGAGACAGAGACAGAGACAGAGACAGAGACAGAGACAGAGACAGAGACGGAGACAGAGACAGAGACAGAGGAATAGACAGAGACAGAGACAGAAACAGCGACAGGCACAGGGAGAGGGACAGGGTCAGAGACAGAGACAGAGGAATAGACAGAGACAGAGACAGAAACAGCGACAGGCACAGGGAGAGGGACAGGGACAGGGACAGATACAGAGACAGAGATAGAGACAGAGACAGAGACAGAGACAGAGACAGAGACAGAGACAGAGACAGAGACAGGGACAGAGACAGGGCAGAGACAGAGGCAGAGACAGAAACAGAGACGGAGACAAAGACCGAGACAGAGGCAGAGACAGAGGGAGAGACAGCGACAGAGACAGAGGCAGAGACAGGGACAGAGACCGAGACAGAGACAAAGACAGAGACGGAGACAAATACCGAGACAGAGACAGAGACCGAGACAGACACAGAGACTGAGACGCAGGCAGAGACAGAGACAGAGACAGTGACAGAGACAGAGACAGAGACAGAGACAGAGACTGAGACAGAGACAAAGACAGAGACAGAGACGGAGGCAGAGACAGAGACAGAGACAGAGACAGAGACAGAGACAGAAACAGAGACGGAGGCAAAGACCGAGACAGAAGCAGGGACACAGACAGAGACAGGGACAGAGACAGAGACAGAGACAGAGACAGAGACAGAGACAGAGACAGAGACAGAGATAGAGACAGAGACAGAGACAGAGACAGAGACAGAGACAGAGACAGAGGCAGAGAGAGAGACAGAGACAGAGACGGAGACAAAGACCGAGACAGAGACAGAGACAGAGACAGACACAGAGACTGAGACGCAGGCAGAGACAGAGACAGAGACAGTGACAGAGACAGAGACACAGACAGAGACAGTGACAGAGACAGAGACCGAGGCAGAGACTGAGACTGAGACAGAGACAGAGACAGAAACAGAGACGGAGACAAAGACCGAGACAGAGACAGAGACAGAGACAGAGACAGAGACAGAGACAGAGACAGAGACAGAGACAGAGACGGAGACAGAGACAGAGACAGAGGAATAGACAGAGACAGAGACAGAAACAGCGACAGGCACAGGGAGAGGTACAGGGTCAGAGACAGAGACAGAGACAGAAACAGCGACAGGCACAGGGAGAGGGACAGGGACAGGGACAGAGACAGAGACAGAGACAGAGACAGAGACAGAGACAGAGACAGAGACAGAGACAGAGACAGAGACAGAGACAGAGACAGAGACAGAGACAGAGACAGAGACAGAGACAGAGACAGAGACAGAGACAGAGACAGAGACAGAGACAGAGACAGAGACAAAGACAGAGACGGAGACAAATACCGAGACAGAGACAGAGACCGAGACAGACACAGAGACTGAGACGCAGGCAGAGACAGAGACAGAGACAGTGACAGAGACAGAGACAGAGACAGAGACAGAGACTGAGACAGAGACAAAGACAGAGACAGAGACGGAGGCAGAGACAGAGACAGAGGAATAGACAGAGACAGAGACAGAAACAGCGACAGGCACAGGGAGAGGGACACTGTCAGAGACAGAGACAGAGGAATAGACAGAGACAGAGACAGAAACAGCGACAGGCACAGGGAGGGGGACAGGGACAGAGACAGAGACAGAGACAGAGACAGAAACAGAGACGGAGGCAAAGACCGAGACAGAGGCAGGGACACAGACAGAGACAGAGACAGAGACAGAGACAGAGACAGAGACAGAGACAGAGACAGAGACAGAGACAGAGACAGAGATAGAGACAGAGACAGAGACAGAGACAGAGACAGAGACAGAGACAGAGGCAGAGACAGAGGCAGAGAGAGAGACAGAGACAGAGACGGAGACAAAGACCGAGACAGAGACAGAGACAGAGACAGACACAGAGACTGAGACGCAGGCAGAGACACAGACAGAGACAGTGACAGAGACAGAGACAGAGACAGAGACAGAGACAGAGACAGAGACAGAGACAGAGACAGAGACAGAGACAGAGACAGAGACAGAGACAGAGACAGAGACAGAGACAGAGACAGAGACAGAGACAGAGACAGAGACAGAGACAGACACAGAGACATAGACAGAGACAGAGACAGAGACAGAGACAGAGACAGAGACAGAGACAGAGACAGAGACAGAGACAGAGACAGAGACAGAGACAGAGACAGAGACAGAGACAGAGACGGAGACAAAGACCGAGACAGAGACAGATACAGAGACTGAGACGGAGACAGAGACAGAGACGGAGACAGAGACAGAGACAGAGACAGAGACAGAGACAGAGACAGAGACAGAGACAGAGACAGAGACAGAGACAGAGACATAGACAGAGACAGAGACAGAGACAGAGACAGAGACAGAGACAGAGACAGAGACAGAGACAGAGGCACAGACACAGAGACGGAGACGCAGAGACAGAGATGCAGAGACATAGAGACAGAGACAGAGACAGAGACGGAGACAGAGGCAGAGACAGACACAGAGACGGAGGCAGAGACAGAGACAGTGACAGAGACAGAGACGGAGACAGAGACAGAGACAGAGACAGAGACATAGACAGAGATAGAGACAGAGACAGAGACGGAGACAGAGACAGAGACAGAGACAGAGACAGAGACAGAGACACAGACAGAGACAGAGACAGAGACAGAGACAGAGACAGAGACAGAGACAGAGACAGAGACAGAGACAGAGACAGAGACAGAGACAGAGACAGAGACAGAGACAGAGACAGAGACAGAGACGGAGACAGAGACAGAGACAGAGGAATAGACAGAGACAGAGACAGAAACAGCGACAGGCACAGGGAGAGGGACAGGGTCAGAGACAGAGACAGAGGAATAGACAGAGACAGAGACAGAAACAGCGACAGGCACAGGGAGAGGGACAGGGACAGGGACAGATACAGAGACAGAGATAGAGACAGAGACAGAGACAGAGACAGAGACAGAGACAGAGACAGAGACAGAGACAGGGACAGAGACAGGGCAGAGACAGAGGCAGAGACAGAAACAGAGACGGAGACAAAGACCGAGACAGAGGCAGAGACAGAGGGAGAGACAGCGACAGAGACAGAGGCAGAGACAGGGACAGAGACCGAGACAGAGACAAAGACAGAGACGGAGACAAATACCGAGACAGAGACAGAGACCGAGACAGACACAGAGACTGAGACGCAGGCAGAGACAGAGACAGAGACAGTGACAGAGACAGAGACAGAGACAGAGACAGAGACTGAGACAGAGACAAAGACAGAGACAGAGACGGAGGCAGAGACAGAGACAGAGACAGAGACAGAGACAGAGACAGAAACAGAGACGGAGGCAAAGACCGAGACAGAAGCAGGGACACAGACAGAGACAGGGACAGAGACAGAGACAGAGACAGAGACAGAGACAGAGACAGAGACAGAGACAGAGATAGAGACAGAGACAGAGACAGAGACAGAGACAGAGACAGAGACAGAGGCAGAGAGAGAGACAGAGACAGAGACGGAGACAAAGACCGAGACAGAGACAGAGACAGAGACAGACACAGAGACTGAGACGCAGGCAGAGACAGAGACAGAGACAGTGACAGAGACAGAGACACAGACAGAGACAGTGACAGAGACAGAGACCGAGGCAGAGACTGAGACTGAGACAGAGACAGAGACAGAAACAGAGACGGAGACAAAGACCGAGACAGAGACAGAGACAGAGACAGAGACAGAGACAGAGACAGAGACAGAGACAGAGACAGAGACGGAGACAGAGACAGAGACAGAGGAATAGACAGAGACAGAGACAGAAACAGCGACAGGCACAGGGAGAGGTACAGGGTCAGAGACAGAGACAGAGACAGAAACAGCGACAGGCACAGGGAGAGGGACAGGGACAGGGACAGATACAGAGACAGAGATAGAGACAGAGACAGAGACAGAGACAGAGACAGAGACAGAGACAGAGACAGAGACAGAGACAGAGACAGAGACAGAGACAGAGACAGAGACAGAGACAGGGACAGAGACAGAGACAGAGACATAGACAGAGACAGAGACAGAGACAGAGACGGAGACAGAGACAGAGACAGAGACAGAGACAGAGACAGAGACAGAGACAGAGACAGAGACAGAGACAGAGACAGAGACAGAGACAGAGACAGAGACAGAGACAGAGACAGAGACAGAGACGGAGACAGAGACAGAGACAGAGGAATAGACAGAGACAGAGACAGAAACAGCGACAGGCACAGGGAGAGGGACATGGTCAGAGACAGAGACAGAGACAGAAACAGCGACAGGCACAGGGAGAGGGACAGGGACAGGGACAGATACAGAGACAGAGATAGAGACAGAGACAGAGACAGAGACAGAGACAGAGACAGAGACAGAGACAGAGACAGAGACAGAGACAGAGACAGAGACAGAGACAGAGACAGAGACAGAGACAGAGACAGAGACAGAGACAGGGACAGAGACAGAGACAGAGACAGAGACAGAGACAGAGACAGAGACAGAGACAGAGACAGAGACAGAGACAGAGACAGAGACAGAGACAGAGACAGAGACAGAGACAGAGACAGAGACATAGACAGAGGCAGAGACGGAGACAAAGACAGAGACAGAGACAGAGACACAGAGACAGAGACACAGATACAGAGACAAAGACAGAGACAAAGACAGAGATAAAGGCAGAGAAAAGACAGAGACAAGGAGACGGAGACAAAGAGACGGAGACACAGAGACAGAGACACAGAGACAGAGACACAGAAACAGAGACACAGAGACAGAGACACAGAGACAGAGACACAGAGACACAGAGACAGAGACTCGGAGACAGAGACAGAGACAGAGACAGAGACTGAGACAGAGACAGACACAGAGGCAGAAACCGAGACTGAGACAGAGACAGAGACAGAGACAGAGACAGAGACAGAGACAGAGACAGAGACAGAGACAGAGACAGAGACAGAGACAGAGACAGAGACAGAGACAGAGACAGAGTCAGAGACGGAGACAAAGACCGAGACAGACGAAGGGACTGAGACAGAGGCAGAGACAGCGACAGAGACAGAGGCAGGGACACAGAGACGGAGACACAGAGACAGAGATGCAGAGACAGAGACAGAGACAGAGACAGAGACGGAGACAGAGGCAGAGACAGAGCCAGGGACGGAGATAGAGACAGAGACAGAGACAGAGACAGAGACAGAGACAGAGACATAGGCGGAGACAGAGACAGAGACAGAGACAGAGACAGAGACAGAGACAGAGACAGAGACAGAGACAGAGACAGAAAGAGAGACGGAGGCAAAGACCGAGACAGAGGCAGAGACAAAGACAGAGACAGAGACAGAGACAGAGGCAGAGACAGAGACAGAGACAGAGACAGAAAGAGAGACGGAGGCAAAGACCGAGACAGAGGCAGAGACACAGACAGAGACAGAGACAGAGACAGAGACAGAGACAGAGACAGAGACAGAGACAGAGACAGAGACAGGGACAGAGACAGATACAGAGACTGAGACGGAGACAGAGACAGAGACAGAGACAGAGACAGAGACAGAGACAGAGACAGAGACAGAGACAGAGACAGAGACAGATACATAAAGACATAGGCACGGAGGCAGCGATGCAGAGACAGAGACAAAGAGACAGAGGCAGAGACACATAGACAGAGACCCAGAGACAGAGACAGAGATACTGACGGAGACAGAGACGGAGGCAGAGACAGAGACAGAGACAGAGACAGAGACAGAGACAGAGACAGAGACAGAGACTGAGACGGAGGCAGAGACTGAGACTGAGACAGAGAGAGAGACAGAGACAGAGACATAGACAGAGACAGAGACAGAGACAGAGACAGAGACAGAGACAGAGACAGGGACAGAGACAGGGCAGAGACAGAGGCAGAGACAGAAACAGAGACGGAGACAAAGACCGAGACAGAGGCAGAGACAGAGGGAGAGACAGCGACAGAGACAGAGACAGAGACAGAGACAGGGACAGAGACAGAGACAGAGACAGAGACAGAGACAGAGACAGAGACAGAGACAGAGACAGAGACAGAGACAGAAACAGAGACAGAGACAGAGACAGAGACAGAGACAGAGACAGAGACAGAGACAGAGACAGAGACAGAGACAGAGACAGAGACAGAGACAGAGACAGAGACAGAGACAGAGACTGAGACTGAGACAGAGACAGAGACAGAGGCAGAGACACAGAGACGGAGACACAGAGACAGAGATGCAGAGACAGAGACAGAGACAGAGACAGAGACAGAGACAGAGATAGAGACAGGGCAGAGACAGAGGCAGAGACAGAAACAGAGACGGACACAAAGACCGAGACAGAGGCAGAGACAGAGGGCGAGACAGCGACAGAGACGGAGACAGAGACAGGGACAGAGACAGAGACAGAGACAGAGACAGAGGCAGAGACTGAGACAGAGACAGAGACAGAGACAGAGACAGAGACAGATACAGAGACTGGGACGGAGACGGAGACAGAGACAGAGACAGAGACAGGGACAGAGACAGGGCAGAGACAGAGGCAGAGACAGAAACAGAGACGGAGACAAAGACCGAGACAGAGGCAGAGACAGAGGGAGAGACAGCGACAGAGACAGAGACAGAGACAGGGACAGAGACAGAGACAGAGACAGAGACAGAGGCAGAGACTGAGAGAGAGACAGAGACAGAGACAGAGACAGAGACAGATACAGAGACTGAGACGGAGACAGAGACAGAGACGTAGACGGAGATAGAGGCAGAGACAGAGACAGAGACAGAGACAGAGACAGAGACAGAGACGGAGGCTGAGACAGGGACAGAGACAGAGACAGAAACATAAAGACATAGGCACGGAGGCAGAGATGCAGAGACACTGACAAAGAGACAGAGGCAGAGACACATAGACAGAGACCCAGAGACAGAGACAGAGACACTGACCGAGACAGAGACGGAGGCAGAGACAGAGACAGAGACAGAGACAGAGACAGAGACAGAGACAGAGACAGAGACAGAGACTGGGACAGAGGCAGAGACTGAGACTGAGACAGAGAGAGAGACAGAGACAGAGACATAGACAGAGACAGAGACAAAGACAGAGACAGAGACAGAGACAGAGACAGAGACAGGGACAGAGACAGGGCAGAGACAGAGGCAGAGACAGAAACAGAGACGCAGACAAAGACCGAGACAGAGGCAGAGACAGAGGGAGAGACAGCGACAGAGACAGAGACAGAGACAGGGACAGAGACAGAGACAGAGACAGAGACAGAGACAGAGGGAGAGACAGCGACAGAGACAGAGACAGAGACAGAGACAGAGACAGAGACAGAGACAGAGACAGAGACAGAGACAGAGACAGAGACAGAGACAGAGACAGAGACAGAGACAGAGACAGAGACAGAGACAGAGACAGAGAGACAGAGGCGCAGAGACAGAGACACAGAGACAGATGCACACAGACAGAGGCCCAGAGACAGAGACACAGAGACGGAGACACAGAGGCAGAGGCAGAGGCAGAGACAGAGAGACAGAGACACAGAGACACGGAGACAGAGACAAAGAGACGGAGACACAGAGACAGAGACACAGAGACAGAGGCACATAGACAGAGTCACAGATACACAGAGACACAGAGACAGAGACACAGAGACAGAGACACAGAGGCATAGACACAGAGACAGAGACACAGAGACAGAGACACAGAGACAGAGACACAGAGACAGAGACTCAGAGACAGAGACACAGAGACAGAGACACAGAGACACAGAGACAGAGACTCGGAGACAGAGACAGAGACAGAGACTGAGACAGAGACAGACACAGAGACAGAGACAGAGACAGAGACAGAGACAGAGACAGAGACAGAGACAGAGTCAGAGACGGAGACAAAGACCGAGACAGACGCAGGGACTGAGACAGAGGCAGAGACAGCGACACAGACAGAGACAGAGACAGAGGCAGAGACAGAGACAGAAATTGAGACAGGGCAGGGACAGAGGCAGAGACAGAAACAGAGACGGAGACAAAGACCGAGACAGAGGCAGAGACAGAGGGAGAGACAGCGACAGAGACAGAGACAGAGACAGGGACAGAGACAGAGACAGAGACAGAGACAGAGGCAGAGACTGAGAGAGAGACAGAGACAGAGACAGAGACAGAGACAGAGACAGAGACAGAGACAGAGACAGAAACAGAGACAGAGACAGAGACAGAGACAGAGACAGAGACAGAGACAGAGACAGAGACAGAAACAGAGACGGAGGCAAAGACCGAGACAGAAGCAGGGACACAGACAGAGACAGGGACAGAGACAGAGACAGAGACAGAGACAGAGACAGAGACAGAGACAGAGACAGAGACAGAGATAGAGACAGAGACAGAGACAGAGACAGAGACAGAGACAGAGACAGAGGCAGAGAGAGAGACAGAGACAGAGACGGAGACAAAGACCGAGACAGAGACAGAGACAGAGACAGACACAGAGACTGAGACGCAGGCAGAGACAGAGACAGAGACAGTGACAGAGACAGAGACACAGACAGAGACAGTGACAGAGACAGAGACCGAGGCAGAGACTGAGACTGAGACAGAGACAGAGACAGAAACAGAGACGGAGACAAAGACCGAGACAGAGACAGAGACAGAGACAGAGACAGAGACAGAGACAGAGACAGAGACAGAGACAGAGACAGAGACGGAGACAGAGACAGAGACAGAGGAATAGACAGAGACAGAGACAGAAACAGCGACAGGCACAGGGAGAGGGACAGGGTCAGAGACAGAGACAGAGACAGAAACAGCGACAGGCACAGGGAGAGGGACAGGGACAGGGACAGATACAGAGACAGAGATAGAGACAGAGACAGAGACAGAGACAGAGACAGAGACAGAGACAGAGACAGAGACAGAGACAGAGACAGAGACAGAGACAGAGACAGAGACAGAGACAGGGACAGAGACAGAGACAGAGACATAGACAGAGACAGAGACAGAGACAGAGACGGAGACAGAGACAGAGACAGAGACAGAGACAGAGACAGAGACAGAGACAGAGACAGAGACAGAGACAGAGACAGAGACAGAGACAGAGACAGAGACAGAGACAGAGACAGAGACAGAGACGGAGACAGAGACAGAGACAGAGGAATAGACAGAGACAGAGACAGAAACAGCGACAGGCACAGGGAGAGGGACATGGTCAGAGACAGAGACAGAGACAGAAACAGCGACAGGCACAGGGAGAGGGACAGGGACAGGGACAGATACAGAGACAGAGATAGAGACAGAGACAGAGACAGAGACAGAGACAGAGACAGAGACAGAGACAGAGACAGAGACAGAGACAGAGACAGAGACAGAGACAGAGACAGAGACAGAGACAGAGACAGAGACAGAGACAGGGACAGAGACAGAGACAGAGACAGAGACAGAGACAGAAACAGAGACAGAGACAGAGACAGAGACAGAGACAGAGACAGAGACAGAGACAGAGACAGAGACAGAGACAGAGACAGAGACATAGACAGAGGCAGAGACGGAGACAAAGACAGAGACAGAGACAGAGACACAGAGACAGAGACACAGATACAGAGACAAAGACAGAGACAAAGACAGAGATAAAGGCAGAGAAAAGACAGAGACAAGGAGACGGAGACAAAGAGACGGAGACACAGAGACAGAGACACAGAGACAGAGACACAGAAACAGAGACACAGAGACAGAGACACAGAGACAGAGACACAGAGACACAGAGACAGAGACTCGGAGACAGAGACAGAGACAGAGACAGAGACTGAGACAGAGACAGACACAGAGGCAGAAACCGAGACTGAGACAGAGACAGAGACAGAGACAGAGACAGAGACAGAGACAGAGACAGAGACAGAGACAGAGACAGAGACAGAGACAGAGACAGAGACAGAGACAGAGTCAGAGACGGAGACAAAGACCGAGACAGACGAAGGGACTGAGACAGAGGCAGAGACAGCGACAGAGACAGAGGCAGGGACACAGAGACGGAGACACAGAGACAGAGATGCAGAGACAGAGACAGAGACAGAGACAGAGACGGAGACAGAGGCAGAGACAGAGCCAGGGACGGAGATAGAGACAGAGACAGAGACAGAGACAGAGACAGAGACAGAGACATAGGCGGAGACAGAGACAGAGACAGAGACAGAGACAGAGACAGAGACAGAGACAGAGACAGAGACAGAGACAGAAAGAGAGACGGAGGCAAAGACCGAGACAGAGGCAGAGACAAAGACAGAGACAGAGACAGAGACAGAGGCAGAGACAGAGACAGAGACAGAGACAGAAAGAGAGACGGAGGCAAAGACCGAGACAGAGGCAGAGACACAGACAGAGACAGAGACAGAGACAGAGACAGAGACAGAGACAGAGACAGAGACAGAGACAGGGACAGAGACAGATACAGAGACTGAGACGGAGACAGAGACAGAGACAGAGACAGAGACAGAGACAGAGACAGAGACAGAGACAGATACATAAAGACATAGGCACGGAGGCAGCGATGCAGAGACAGAGACAAAGAGACAGAGGCAGAGACACATAGACAGAGACCCAGAGACAGAGACAGAGATACTGACGGAGACAGAGACGGAGGCAGAGACAGAGACAGAGACAGAGACAGAGACAGAGACAGAGACAGAGACAGAGACTGAGACGGAGGCAGAGACTGAGACTGAGACAGAGGGAGAGACAGCGTCAGAGACAGAGACAGAGACAGGGACAGAGACAGAGACAGAGACAGAGACAGAGGCAGAGACTGAGAGAGAGACAGAGACAGAGACAGAGACAGAGACAGATACAGAGACTGAGACGGAGACAGAGACAGAGACGGAGACGGAGATAGAGGCAGAGACAGAGACAGAGACAGAGACAGAGACAGAGACAGAGACAGAGACAGAGACAGAGACAGAGACAGAGACAGAGACAGAGACAGAGACAGAGACAGAGACAGAGACAGAGACAGAGACAGACACAGAGACAGAGACAGAGACAGAGACAGAGACAGAGACAGAGACAGAGACTGAGACTGAGACAGAGACAGAGACAGAGGCAGAGACACAGAGACGGAGACACAGAGACAGAGATGCAGAGACAGAGACAGAGACAGAGACAGAGACAGAAATTGAGACAGGGCAGGGACAGAGGCAGAGACAGAAACAGAGACGGACACAAAGACCGAGACAGAGGCAGAGACAGAGGGCGAGACAGCGACAGAGACAGAGACAGAGACAGGGACAGAGACAGAGACAGAGACAGAGACAGAGGCAGAGACTGAGACAGAGACAGAGACAGAGACAGAGACAGAGACAGATACAGAGACTGGGACGGAGACGGAGACAGAGACAGAGACAGAGACAGGGACAGAGACAGGGCAGAGACAGAGACAGAGACAGAGACAGAGACAGAGACAGAGACAGAGACAGAGACAGAGACAGAGACAGATACATAAAGACATAGGCACGGAGGCAGCGATGCAGAGACAGAGACAAAGAGACAGAGGCAGAGACACATAGACAGAGACCCAGAGACAGAGACAGAGATACTGACGGAGACAGAGACGGAGGCAGAGACAGAGACAGAGACAGAGACAGAGACAGAGACAGAGACAGAGACAGAGACAGAGACTGAGACGGAGGCAGAGACTGAGACTGAGACAGAGAGAGAGACAGAGACAGAGACATAGACAGAGACAGAGACAGAGACAGAGACAGAGACAGAGACAGAGACAGAGACAGGGACAGAGACAGGGCAGAGACAGAGGCAGAGACAGAAACAGAGACGGAGACAAAGACCGAGACAGAGGCAGAGACAGAGGGAGAGACAGCGACAGAGACAGAGACAGAGACAGAGACAGGGACAGAGACAGAGACAGAGACAGAGACAGAGACAGAGACAGAGACAGAGACAGAGACAGAGACAGAGACAGAAACAGAGACAGAGACAGAGACAGAGACAGAGACAGAGACAGAGACAGAGACAGAGACAGAGACAGAGACAGAGACAGAGACAGAGACAGAGACAGAGACAGAGACAGAGACTGAGACTGAGACAGAGACAGAGACAGAGGCAGAGACACAGAGACGGAGACACAGAGACAGAGATGCAGAGACAGAGACAGAGACAGAGACAGAGACAGAGACAGAGATAGAGACAGGGCAGAGACAGAGGCAGAGACAGAAACAGAGACGGACACAAAGACCGAGACAGAGGCAGAGACAGAGGGCGAGACAGCGACAGAGACGGAGACAGAGACAGGGACAGAGACAGAGACAGAGACAGAGACAGAGACAGAGGCAGAGACTGAGACAGAGACAGAGACAGAGACAGAGACAGAGACAGATACAGAGACTGGGACGGAGACGGAGACAGAGACAGAGACAGAGACAGGGACAGAGACAGGGCAGAGACAGAGGCAGAGACAGAAACAGAGACGGAGACAAAGACCGAGACAGAGGCAGAGACAGAGGGAGAGACAGCGACAGAGACAGAGACAGAGACAGGGACAGAGACAGAGACAGAGACAGAGACAGAGGCAGAGACTGAGAGAGAGACAGAGACAGAGACAGAGACAGAGACAGATACAGAGACTGAGACGGAGACAGAGACAGAGACGTAGACGGAGATAGAGGCAGAGACAGAGACAGAGACAGAGACAGAGACAGAGACAGAGACGGAGGCTGAGACAGGGACAGAGACAGAGACAGAAACATAAAGACATAGGCACGGAGGCAGAGATGCAGAGACACTGACAAAGAGACAGAGGCAGAGACACATAGACAGAGACCCAGAGACAGAGACAGAGACACTGACCGAGACAGAGACGGAGGCAGAGACAGAGACAGAGACAGAGACAGAGACAGAGACAGAGACAGAGACAGAGACAGAGACTGGGACAGAGGCAGAGACTGAGACTGAGACAGAGAGAGAGACAGAGACAGAGACATAGACAGAGACAGAGACAAAGACAGAGACAGAGACAGAGACAGAGACAGAGACAGGGACAGAGACAGGGCAGAGACAGAGGCAGAGACAGAAACAGAGACGCAGACAAAGACCGAGACAGAGGCAGAGACAGAGGGAGAGACAGCGACAGAGACAGAGACAGAGACAGGGACAGAGACAGAGACAGAGACAGAGACAGAGACAGAGGGAGAGACAGCGACAGAGACAGAGACAGAGACAGAGACAGAGACAGAGACAGAGACAGAGACAGAGACAGAGACAGAGACAGAGACAGAGACAGAGACAGAGACAGAGACAGAGACAGAGACAGAGACAGAGACAGAGAGACAGAGGCGCAGAGACAGAGACACAGAGACAGATGCACACAGACAGAGGCCCAGAGACAGAGACACAGAGACGGAGACACAGAGGCAGAGGCAGAGGCAGAGACAGAGAGACAGAGACACAGAGACACGGAGACAGAGACAAAGAGACGGAGACACAGAGACAGAGACACAGAGACAGAGGCACATAGACAGAGTCACAGATACACAGAGACACAGAGACAGAGACACAGAGACAGAGACACAGAGGCATAGACACAGAGACAGAGACACAGAGACAGAGACACAGAGACAGAGACACAGAGACAGAGACTCAGAGACAGAGACACAGAGACAGAGACACAGAGACACAGAGACAGAGACAGAGACAGAGACTGAGACAGAGACAGACACAGAGACAGAGACAGAGACAGAGACAGAGACAGAGACAGAGACAGAGACAGAGTCAGAGACGGAGACAAAGACCGAGACAGACGCAGGGACTGAGACAGAGGCAGAGACAGCGACACAGACAGAGACAGAGACAGAGGCAGAGACAGAGACAGAAATTGAGACAGGGCAGGGACAGAGGCAGAGACAGAAACAGAGACGGAGACAAAGACCGAGACAGAGGCAGAGACAGAGGGAGAGACAGCGACAGAGACAGAGACAGAGACAGGGACAGAGACAGAGACAGAGACAGAGACAGAGGCAGAGACTGAGAGAGAGACAGAGACAGAGACAGAGACAGAGACAGAGACAGAGACAGAGACAGAGACAGAGACAGAAACAGAGACAGAGACAGAGACAGAGACAGAGACAGAGACAGAGACAGAGACAGAGACAGAGACAGAGACAGAGACAGAGACAGAGACAGAGACAGAGACAGAGACAGAGACTGAGACTGAGACAGAGACAGAGACAGAGGCAGAGACACAGAGACGGAGACACAGAGACAGAGATGCAGAGACAGAGACAGAGGCAGAGACACAGAGACGGAGACACAGAGACAGAGATGCAGAGACAGAGACAGAGACAGAGACAGAGACAGAGACAGAGATAGAGACAGGGCAGAGACAGAGGCAGAGACAGAAACAGAGACGGACACAAAGACCGAGACAGAGGCAGAGACAGAGGGCGAGACAGCGACAGAGACGGAGACAGAGACAGGGACAGAGACAGAGACAGAGACAGAGACAGAGGCAGAGACTGAGACAGAGACAGAGACAGAGACAGAGACAGAGACAGATACAGAGACTGGGACGGAGACGGAGACAGAGACAGAGACAGAGACAGGGACAGAGACAGGGCAGAGACAGAGGCAGAGACAGAAACAGAGACGGAGACAAAGACCGAGACAGAGGCAGAGACAGAGGGAGAGACAGCGACAGAGACAGAGACAGAGACAGGGACAGAGACAGAGACAGAGACAGAGACAGAGGCAGAGACTGAGAGAGAGACAGAGACAGAGACAGAGACAGAGACAGATACAGAGACTGAGACGGAGACAGAGACAGAGACGGAGACGGAGATAGAGGCAGAGACAGAGACAGAGACAGAGACAGAGACAGAGACAGAGACAGAGACAGAGACGGAGGCAGAGACAGAGGGAGAGACAGCGACAGAGACAGAGACAGAGACAGGGACAGAGACAGAGACAGAGACAGAGACAGAGACAGAGGGAGAGACAGCGACAGAGACAGAGACAGAGACAGAGACAGAGACAGAGACAGAGACAGAGACAGAGACAGAGACAGAGACAGAGACAGAGACAGAGACAGAGAGACAGAGGCGCAGAGACAGAGACACAGAGACAGATGCACACAGACAGAGGCCCAGAGACAGAGACACAGAGACGGAGACACAGAGGCAGAGGCAGAGGCAGAGACAGAGAGACAGAGACACAGAGACACGGGGACAGAGACAAAGAGACGGAGACACAGAGACAGAGACACAGAGACAGAGGCACATAGACAGAGTCACAGATACACAGAGACACAGAGACAGAGACACAGAGACAGAGACACTGAGGCAGAGACACAGAGACAGAGACACAGAGACAGAGACACAGAGACAGAGACACAGAGACAGAGATTCAGAGACAGAGACACAGAGACAGAGACACAGAGACACAGAGACAGAGACTCGGAGACAGAGACAGAGACAGAGACTGAGACAGAGACAGACACAGAGACAGAGACAGAGACAGAGACAGAGACAGAGACAGAGAGAGAGACAGAGACAGAGACAGAGACAGAGACAGAGTCAGAGACGGAGACAAAGACCGAGACAGACGCAGGGACTGAGACAGAGGCAGAGACAGCGACACAGACAGAGACAGAGACAGAGGCAGAGACAGAGACAGAAATTGAGACAGGGCAGGGACAGAGGCAGAGACAGAAACAGAGACGGAGACAAAGACCGAGACAGAGGCAGAGACAGAGGGAGAGACAGCGACAGAGACAGAGACAGAGACAGGGACAGAGACAGAGACAGAGACAGAGACAGAGGCAGAGACTGAGAGAGAGACAGAGACAGAGACAGAGACAGAGACAGGGACAGAGACAGAGACAGAGACAGAGACAGAGGCAGAGACTGAGACAGATACAGAGACAGAGACAGAGACAGAGACAGAGACAGATACAGAGACTGGGACGGAGACAGAGACAGAGACAGAGACAGAGACAGGGACAGAGACAGGGCAGAGACAGAGGGAGAGACAGCGACAGAGACAGAGACAGAGACAGGGACAGAGACAGAGACAGAGACAGAGACAGAGGCAGAGACTGAGAGAGAGACAGAGACAGAGACAGAGACAGAGACAGGGACAGAGACAGAGACAGAGACAGAGACAGAGGCAGAGACTGAGACAGATACAGAGACAGAGACAGAGACAGAGACAGAGACAGATACAGAGACTGGGACGGAGACAGAGACAGAGACAGAGACAGAGACAGGGACAGAGACAGGGCAGAGACAGAGGCAGAGACAGAAACAGAGACGGAGACAAAGACCGAGACAGAGGCAGAGACAGAGGGAGAGACAGCGACAGAGACAGAGACAGAGACAGGGACAGAGACAGAGACAGAGACAGAGACAGAGGCAGAGACTGAGAGAGAGACAGAGACAGAGACAGAGACAGAGACAGATACAGAGACTGAGACGGAGACAGAGACAGAGACGGAGACGGAGATAGAGGCAGAGACAGAGACAGAGACAGAGACAGAGACAGAGACAGAGACAGAGACAGAGACAGAGACAGAGACAGAGACAGAGACAGAGACAGAGACAGAGACAGAGACAGAGACAGAGACAGAGACAGACACAGAGACAGAGACAGAGACAGAGACAGAGACAGAGACAGAGACAGAGACTGAGACTGAGACAGAGACAGAGACAGAGGCAGAGACACAGAGACGGAGACACAGAGACAGAGATGCAGAGACAGAGACAGAGACAGAGACAGAGACAGAAATTGAGACAGGGCAGGGACAGAGGCAGAGACAGAAACAGAGACGGACACAAAGACCGAGACAGAGGCAGAGACAGAGGGCGAGACAGCGACAGAGACAGAGACAGAGACAGGGACAGAGACAGAGACAGAGACAGAGACAGAGGCAGAGACTGAGACAGAGACAGAGACAGAGACAGAGACAGAGACAGATACAGAGACTGGGACGGAGACGGAGACAGAGACAGAGACAGAGACAGGGACAGAGACAGGGCAGAGACAGAGGCAGAGACAGAAACAGAGACGGAGACAAAGACCGAGACAGAGGCAGAGACAGAGGGAGAGACAGCGACAGAGACAGAGACAGAGACAGGGACAGAGACAGAGACAGAGACAGAGACAGAGGCAGAGACTGAGAGGGAGACAGAGACAGAGACAGAGACAGAGACAGATACAGAGACTGAGACGGAGACAGAGACAGAGACGGAGACGGAGATAGAGGCAGAGACAGAGACAGAGACAGAGACAGAGACAGAGACAGAGACAGAGACAGAGACAGAGACGGAGACTGAGACAGGGACAGAGACAGAGACGGAAACATAAAGACATAGGCACGGAGGCAGAGATGCAGAGACACAGACAAAGAGACAGAGGCAGAGACACATAGACAGAGACCCAGAGACAGAGACAGAGACACTGACCGAGACAGAGACGGAGGCAGAGACGGAGACAGAGACAGAGACAGAGACAGAGACAGAGACAGAGACAGAGACAGAGACAGAGACAGAGACAGAGACAGAGACTGAGACAGAGGCAGAGACTGAGACTGAGACAGAGAGAGAGACAGAGACAGAGACATAGACAGAGACAGAGACAAAGACAGAGACAGAGACAGAGACAGAGACAGAGACAGAGACAGAGACAGAGACAGAGACAGAGACAGAGACAGGGACAGAGACAGGGCAGAGACAGAGGCAGAGACAGAAACAGAGACGCAGACAAAGACCGAGACAGAGGCAGAGACAGAGGGAGAGACAGCGACAGAGACAGAGACAGAGACAGAGACAGGGACAGAGACAGAGACAGAGACAGAGACAGAGACAGAGACAGAGACAGAGACATAGACAGAGGCAGAGACGGAGACAAAGACAGAGACAGAGACAGAGACACAGAGACAGAGACACAGATACAGAGACAAAGACAGAGACAAAGACAGAGATAAAGGCAGAGAAAAGACAGAGACAAGGAGACGGAGACAAAGAGACGGAGACACAGAGACAGAGACACAGAGACAGAGACACAGAAACAGAGACACAGAGACAGAGACACAGAGACAGAGACACAGAGACACAGAGACAGAGACTCGGAGACAGAGACAGAGACAGCGACAGAGACTGAGACAGAGACAGACACAGAGGCAGAAACCGAGACTGAGACAGAGACAGAGACAGAGACAGAGACAGAGACAGAGACAGAGACAGAGACAGAGACAGAGACAGAGACAGAGACAGAGACAGAGTCAGAGACGGAGACAAAGACCGAGACAGACGAAGGGACTGAGACAGAGGCAGAGACAGCGACAGAGACAGAGGCAGGGACACAGAGACGGAGACACAGAGACAGAGATGCAGAGACAGAGACAGAGACAGAGACAGAGACGGAGACAGAGGCAGAGACAGAGCCAGGGACGGAGATAGAGACAGAGACAGAGACAGAGACAGAGACAGAGACAGAGACATAGGCGGAGACAGAGACAGAGACAGAGACAGAGACAGAGACAGAGACAGAGACAGAGACAGAGACAGAAAGAGAGACGGAGGCAAAGACCGAGACAGAGGCAGAGACAAAGACAGAGACAGAGACAGAGACAGAGACAGAGACAGAGACAGAGACAGAGACAGAAAGAGAGACGGAGGCAAAGACCGAGACAGAGGCAGAGACACAGACAGAGACAGAGACAGAGACAGAGACAGAGACAGAGACAGAGACAGAGACAGAGACAGAGACAGGGACAGAGACAGGGACAGAGACAGATACAGAGACTGAGACGGAGACAGAGACAGAGACAGAGACAGAGACAGAGACAGAGACAGAGACAGAGACAGAGACAGAGACAGAGACAGAGACAGAGACAGAGACAGAGACAGAGACAGAGACAGAGACAGATACATAAAGACATAGGCACGGAGGCAGCGATGCAGAGACAGAGACAAAGAGACAGAGGCAGAGACACATAGACAGAGACCCAGAGACAGAGACAGAGATACTGACGGAGACAGAGACGGAGGCTGAGACAGAGACAGAGACAGAGACAGAGACAGAGACAGAGACTGAGACAGAGGCAGAGACTGAGACTGAGACAGAGAGAGAGACAGAGACAGAGACATAGACAGAGACAGAGACAGAGACAGAGACAGAGACAGAGACAGAGACAGGGACAGAGACAGGGCAGAGACAGAGGCAGAGACAGAAACAGAGACGGAGACAAAGACCGAGACAGAGGCAGAGACAGAGGGAGAGACAGCGACAGAGACAGAGACAGAGACAGAGACAGGGACAGAGACAGAGACAGAGACAGAGACAGAGACAGAGACAGAGACAGAGACAGAGACAGAGACAGAGACAGAAACAGAGACAGAGACAGAGACAGAGACAGAGACAGAGACAGAGACAGAGACAGAGACAGAGACAGAGACAGAGACAGAGACAGAGACGGAGACAGAGACTGAGACTGAGACAGAGACAGAGACAGAGGCAGAGACACAGAGACGGAGACACAGAGACAGAGATGCAGAGACAGAGACAGAGACAGAGACAGAGACAGAGACAGAGATAGAGTCAGGGCAGAGACAGAGGCAGAGACAGAAACAGAGACGGACACAAAGACCGAGACAGAGGCAGAGACAGAGGGCGAGACAGCGACAGAGACGGAGACAGAGACAGGGACAGAGACAGAGACAGAGACAGAGACAGAGGCAGAGACTGAGACAGAGACAGAGACAGAGACAGAGACAGAGACAGATACAGAGACTGGGACGGAGACGGAGACAGAGACAGAGACAGAGACAGGGACAGAGACAGGGCAGAGACAGAGGCAGAGACAGAAACAGAGACGGAGACAAAGACCGAGACAGAGGCAGAGACAGAGGGAGAGACAGCGACAGAGACAGAGACAGAGACAGGGACAGAGACAGAGACAGAGACAGAGACAGAGGCAGAGACTGAGAGAGAGACAGAGACAGAGACAGAGACAGAGACAGATACAGAGACTGAGACGGAGACAGAGACAGAGACGGAGACGGAGATAGAGGCAGAGACAGAGACAGAGACAGAGACAGAGACAGAGACAGAGACAGAGACAGAGACAGAGACATAGACAGAGGCAGAGACGGAGACAAAGACAGAGACAGAGACAGAGACACAGAGACAGAGACTGAGACAGAGACAGACACAGAGGCAGAAACCGAGACTGAGACAGAGACAGAGACAGAGACAGAGACAGAGACAGAGACAGAGACAGAGACAGAGACAGAGACAGAGACAGAGACAGAGTCAGAGACGGAGACAAAGACCGAGACAGACGAAGGGACTGAGACAGAGGCAGAGACAGCGACAGAGACAGAGGCAGGGACACAGAGACGGAGACACAGAGACAGAGATGCAGAGACAGAGACAGAGACAGAGACAGAGACGGAGACAGAGGCAGAGACAGAGCCAGGGACGGAGATAGAGACAGAGACAGAGACAGAGACAGAGACAGAGACAGAGACATAGGCGGAGACAGAGACAGAGACAGAGACAGAGACAGAGACAGAGACAGAGACAGAGACAGAGACAGAAAGAGAGACGGAGGCAAAGACCGAGACAGAGGCAGAGACAAAGACAGAGACAGAGACAGAGACAGAGACAGAGACAGAGACAGAGACAGAGACAGAAAGAGAGACGGAGGCAAAGACCGAGACAGAGGCAGAGACACAGACAGAGGCAGAGACAGAGACAGAGACAGAGACAGAGACAGAGACAGAGACAGAGACAGGGACAGAGACAGATACAGAGACTGAGACGGAGACAGAGACAGAGACAGAGACAGAGACAGAGACAGAGACAGAGACAGAGACAGAGACAGAGACAGAGACAGAGACAGAGACAGAGACAGAGACAGAGACAGAGACAGATACATAAAGACATAGGCACGGAGGCAGCGATGCAGAGACAGAGACAAAGAGACAGAGGCAGAGACACATAGACAGAGACCCAGAGACAGAGACAGAGATACTGACGGAGACAGAGACGGAGGCAGAGACAGAGACAGAGACAGAGACAGAGACAGAGACAGAGACAGAGACTGAGACAGAGGCAGAGACTGAGACTGAGACAGAGAGAGAGACAGAGACAGAGACATAGACAGAGACAGAGACAGAGACAGAGACAGAGACAGAGACAGGGACAGAGACAGGGCAGAGACAGAGGCAGAGACAGAAACAGAGACGGAGACAAAGACCGAGACAGAGGCAGAGACAGAGGGAGAGACAGCGACAGAGACAGAGACAGAGACAGAGACAGGGACAGAGACAGAGACAGAGACAGAGGCAGAGACAGAGACAGAGACAGAGACAGAGACAGAGACAGAGACAGAAACAGAGACAGAGACAGAGACAGAGACAGAGACAGAGACAGAGACAGAGACAGAGACAGAGACAGAGACAGAGACAGAGACAGAGACAGAGACAGAGACAGAGACAGAGACAGAGACAGAGAGAGAGACTGAGACTGAGACAGAGACAGAGACAGAGGCAGAGACACAGAGACGGAGACACAGAGACAGAGATGCAGAGACAGAGACAGAGACAGAGACAGAGACAGAGACAGAGATAGAGACAGGGCAGAGACAGAGGCAGAGACAGAAACAGAGACGGACACAAAGACCGAGACAGAGGCAGAGACAGAGGGCGAGACAGCGACAGAGACGGAGACAGAGACAGGGACAGAGACAGAGACAGAGACAGAGACAGAGACAGAGGCAGAGACTGAGACGGAGACAGAGACAGGGACAGAAACAGAGACGGAGGCAAAGACCGAGACAGAGGCCGAGACACAGACAGAGACAGAGAGAAAGACGGAGACGGAGACAGAGACAGAGACAGAGACAGAGACAGGGACAGAGACAGAGACAGAGACAGAGACAGAGACAGGGACAGAGACAGGGCAGAGACAGAGGCAGAGACAGAAACAGAGACGGAGACAAAGACCGAGACAGAGGCAGAGACAGAGGGAGAGACAGCGACAGAGACAGAGACAGAGACAGAGACAGGGACAGAGACAGAGACAGAGACAGAGACAGAGACAGAGACAGAGACAGAGACAGAGCCAGAGACAGAGACAGAAACAGAGACAGAGACAGAGACAGAGACAGAGACAGAGACAGAGACAGAGACAGAGACAGAGACAGGGACAGAGACACAGACAGAGACAGAGACAGAGACAGAGACAGAGGCAGAGACTGAGACGGAGACAGAGACAGAGACAGAAACAGAGACGGAGGCAAAGACCGAGACAGAGGCCGAGACACAGACAGAGACAGAGAGAAGGACGGAGACGGAGACAGAGACAGAGACAGAGACAGAGACAGGGACAGAGACAGAGACAGAGACAGAGACAGAGACTGAGACAGAGACAGAGACAGAGACAGAGACAGAGACAGAGACAGAGACAGAGACAGAGACAGAGACAGAGACAGAGGCAGAGACAGAGACAGAGACAGAGACAGAGGCAGAGACAGAGACAGGGACAGAGACAGGGACAGAGACAGAAACAGAGACGGAGGCAAAGACCGAGACAGAGGCAGGGACACAGACAGAGACAGAGACAGAGACAGAGACAGAGGCAGAGACAGATTCAGAGACAGAGACAGAGACAGAGACAGAGACAGAGACAGAGACAGAGACAGAGACAGAGACAGAGGCAGAAGCAGAGACTGAGACTGAGACAGAGACAGAGACAGAGACAGAAACAGAGACGGAGGCAAAGACCGAGACAGAGGCAGAGACACAGACAGAGACAAAGACAGACACAGAGACAGAGACAGAGACAGAGACAGAGACAGAGACAGAGACAGAGACAGAGACAGAGACAGAGGCAGAGACAGAGACAGAGACAGAGACAGAGACAGAGACAGAGACAGAGACAGAGACGGAGACAAAGACCGAGACAGAGACAGAGACCGAGACAGACACAGAGACTGAGACGCAGGCAGAGACAGAGACAGAGACTGTGACAGAGACAGAGACAGAGACGGAGACAGATACTGAGACAGAGACAGAGACAGACACAGAGACAGAGACAGAGACAGAGACACAGACAGAGACAGGGGCAGAGACAGAGACAGAGACAGAGATAGAGACAGGGCAGAGACAGAGACAGAGGAATAGACAGAGACAGAGACAGAAACAGCTACAGGCACAGGGAGAGGGACAGGTACAGAGACAGAGACTGAGACTGAGACAGAGACAGAGACAGAGACAGAGACAGAGACAGAAACAGAGACGGAGGCAAAGACCGAGACAGAGGCAGAGACACAGACAGAGACAGAGACAGAGACAGAGACAGAGACAGAGACAGAGACAGAGACAGAGACAGAGACAGAGACAGAGACAGAGACAGAGACAGAGACAGAGACAGAGACACAGACGGAGACAGGGACAGAGACAGAGACAGAGACAGAGACAGAGACAGAGACAGAGACAGAGACAGAGACAGAGACAGAGACAGAGACAGAGACAGAGACAGAGACAGAGACAGAGACAGAGACAGAGACAGAGACAGAGACAGAGACAGAGACAAAGACAGAGACGGAGACAAATACCGAGACAGAGACAGAGACCGAGACAGACACAGAGACTGAGACGCAGGCAGAGACAGAGACAGAGACAGTGACAGAGACAGAGACAGAGACAGAGACAGAGACTGAGACAGAGACAAAGACAGAGACAGAGACGGAGGCAGAGACAGAGACAGAGGAATAGACAGAGACAGAGACAGAAACAGCGACAGGCACAGGGAGAGGGACACTGTCAGAGACAGAGACAGAGGAATAGACAGAGACAGAGACAGAAACAGCGACAGGCACAGGGAGGGGGACAGGGACAGAGACAGAGACAGAGACAGAGACAGAAACAGAGACGGAGGCAAAGACCGAGACAGAGGCAGGGACACAGACAGAGACAGAGACAGAGACAGAGACAGAGACAGAGACAGAGACAGAGACAGAGACAGAGACAGAGACAGAGATAGAGACAGAGACAGAGACAGAGACAGAGACAGAGACAGAGACAGAGGCAGAGACAGAGGCAGAGAGAGAGACAGAGACAGAGACGGAGACAAAGACCGAGACAGAGACAGAGACAGAGACAGACACAGAGACTGAGACGCAGGCAGAGACACAGACAGAGACAGTGACAGAGACAGAGACAGAGACAGAGACAGAGACAGAGACAGAGACAGAGACAGAGACAGAGACAGAGACAGAGACAGAGACAGAGACAGAGACAGAGACAGAGACAGAGACAGAGACAGAGACAGAGACAGAGACAGAGACAGAGACAGAGACAGACACAGAGACATAGACAGAGACAGAGACAGAGACAGAGACAGAGACAGAGACAGAGACAGAGACAGAGACAGAGACAGAGACAGAGACAGAGACAGAGACAGAGACAGAGACAGAGACGGAGACAAAGACCGAGACAGAGACAGATACAGAGACTGAGACGGAGACAGAGACAGAGACGGAGACAGAGACAGAGACAGAGACAGAGACAGAGACAGAGACAGAGACAGAGACAGAGACAGAGACAGAGACATAGACAGAGACAGAGACAGAGACAGAGACAGAGACAGAGACAGAGACAGAGACAGAGACAGAGGCACAGACACAGAGACGGAGACGCAGAGACAGAGATGCAGAGACATAGAGACAGAGACAGAGACAGAGACGGAGACAGAGGCAGAGACAGACACAGAGACGGAGGCAGAGACAGAGACAGTGACAGAGACAGAGACGGAGACAGAGACAGAGACAGAGACAGAGACATAGACAGAGATAGAGACAGAGACAGAGACGGAGACAGAGACAGAGACAGAGACAGAGACAGAGACACAGACAGAGACAGAGACAGAGACAGAGACAGAGACAGAGACAGAGACAGAGACAGAGACAGAGACAGAGACAGAGACAGAGACAGAGACAGAGACAGAGACAGAGACAGAGACAGAGACAGAGACAGAGACAGAGACGGAGACAGAGACAGAGACAGAGGAATAGACAGAGACAGAGACAGAAACAGCGACAGGCACAGGGAGAGGGACAGGGTCAGAGACAGAGACAGAGGAATAGACAGAGACAGAGACAGAAACAGCGACAGGCACAGGGAGAGGGACAGGGACAGGGACAGATACAGAGACAGAGATAGAGACAGAGACAGAGACAGAGACAGAGACAGAGACAGAGACAGAGACAGAGACAGAGACAGGGACAGAGACAGGGCAGAGACAGAGGCAGAGACAGAAACAGAGACGGAGACAAAGACCGAGACAGAGGCAGAGACAGAGGGAGAGACAGCGACAGAGACAGAGGCAGAGACAGGGACAGAGACCGAGACAGAGACAAAGACAGAGACGGAGACAAATACCGAGACAGAGACAGAGACCGAGACAGACACAGAGACTGAGACGCAGGCAGAGACAGAGACAGAGACAGTGACAGAGACAGAGACAGAGACAGAGACAGAGACTGAGACAGAGACAAAGACAGAGACAGAGACGGAGGCAGAGACAGAGACAGAGACAGAGACAGAGACAGAGACAGAAACAGAGACGGAGGCAAAGACCGAGACAGAAGCAGGGACACAGACAGAGACAGGGACAGAGACAGAGACAGAGACAGAGACAGAGACAGAGACAGAGACAGAGACAGAGATAGAGACAGAGACAGAGACAGAGACAGAGACAGAGACAGAGACAGAGGCAGAGAGAGAGACAGAGACAGAGACGGAGACAAAGACCGAGACAGAGACAGAGACAGAGACAGACACAGAGACTGAGACGCAGGCAGAGACAGAGACAGAGACAGTGACAGAGACAGAGACACAGACAGAGACAGTGACAGAGACAGAGACCGAGGCAGAGACTGAGACTGAGACAGAGACAGAGACAGAAACAGAGACGGAGACAAAGACCGAGACAGAGACAGAGACAGAGACAGAGACAGAGACAGAGACAGAGACAGAGACAGAGACGGAGACAGAGACAGAGACAGAGGAATAGACAGAGACAGAGACAGAAACAGCGACAGGCACAGGGAGAGGGACAGGGTCAGAGACAGAGACAGAGACAGAAACAGCGACAGGCACAGGGAGAGGGACAGGGACAGGGACAGATACAGAGACAGAGATAGAGACAGAGACAGAGACAGAGACAGAGACAGAGACAGAGACAGAGACAGAGACAGAGACAGAGACAGAGACAGAGACAGAGACAGGGACAGAGACAGAGACAGAGACATAGACAGAGACAGAGACAGAGACAGAGACGGAGACAGAGACAGAGACAGAGACAGAGACAGAGACAGAGACAGAGACAGAGACAGAGACAGAGACAGAGACAGAGACAGAGACAGAGACAGAGACAGAGACAGAGACAGAGACAGAGACGGAGACAGAGACAGAGACAGAGGAATAGACAGAGACAGAGACAGAAACAGCGACAGGCACAGGGAGAGGGACATGGTCAGAGACAGAGACAGAGACAGAAACAGCGACAGGCACAGGGAGAGGGACAGGGACAGGGACAGATACAGAGACAGAGATAGAGACAGAGACAGAGACAGAGACAGAGACAGAGACAGAGACAGAGACAGAGACAGAGACAGAGACAGAGACAGAGACAGAGACAGAGACAGAGACAGAGACAGAGACAGAGACAGAGACAGAGACAGGGACAGAGACAGAGACAGAGACAGAGACAGAGACAGAGACAGAGACAGAGACAGAGACAGAGACAGAGACAGAGACAGAGACAGAGACAGAGACAGAGACAGAGACAGAGACAGAGACATAGACAGAGGCAGAGACGGAGACAAAGACAGAGACAGAGACAGAGACACAGAGACAGAGACACAGATACAGAGACAAAGACAGAGACAAAGACAGAGATAAAGGCAGAGAAAAGACAGAGACAAGGAGACGGAGACAAAGAGACGGAGACACAGAGACAGAGACACAGAGACAGAGACACAGAAACAGAGACACAGAGACAGAGACACAGAGACAGAGACACAGAGACACAGAGACAGAGACTCGGAGACAGAGACAGAGACAGAGACAGAGACTGAGACAGAGACAGACACAGAGGCAGAAACCGAGACTGAGACAGAGACAGAGACAGAGACAGAGACAGAGACAGAGACAGAGACAGAGACAGAGACAGAGACAGAGACAGAGACAGAGACAGAGACAGAGACAGAGTCAGAGACGGAGACAAAGACCGAGACAGACGAAGGGACTGAGACAGAGGCAGAGACAGCGACAGAGACAGAGGCAGGGACACAGAGACGGAGACACAGAGACAGAGATGCAGAGACAGAGACAGAGACAGAGACAGAGACGGAGACAGAGGCAGAGACAGAGCCAGGGACGGAGATAGAGACAGAGACAGAGACAGAGACAGAGACAGAGACAGAGACATAGGCGGAGACAGAGACAGAGACAGAGACAGAGACAGAGACAGAGACAGAGACAGAGACAGAGACAGAGACAGAGACAGAAAGAGAGACGGAGGCAAAGACCGAGACAGAGGCAGAGACAAAGACAGAGACAGAGACAGAGACAGAGACAGAGACAGAGACAGAGACAGAGACAGAAAGAGAGACGGAGGCAAAGACCGAGACAGAGGCAGAGACACAGACAGAGACAGAGACAGAGACAGAGACAGAGACAGAGACAGAGACAGAGACAGAGACAGGGACAGAGACAGATACAGAGACTGAGACGGAGACAGAGACAGAGACAGAGACAGAGACAGAGACAGAGACAGAGACAGAGACAGAGACAGAGACAGAGACAGATACATAAAGACATAGGCACGGAGGCAGCGATGCAGAGACAGAGACAAAGAGACAGAGGCAGAGACACATAGACAGAGACCCAGAGACAGAGACAGAGATACTGACGGAGACAGAGACGGAGGCAGAGACAGAGACAGAGACAGAGACAGAGACAGAGACAGAGACAGAGACAGAGACTGAGACGGAGGCAGAGACTGAGACTGAGACAGAGAGAGAGACAGAGACAGAGACATAGACAGAGACAGAGACAGAGACAGAGACAGAGACAGAGACAGAGACAGGGACAGAGACAGGGCAGAGACAGAGGCAGAGACAGAAACAGAGACGGAGACAAAGACCGAGACAGAGGCAGAGACAGAGGGAGAGACAGCGACAGAGACAGAGACAGAGACAGAGACAGGGACAGAGACAGAGACAGAGACAGAGACAGAGACAGAGACAGAGACAGAGACAGAGACAGAGACAGAGACAGAAACAGAGACAGAGACAGAGACAGAGACAGAGACAGAGACAGAGACAGAGACAGAGACAGAGACAGAGACAGAGACAGAGACAGAGACAGAGCCAGGGACGGAGATAGAGACAGAGACAGAGACAGAGACAGAGACAGAGACAGAGACATAGGCGGAGACAGAGACAGAGACAGAGACAGAGACAGAGACAGAGACAGAGACAGAGACAGAGATAGAGACAGGGCAGAGACAGAGGCAGAGACAGAAACAGAGACGGACACAAAGACCGAGACAGAGGCAGAGACAGAGGGCGAGACAGCGACAGAGACGGAGACAGAGACAGGGACAGAGACAGAGACAGAGACAGAGACAGAGGCAGAGACTGAGACAGAGACAGAGACAGAGACAGAGACAGAGACAGATACAGAGACTGGGACGGAGACGGAGACAGAGACAGAGACAGAGACAGGGACAGATACAGGGCAGAGACAGAGGCAGAGACAGAAACAGAGACGGAGACAAAGACCGAGACAGAGGCAGAGACAGAGGGAGAGACAGCGACAGAGACAGAGACAGAGACAGGGACAGAGACAGAGACAGAGACAGAGACAGAGGCAGAGACTGAGAGAGAGACAGAGACAGAGACAGAGACAGAGACAGATACAGAGACTGAGACGGAGACAGAGACAGAGACGTAGACGGAGATAGAGGCAGAGACAGAGACAGAGACAGAGACAGAGACAGAGACAGAGACGGAGGCTGAGACAGGGACAGAGACAGAGACAGAAACATAAAGACATAGGCACGGAGGCAGAGATGCAGAGACACTGACAAAGAGACAGAGGCAGAGACACATAGACAGAGACCCAGAGACAGAGACAGAGACACTGACCGAGACAGAGACGGAGGCAGAGACAGAGACAGAGACAGAGACAGAGACAGAGACAGAGACAGAGACAGAGACAGAGACAGAGACTGGGACAGAGGCAGAGACTGAGACTGAGACAGAGAGAGAGACAGAGACAGAGACATAGACAGAGACAGAGACAAAGACAGAGACAGAGACAGAGACAGAGACAGAGACAGGGACAGAGACAGGGCAGAGACAGAGGCAGAGACAGAAACAGAGACGCAGACAAAGACCGAGACAGAGGCAGAGACAGAGGGAGAGACAGCGACAGAGACAGAGACAGAGACAGGGACAGAGACAGAGACAGAGACAGAGACAGAGACAGAGGGAGAGACAGCGACAGAGACAGAGACAGAGACAGAGACAGAGACAGAGACAGAGACAGAGACAGAGACAGAGACAGAGACAGAGACAGAGACAGAGACAGAGACAGAGACAGAGACAGAGACAGAGACAGAGACAGAGACAGAGAGACAGAGGCGCAGAGACAGAGACACAGAGACAGATGCACACAGACAGAGGCCCAGAGACAGAGACACAGAGACGGAGACACAGAGGCAGAGGCAGAGGCAGAGACAGAGAGACAGAGACACAGAGACACGGAGACAGAGACAAAGAGACGGAGACACAGAGACAGAGACACAGAGACAGAGGCACATAGACAGAGTCACAGATACACAGAGACACAGAGACAGAGACACAGAGACAGAGACACAGAGGCATAGACACAGAGACAGAGACACAGAGACAGAGACACAGAGACAGAGACACAGAGACAGAGACTCAGAGACAGAGACACAGAGACAGAGACACAGAGACACAGAGACAGAGACTCGGAGACAGAGACAGAGACAGAGACTGAGACAGAGACAGACACAGAGACAGAGACAGAGACAGAGACAGAGACAGAGACAGAGACAGAGACAGAGTCAGAGACGGAGACAAAGACCGAGACAGACGCAGGGACTGAGACAGAGGCAGAGACAGCGACACAGACAGAGACAGAGACAGAGGCAGAGACAGAGACAGAAATTGAGACAGGGCAGGGACAGAGGCAGAGACAGAAACAGAGACGGAGACAAAGACCGAGACAGAGGCAGAGACAGAGGGAGAGACAGCGACAGAGACAGAGACAGAGACAGAGGCAGAGAGAGAGACAGAGACAGAGACGGAGACAAAGACCGAGACAGAGACAGAGACAGAGACAGACACAGAGACTGAGACGCAGGCAGAGACAGAGACAGAGACAGTGACAGAGACAGAGACACAGACAGAGACAGTGACAGAGACAGAGACCGAGGCAGAGACTGAGACTGAGACAGAGACAGAGACAGAGACAGGGACAGAGACAGGGCAGAGACAGAGGCAGAGACAGAAACAGAGACGGAGACAAAGACCGAGACAGAGGCAGAGACAGAGGGAGAGACAGCGACAGAGACAGAGGCAGAGACAGGGACAGAGACCGAGACAGAGACAAAGACAGAGACGGAGACAAATACCGAGACAGAGACAGAGACCGAGACAGACACAGAGACTGAGACGCAGGCAGAGACAGAGACAGAGACAGTGACAGAGACAGAGACAGAGACAGAGACAGAGACTGAGACAGAGACAAAGACAGAGACAGAGACGGAGGCAGAGACAGAGACAGAGACAGAGACAGAGACAGAGACAGAAACAGAGACGGAGGCAAAGACCGAGACAGAAGCAGGGACACAGACAGAGACAGGGACAGAGACAGAGACAGAGACAGAGACAGAGACAGAGACAGAGACAGAGACAGAGATAGAGACAGAGACAGAGACAGAGACAGAGACAGAGACAGAGACAGAGGCAGAGAGAGAGACAGAGACAGAGACGGAGACAAAGACCGAGACAGAGACAGAGACAGAGACAGACACAGAGACTGAGACGCAGGCAGAGACAGAGACAGAGACAGTGACAGAGACAGAGACACAGACAGAGACAGTGACAGAGACAGAGACCGAGGCAGAGACTGAGACTGAGACAGAGACAGAGACAGAAACAGAGACGGAGACAAAGACCGAGACAGAGACAGAGACAGAGACAGAGACAGAGACAGAGACAGAGACAGAGACAGAGACAGAGACGGAGACAGAGACAGAGACAGAGGAATAGACAGAGACAGAGACAGAAACAGCGACAGGCACAGGGAGAGGGACAGGGTCAGAGACAGAGACAGAGACAGAAACAGCGACAGGCACAGGGAGAGGGACAGGGACAGGGACAGATACAGAGACAGAGATAGAGACAGAGACAGAGACAGAGACAGAGACAGAGACAGAGACAGAGACAGAGACAGAGACAGAGACAGAGACAGAGACAGAGACAGGGACAGAGACAGAGACAGAGACATAGACAGAGACAGAGACAGAGACAGAGACGGAGACAGAGACAGAAACAGAGACAGAGACAGAGACAGAGACAGAGACAGAGACAGAGACAGAGACAGAGACAGAGACAGAGACAGAGACAGAGACAGAGACAGAGACAGAGACAGAGACGGAGACAGAGACAGAGACAGAGGAATAGACAGAGACAGAGACAGAAACAGCGACAGGCACAGGGAGAGGGACATGGTCAGAGACAGAGACAGAGACAGAAACAGCGACAGGCACAGGGAGAGGGACAGGGACAGGGACAGATACAGAGACAGAGATAGAGACAGAGACAGAGACAGAGACAGAGACAGAGACAGAGACAGAGACAGAGACAGAGACAGAGACAGAGACAGAGACAGAGACAGAGACAGAGACAGAGACAGAGACAGAGACAGAGACAGGGACAGAGACAGAGACAGAGACAGAGACAGAGACAGAGACAGAGACAGAGACAGAGACAGAGACAGAGACAGAGACAGAGACAGAGACAGAGACAGAGACAGAGACAGAGACAGAGACAGAGACATAGACAGAGGCAGAGACGGAGACAAAGACAGAGACAGAGACAGAGACACAGAGACAGAGACACAGATACAGAGACAAAGACAGAGACAAAGACAGAGATAAAGGCAGAGAAAAGACAGAGACAAGGAGACGGAGACAAAGAGACGGAGACACAGAGACAGAGACACAGAGACAGAGACACAGAAACAGAGACACAGAGACAGAGACACAGAGACAGAGACACAGAGACACAGAGACAGAGACTCGGAGACAGAGACAGAGACAGAGACAGAGACTGAGACAGAGACAGACACAGAGGCAGAAACCGAGACTGAGACAGAGACAGAGACAGAGACAGAGACAGAGACAGAGACAGAGACAGAGACAGAGACAGAGACAGAGACAGAGACAGAGACAGAGACAGAGACAGAGTCAGAGACGGAGACAAAGACCGAGACAGACGAAGGGACTGAGACAGAGGCAGAGACAGCGACAGAGACAGAGGCAGGGACACAGAGACGGAGACACAGAGACAGAGATGCAGAGACAGAGACAGAGACAGAGACAGAGACGGAGACAGAGGCAGAGACAGAGCCAGGGACGGAGATAGAGACAGAGACAGAGACAGAGACAGAGACAGAGACAGAGACATAGGCGGAGACAGAGACAGAGACAGAGACAGAGACAGAGACAGAGACAGAGACAGAGACAGAGACAGAGACAGAAAGAGAGACGGAGGCAAAGACCGAGACAGAGGCAGAGACAAAGACAGAGACAGAGACAGAGACAGAGACAGAGACAGAGACAGAGACAGAGACAGAAAGAGAGACGGAGGCAAAGACCGAGACAGAGGCAGAGACACAGACAGAGACAGAGACAGAGACAGAGACAGAGACAGAGACAGAGACAGAGACAGAGACAGGGACAGAGACAGATACAGAGACTGAGACGGAGACAGAGACAGAGACAGAGACAGAGACAGAGACAGAGACAGAGACAGAGACAGAGACAGAGACAGAGACAGATACATAAAGACATAGGCACGGAGGCAGCGATGCAGAGACAGAGACAAAGAGACAGAGGCAGAGACACATAGACAGAGACCCAGAGACAGAGACAGAGATACTGACGGAGACAGAGACGGAGGCAGAGACAGAGACAGAGACAGAGACAGAGACAGAGACAGAGACAGAGACAGAGACTGAGACGGAGGCAGAGACTGAGACTGAGACAGAGAGAGAGACAGAGACAGAGACATAGACAGAGACAGAGACAGAGACAGAGACAGAGACAGAGACAGAGACAGGGACAGAGACAGGGCAGAGACAGAGGCAGAGACAGAAACAGAGACGGAGACAAAGACCGAGACAGAGGCAGAGACAGAGGGAGAGACAGCGACAGAGACAGAGACAGAGACAGAGACAGGGACAGAGACAGAGACAGAGACAGAGACAGAGACAGAGACAGAGACAGAGACAGAGACAGAGACAGAGACAGAAACAGAGACAGAGACAGAGACAGAGACAGAGACAGAGACAGAGACAGAGACAGAGACAGAGACAGAGACAGAGACAGAGACAGAGACAGAGACAGAGACTGAGACTGAGACAGAGACAGAGACAGAGGCAGAGACACAGAGACGGAGACACAGAGACAGAGATGCAGAGACAGAGACAGAGACAGAGACAGAGACAGAGACAGAGATAGAGACAGGGCAGAGACAGAGGCAGAGACAGAAACAGAGACGGACACAAAGACCGAGACAGAGGCAGAGACAGAGGGCGAGACAGCGACAGAGACGGAGACAGAGACAGGGACAGAGACAGAGACAGAGACAGAGACAGAGGCAGAGACTGAGACAGAGACAGAGACAGAGACAGAGACAGAGACAGATACAGAGACTGGGACGGAGACGGAGACAGAGACAGAGACAGAGACAGGGACAGAGACAGGGCAGAGACAGAGGCAGAGACAGAAACAGAGACGGAGACAAAGACCGAGACAGAGGCAGAGACAGAGGGAGAGACAGCGACAGAGACAGAGACAGAGACAGGGACAGAGACAGAGACAGAGACAGAGACAGAGGCAGAGACTGAGAGAGAGACAGAGACAGAGACAGAGACAGAGACAGATACAGAGACTGAGACGGAGACAGAGACAGAGACGTAGACGGAGATAGAGGCAGAGACAGAGACAGAGACAGAGACAGAGACAGAGACAGAGACGGAGGCTGAGACAGGGACAGAGACAGAGACAGAAACATAAAGACATAGGCACGGAGGCAGAGATGCAGAGACACTGACAAAGAGACAGAGGCAGAGACACATAGACAGAGACCCAGAGACAGAGACAGAGACACTGACCGAGACAGAGACGGAGGCAGAGACAGAGACAGAGACAGAGACAGAGACAGAGACAGAGACAGAGACAGAGACAGAGACAGAGACTGGGACAGAGGCAGAGACTGAGACTGAGACAGAGAGAGAGACAGAGACAGAGACATAGACAGAGACAGAGACAAAGACAGAGACAGAGACAGAGACAGAGACAGAGACAGGGACAGAGACAGGGCAGAGACAGAGGCAGAGACAGAAACAGAGACGCAGACAAAGACCGAGACAGAGGCAGAGACAGAGGGAGAGACAGCGACAGAGACAGAGACAGAGACAGGGACAGAGACAGAGACAGAGACAGAGACAGAGACAGAGGGAGAGACAGCGACAGAGACAGAGACAGAGACAGAGACAGAGACAGAGACAGAGACAGAGACAGAGACAGAGACAGAGACAGAGACAGAGACAGAGACAGAGACAGAGACAGAGACAGAGACAGAGACAGAGACAGAGAGACAGAGGCGCAGAGACAGAGACACAGAGACAGATGCACACAGACAGAGGCCCAGAGACAGAGACACAGAGACGGAGACACAGAGGCAGAGGCAGAGGCAGAGACAGAGAGACAGAGACACAGAGACACGGAGACAGAGACAAAGAGACGGAGACACAGAGACAGAGACACAGAGACAGAGGCACATAGACAGAGTCACAGATACACAGAGACACAGAGACAGAGACACAGAGACAGAGACACAGAGGCATAGACACAGAGACAGAGACACAGAGACAGAGACACAGAGACAGAGACACAGAGACAGAGACTCAGAGACAGAGACACAGAGACAGAGACACAGAGACACAGAGACAGAGACTCGGAGACAGAGACAGAGACAGAGACTGAGACAGAGACAGACACAGAGACAGAGACAGAGACAGAGACAGAGACAGAGACAGAGACAGAGACAGAGACAGAGTCAGAGACGGAGACAAAGACCGAGACAGACGCAGGGACTGAGACAGAGGCAGAGACAGCGACACAGACAGAGACAGAGACAGAGGCAGAGACAGAGACAGAAATTGAGACAGGGCAGGGACAGAGGCAGAGACAGAAACAGAGACGGAGACAAAGACCGAGACAGAGGCAGAGACAGAGGGAGAGACAGCGACAGAGACAGAGACAGAGACAGGGACAGAGACAGAGACAGAGACAGAGACAGAGGCAGAGACTGAGAGAGAGACAGAGACAGAGACAGAGACAGAGACAGAGACAGAGACAGAGACAGAGACAGAAACAGAGACAGAGACAGAGACAGAGACAGAGACAGAGACAGAGACAGAGACAGAGACAGAGACAGAGACAGAGACAGAGACAGAGACAGAGACAGAGACAGAGACAGAGACAGAGACTGAGACTGAGACAGAGACAGAGACAGAGGCAGAGACACAGAGACGGAGACACAGAGACAGAGATGCAGAGACAGAGACAGAGGCAGAGACACAGAGACGGAGACACAGAGACAGAGATGCAGAGACAGAGACAGAGACAGAGACAGAGACAGAGACAGAGATAGAGACAGGGCAGAGACAGAGGCAGAGACAGAAACAGAGACGGACACAAAGACCGAGACAGAGGCAGAGACAGAGGGCGAGACAGCGACAGAGACGGAGACAGAGACAGGGACAGAGACAGAGACAGAGACAGAGACAGAGGCAGAGACTGAGACAGAGACAGAGACAGAGACAGAGACAGAGACAGATACAGAGACTGGGACGGAGACGGAGACAGAGACAGAGACAGAGACAGGGACAGAGACAGGGCAGAGACAGAGGCAGAGACAGAAACAGAGACGGAGACAAAGACCGAGACAGAGGCAGAGACAGAGGGAGAGACAGCGACAGAGACAGAGACAGAGACAGGGACAGAGACAGAGACAGAGACAGAGACAGAGGCAGAGACTGAGAGAGAGACAGAGACAGAGACAGAGACAGAGACAGATACAGAGACTGAGACGGAGACAGAGACAGAGACGGAGACGGAGATAGAGGCAGAGACAGAGACAGAGACAGAGACAGAGACAGAGACAGAGACAGAGACAGAGACGGAGGCAGAGACAGAGGGAGAGACAGCGACAGAGACAGAGACAGAGACAGGGACAGAGACAGAGACAGAGACAGAGACAGAGACAGAGGGAGAGACAGCGACAGAGACAGAGACAGAGACAGAGACAGAGACAGAGACAGAGACAGAGACAGAGACAGAGACAGAGACAGAGAGACAGAGGCGCAGAGACAGAGACACAGAGACAGATGCACACAGACAGAGGCCCAGAGACAGAGACACAGAGACGGAGACACAGAGGCAGAGGCAGAGGCAGAGACAGAGAGACAGAGACACAGAGACACGGGGACAGAGACAAAGAGACGGAGACACAGAGACAGAGACACAGAGACAGAGGCACATAGACAGAGTCACAGATACACAGAGACACAGAGACAGAGACACAGAGACAGAGACACTGAGGCAGAGACACAGAGACAGAGACACAGAGACAGAGACACAGAGACAGAGACACAGAGACAGAGACACAGAGACAGAGATTCAGAGACAGAGACACAGAGACAGAGACACAGAGACACAGAGACAGAGACTCGGAGACAGAGACAGAGACAGAGACTGAGACAGAGACAGACACAGAGACAGAGACAGAGACAGAGACAGAGACAGAGAGAGAGACAGAGACAGAGACAGAGACAGAGACAGAGTCAGAGACGGAGACAAAGACCGAGACAGACGCAGGGACTGAGACAGAGGCAGAGACAGCGACACAGACAGAGACAGAGACAGAGGCAGAGACAGAGACAGAAATTGAGACAGGGCAGGGACAGAGGCAGAGACAGAAACAGAGACGGAGACAAAGACCGAGACAGAGGCAGAGACAGAGGGAGAGACAGCGACAGAGACAGAGACAGAGACAGGGACAGAGACAGAGACAGAGACAGAGACAGAGGCAGAGACTGAGAGAGAGACAGAGACAGAGACAGAGACAGAGACAGGGACAGAGACAGAGACAGAGACAGAGACAGAGGCAGAGACTGAGACAGATACAGAGACAGAGACAGAGACAGAGACAGAGACAGATACAGAGACTGGGACGGAGACAGAGACAGAGACAGAGACAGAGACAGGGACAGAGACAGGGCAGAGACAGAGGCAGAGACAGAAACAGAGACGGAGACAAAGACCGAGACAGAGGCAGAGACAGAGGGAGAGACAGCGACAGAGACAGAGACAGAGACAGGGACAGAGACAGAGACAGAGACAGAGACAGAGGCAGAGACTGAGAGAGAGACAGAGACAGAGACAGAGACAGAGACAGATACAGAGACTGAGACGGAGACAGAGACAGAGACGGAGACGGAGATAGAGGCAGAGACAGAGACAGAGACAGAGACAGAGACAGAGACAGAGACAGAGACAGAGACAGAGACAGAGACAGAGACAGAGACAGAGACAGAGACAGAGACAGAGACAGAGACAGAGACAGACACAGAGACAGAGACAGAGACAGAGACAGAGACAGAGACAGAGACAGAGACTGAGACTGAGACAGAGACAGAGACAGAGGCAGAGACACAGAGACGGAGACACAGAGACAGAGATGCAGAGACAGAGACAGAGACAGAGACAGAGACAGAAATTGAGACAGGGCAGGGACAGAGGCAGAGACAGAAACAGAGACGGACACAAAGACCGAGACAGAGGCAGAGACAGAGGGCGAGACAGCGACAGAGACAGAGACAGAGACAGGGACAGAGACAGAGACAGAGACAGAGACAGAGGCAGAGACTGAGACAGAGACAGAGACAGAGACAGAGACAGAGACAGATACAGAGACTGGGACGGAGACGGAGACAGAGACAGAGACAGAGACAGGGACAGAGACAGGGCAGAGACAGAGGCAGAGACAGAAACAGAGACGGAGACAAAGACCGAGACAGAGGCAGAGACAGCGACAGAGACAGAGACAGAGACAGGGACAGAGACAGAGACAGAGACAGAGACAGAGGCAGAGACTGAGAGGGAGACAGAGACAGAGACAGAGACAGAGACAGATACAGAGACTGAGACGGAGACAGAGACAGAGACGGAGACGGAGATAGAGGCAGAGACAGAGACAGAGACAGAGACAGAGACAGAGACAGAGACAGAGACAGAGACGGAGACTGAGACAGGGACAGAGACAGAGACGGAAACATAAAGACATAGGCACGGAGGCAGAGATGCAGAGACACAGACAAAGAGACAGAGGCAGAGACACATAGACAGAGACCCAGAGACAGAGACAGAGACACTGACCGAGACAGAGACGGAGGCAGAGACGGAGACAGAGACAGAGACAGAGACAGAGACAGAGACAGAGACAGAGACAGAGACAGAGACAGAGACAGAGACAGAGACTGAGACAGAGGCAGAGACTGAGACTGAGACAGAGAGAGAGACAGAGACAGAGACATAGACAGAGACAGAGACAAAGACAGAGACAGAGACAGAGACAGAGACAGAGACAGAGACAGAGACAGAGACAGAGACAGAGACAGAGACAGAGACAGGGACAGAGACAGGGCAGAGACAGAGGCAGAGACAGAAACAGAGACGCAGACAAAGACCGAGACAGAGGCAGAGACAGAGGGAGAGACAGCGACAGAGACAGAGACAGAGACAGAGACAGGGACAGAGACAGAGACAGAGACAGAGACAGAGACAGAGACAGAGACAGAGACATAGACAGAGGCAGAGACGGAGACAAAGACAGAGACAGAGACAGAGACACAGAGACAGAGACACAG
Organism: Megachile willughbiella; assembly: GCA_945859595.2. Taxonomy (NCBI): domain Eukaryota; kingdom Metazoa; phylum Arthropoda; class Insecta; order Hymenoptera; family Megachilidae; genus Megachile; species Megachile willughbiella. The sequence continues at coordinate 59,356 of CAMAOD020000265.1, forward strand.
ATACAGAGACAAAGACAGAGACAAAGACAGAGATAAAGGCAGAGAAAAGACAGAGACAAGGAGACGGAGACAAAGAGACGGAGACACAGAGACAGAGACACAGAGACAGAGACACAGAAACAGAGACACAGAGACAGAGACACAGAGACAGAGACACAGAGACACAGAGACAGAGACTCGGAGACAGAGACAGAGACAGCGACAGAGACTGAGACAGAGACAGACACAGAGGCAGAAACCGAGACTGAGACAGAGACAGAGACAGAGACAGAGACAGAGACAGAGACAGAGACAGAGACAGAGACAGAGACAGAGTCAGAGACGGAGACAAAGACCGAGACAGACGAAGGGACTGAGACAGAGGCAGAGACAGCGACAGAGACAGAGGCAGGGACACAGAGACGGAGACACAGAGACAGAGATGCAGAGACAGAGACAGAGACAGAGACAGAGACGGAGACAGAGGCAGAGACAGAGCCAGGGACGGAGATAGAGACAGAGACAGAGACAGAGACAGAGACAGAGACAGAGACATAGGCGGAGACAGAGACAGAGACAGAGACAGAGACAGAGACAGAGACAGAGACAGAGACAGAGACAGAAAGAGAGACGGAGGCAAAGACCGAGACAGAGGCAGAGACAAAGACAGAGACAGAGACAGAGACAGAGACAGAGACAGAGACAGAGACAGAGACAGAGACAGAAAGAGAGACGGAGGCAAAGACCGAGACAGAGGCAGAGACACAGACAGAGACAGAGACAGAGACAGAGACAGAGACAGAGACAGAGACAGAGACAGAGACAGAGACAGAGACAGAGACAGGGACAGAGACAGATACAGAGACTGAGGCGGAGACAGAGAGAGAGACAGAGACAGAGACAGAGACAGAGACAGAGACAGAGACAGAGACAGAGACAGAGACAGAGACAGAGACAGAGACAGAGACAGAGACAGAGACAGAGACAGATACATAAAGACATAGGCACGGAGGCAGCGATGCAGAGACAGAGACAAAGAGACAGAGGCAGAGACACATAGACAGAGACCCAGAGACAGAGACAGAGATACTGACGGAGACAGAGACGGAGGCTGAGACAGAGACAGAGACAGAGACAGAGACAGAGACAGAGACTGAGACAGAGGCAGAGACTGAGACTGAGACAGAGAGAGAGACAGAGACAGAGACATAGACAGAGACAGAGACAGAGACAGAGACAGAGACAGAGACAGAGACAGGGACAGAGACAGGGCAGAGACAGAGGCAGAGACAGAAACAGAGACGGAGACAAAGACCGAGACAGAGGCAGAGACAGAGGGAGAGACAGCGACAGAGACAGAGACAGAGACAGAGACAGGGACAGAGACAGAGACAGAGACAGAGACAGAGACAGAGACAGAGACAGAGACAGAGACAGAGACAGAGACAGAAACAGAGACAGAGACAGAGACAGAGACAGAGACAGAGACAGAGACAGAGACAGAGACAGAGACAGAGACAGAGACAGAGACAGAGACAGAGACGGAGACAGAGACTGAGACTGAGACAGAGACAGAGACAGAGGCAGAGACACAGAGACGGAGACACAGAGACAGAGATGCAGAGACAGAGACAGAGACAGAGACAGAGACAGAGACAGAGATAGAGACAGGGCAGAGACAGAGGCAGAGACAGAAACAGAGACGGACACAAAGACCGAGACAGAGGCAGAGACAGAGGGCGAGACAGCGACAGAGACGGAGACAGAGACAGGGACAGAGACAGAGACAGAGACAGAGACAGAGGCAGAGACTGAGACAGAGACAGAGACAGAGACAGAGACAGAGACAGATACAGAGACTGGGACGGAGACGGAGACAGAGACAGAGACAGAGACAGGGACAGAGACAGGGCAGAGACAGAGGCAGAGACAGAAACAGAGACGGAGACAAAGACCGAGACAGAGGCAGAGACAGAGGGAGAGACAGCGACAGAGACAGAGACAGAGACAGGGACAGAGACAGAGACAGAGACAGAGACAGAGGCAGAGACTGAGAGAGAGACAGAGACAGAGACAGAGACAGAGACAGATACAGAGACTGAGACGGAGACAGAGACAGAGACGGAGACGGAGATAGAGGCAGAGACAGAGACAGAGACAGAGACAGAGACAGAGACAGAGACGGAGGCTGAGACAGGGACAGAGACAGAGACAGAAACATAAAGACATAGGCACGGAGGCAGAGATGCAGAGACACAGACAAAGAGACAGAGGCAGAGACACATAGACAGAGACCCAGAGACAGAGACAGAGACACTGACCGAGACAGAGACGGAGGCAGAGACAGAGACAGAGACAGAGACAGAGACAGAGACAGAGACAGAGACAGAGACAGAGACAGAGACAGAGACTGGGACAGAGGCAGAGACTGAGACTGAGACAGAGAGAGAGACAGAGACAGAGACATAGACAGAGACAGAGACAAAGACAGAGACAGAGACAGAGACAGAGACAGAGACAGGGACAGAGACAGGGCAGAGACAGAGGCAGAGACAGAAACAGAGACGCAGACAAAGACCGAGACAGAGGCAGAGACAGAGGGAGAGACAGCGACAGAGACAGAGACAGAGACAGGGACAGAGACAGAGACAGAGACAGAGACAGAGACAGAGGGAGAGACAGCGACAGAGACAGAGACAGAGACAGAGACAGAGACAGAGACAGAGACAGAGACAGAGACAGAGACAGAGACAGAGACAGAGACAGAGACAGAGAGACAGAGGCGCAGAGACAGAGACACAGAGACAGATGCACACAGACAGAGGCCCAGAGACAGAGACACAGAGACGGAGACACAGAGGCAGAGGCAGAGGCAGAGACAGAGAGACAGAGACACAGAGACACGGAGACAGAGACAAAGAGACGGAGACACAGAGACAGAGACACAGAGACAGAGGCACATAGACAGAGTCACAGATACACAGAGACACAGAGACAGAGACACAGAGACAGAGACACAGAGGCATAGACACAGAGACAGAGACACAGAGACAGAGACACAGAGACAGAGACACAGAGACAGAGACTCAGAGACAGAGACACAGAGACAGAGACACAGAGACACAGAGACAGAGACTCGGAGACAGAGACAGAGACAGAGACTGAGACAGAGACAGACACAGAGACAGAGACAGAGACAGAGATAGAGACAGAGACAGAGACAGAGACAGAGTCAGAGACGGAGACAAAGACCGAGACAGACGCAGGGACTGAGACAGAGGCAGAGACAGCGACACAGACAGAGACAGAGACAGAGGCAGAGACAGAGACAGAAATTGAGACAGGGCAGGGACAGAGGCAGAGACAGAAACAGAGACGGAGACAAAGACCGAGACAGAGGCAGAGACAGAGGGAGAGACAGCGACAGAGACAGAGACAGAGACAGGGACAGAGACAGAGACAGAGACAGAGACAGAGACAGAGGCAGAGACTGAGAGAGAGACAGAGACAGAGACAGAGACAGAGACAGAGACAGAGACAGAGACAGAGACAGAGACAGAAACAGAGACAGAGACAGAGACAGAGACAGAGACAGAGACAGAGACAGAGACAGAGACAGAGACAGAGACAGAGACAGAGACAGAGACAGAGACAGAGACAGAGACTGAGACTGAGACAGAGACAGAGGCAGAGGCAGAGACACAGAGACGGAGACACAGAGACAGAGATGCAGAGACAGAGACAGAGGCAGAGACACAGAGACGGAGACACAGAGACAGAGATGCAGAGACAGAGACAGAGACAGAGACAGAGACAGAGACAGAGATAGAGACAGGGCAGAGACAGAGGCAGAGACAGAAACAGAGACGGACACAAAGACCGAGACAGAGGCAGAGACAGAGGGCGAGACAGCGACAGAGACGGAGACAGAGACAGGGACAGAGACAGAGACAGAGACAGAGACAGAGGCAGAGACTGAGACAGAGACAGAGACAGAGACAGAGACAGAGACAGATACAGAGACTGGGACGGAGACGGAGACAGAGACAGAGACAGAGACAGGGACAGAGACAGGGCAGAGACAGAGGCAGAGACAGAAACAGAGACGGAGACAAAGACCGAGACAGAGGCAGAGACAGAGGGAGAGACAGCGACAGAGACAGAGACAGAGACAGGGACAGAGACAGAGACAGAGACAGAGACAGAGGCAGAGACTGAGAGAGAGACAGAGACAGAGACAGAGACAGAGACAGATACAGAGACTGAGACGGAGACAGAGACAGAGACGGAGACGGAGATAGAGGCAGAGACAGAGACAGAGACAGAGACAGAGACAGAGACAGAGACAGAGACAGAGACAGAGACGGAGGCTGAGACAGGGACAGAGACAGAGACAGAAACATAAAGACATAGGCACGGAGGCAGAGATGCAGAGACACAGACAAAGAGACAGAGGCAGAGACACATAGACAGAGACCCAGAGACAGAGACAGAGACACTGACCGAGACAGAGACGGAGGCAGAGACAGAGACAGAGACAGAGACAGAGACAGAGACAGAGACAGAGACAGAGACAGAGACTGGGACAGAGGCAGAGACTGAGACTGAGACAGAGAGAGAGACAGAGACAGAGACATAGACAGAGACAGAGACAAAGACAGAGACAGAGACAGAGACAGAGACAGAGACAGGGACAGAGACAGGGCAGAGACAGAGGCAGAGACAGAAACAGAGACGCAGACAAAGACCGAGACAGAGGCAGAGACAGAGGGAGAGACAGCGACAGAGACAGAGACAGAGACAGGGACAGAGACAGAGACAGAGACAGAGACAGAGACAGAGGGAGAGACAGCGACAGAGACAGAGACAGAGACAGAGACAGAGACAGAGACAGAGACAGAGACAGAGACAGAGACAGAGACAGAGACAGAGACAGAGACAGAGACAGAGACAGAGAGACAGAGGCGCAGAGACAGAGACACAGAGACAGATGCACACAGACAGAGGCCCAGAGACAGAGACACAGAGACGGAGACACAGAGGCAGAGGCAGAGGCAGAGACAGAGAGACAGAGACACAGAGACACGGGGACAGAGACAAAGAGACGGAGACACAGAGACAGAGACACAGAGACAGAGGCACATAGACAGAGTCACAGATACACAGAGACACAGAGACAGAGACACAGAGACAGAGACACAGAGGCAGAGACACAGAGACAGAGACACAGAGACAGAGACACAGAGACAGAGACACAGAGACAGAGATTCAGAGACAGAGACACAGAGACAGAGACACAGAGACACAGAGACAGAGACTCGGAGACAGAGACAGAGACAGAGACTGAGACAGAGACAGACACAGAGACAGAGACAGAGACAGAGACAGAGACAGAGACAGAGACAGAGACAGAGACAGAGACAGAGTCAGAGACGGAGACAAAGACCGAGACAGACGCAGGGACTGAGACAGAGGCAGAGACAGCGACACAGACAGAGACAGAGACAGAGGCAGAGACAGAGACAGAAATTGAGACAGGGCAGGGACAGAGGCAGAGACAGAAACAGAGACGGAGACAAAGACCGAGACAGAGGCAGAGACAGAGGGAGAGACAGCGACAGAGACAGAGACAGAGACAGGGACAGAGACAGAGACAGAGACAGAGACAGAGGCAGAGACTGAGAGAGAGACAGAGACAGAGACAGAGACAGAGACAGGGACAGAGACAGAGACAGAGACAGAGACAGAGACAGAGGCAGAGACTGAGACAGATACAGAGACAGAGACAGAGACAGAGACAGAGACAGATACAGAGACTGGGACGGAGACAGAGACAGAGACAGAGACAGAGACAGGGACAGAGACAGGGCAGAGACAGAGGCAGAGACAGAAACAGAGACGGAGACAAAGACCGAGACAGAGGCAGAGACAGAGGGAGAGACAGCGACAGAGACAGAGACAGAGACAGGGACAGAGACAGAGACAGAGACAGAGACAGAGGCAGAGACTGAGAGAGAGACAGAGACAGAGACAGAGACAGAGACAGATACAGAGACTGAGACGGAGACAGAGACAGAGACGGAGACGGAGATAGAGGCAGAGACAGAGACAGAGACAGAGACAGAGACAGAGACAGAGACAGAGACAGAGACAGAGACAGAGACAGAGACAGAGACAGAGACAGAGACAGAGACAGACACAGAGACAGAGACAGAGACAGAGACAGAGACAGAGACAGAGACAGAGACTGAGACTGAGACAGAGACAGAGACAGAGGCAGAGACACAGACACGGAGACACAGAGACAGAGATGCAGAGACAGAGACAGAGACAGAGACAGAGACAGAAATTGAGACAGGGCAGGGACAGAGGCAGAGACAGAAACAGAGACGGACACAAAGACCGAGACAGAGGCAGAGACAGAGGGCGAGACAGCGACAGAGACAGAGACAGAGACAGGGACAGAGACAGAGACAGAGACAGAGACAGAGGCAGAGACTGAGACAGAGACAGAGACAGAGACAGAGACAGCGACAGATACAGAGACTGGGACGGAGACGGAGACAGAGACAGAGACAGAGACAGGGACAGAGACAGGGCAGAGACAGAGGCAGAGACAGAAACAGAGACGGAGACAAAGACCGAGACAGAGGCAGAGACAGAGGGAGAGACAGCGACAGAGACAGAGACAGAGACAGGGACAGAGACAGAGACAGAGACAGAGACAGAGGCAGAGACTGAGAGGGAGACAGAGACAGAGACAGAGACAGAGACAGATACAGAGGCTGAGACGGAGACAGAGACAGAGACGGAGACGGAGATAGAGGCAGAGACAGAGACAGAGACAGAGACAGAGACAGAGACAGAGACAGAGACAGAGACAGAGACAGGGACAGAGACAGAGACAGAGACAGGGACAGAGACAGGGCAGAGACAGAGGCAGAGACAGAAACAGAGACGGAGACAAAGACCGAGACAGAGGCAGAGACAGAGGGAGAGACAGCGACAGAGACAGAGACAGAGACAGGGACAGAGACAGAGACAGAGACAGAGACAGAGGCAGAGACTGAGAGAGAGACAGAGACAGAGACAGAGACAGAGACAGATACAGAGACTGAGACGGAGACAGAGACAGAGACGGAGACGGAGATAGAGGCAGAGACAGAGACAGAGACAGAGACAGAGACAGAGACAGAGACAGAGACAGAGACAGAGACAGAGACAGAGACAGAGACAGAGACAGAGACAGAGACAGAGACAGAGACAGACACAGAGACAGAGACAGAGACAGAGACAGAGACAGAGACAGAGACAGAGACTGAGACTGAGACAGAGACAGAGACAGAGGCAGAGACACAGAGACGGAGACACAGAGACAGAGATGCAGAGACAGAGACAGAGACAGAGACAGAGACAGAAATTGAGACAGGGCAGGGACAGAGGCAGAGACAGAAACAGAGACGGACACAAAGACCGAGACAGAGGCAGAGACAGAGGGCGAGACAGCGACAGAGACAGAGACAGAGACAGGGACAGAGACAGAGACAGAGACAGAGACAGAGGCAGAGACTGAGACAGAGACAGAGCCAGAGACAGAGACAGAGACAGATACAGAGACTGGGACGGAGACGGAGACAGAGACAGAGACAGAGACAGGGACAGAGACAGGGCAGAGACAGAGGCAGAGACAGAAACAGAGACGGAGACAAAGACCGAGACAGAGGCAGAGACAGAGGGAGAGACAGCGACAGAGACAGAGACAGAGACAGGGACAGAGACAGAGACAGAGACAGAGGCAGAGACTGAGAGGGAGACAGAGACAGAGACAGAGACAGAGACAGATACAGAGACTGAGACGGAGACAGAGACAGAGACGGAGACGGAGATAGAGGCAGAGACAGAGACAGAGACAGAGACAGAGACAGAGACAGAGACGGAGACTGAGACAGGGACAGAGACAGAGACGGAAACATAAAGACATAGGCACGGAGGCAGAGATGCAGAGACACAGACAAAGAGACAGAGGCAGAGACACATAGACAGAGACCCAGAGACAGAGACAGAGACACTGACCGAGACAGAGACGGAGGCAGAGACGGAGACAGAGACAGAGACAGAGACAGAGACAGAGACAGAGACAGAGACAGAGACAGAGACAGAGACAGAGACTGAGACAGAGGCAGAGACTGAGACTGAGACAGAGAGAGAGACAGAGACAGAGACATAGACAGAGACAGAGACAAAGACAGAGACAGAGACAGAGACAGAGACAGAGACAGAGACAGAGACAGAGACAGAGACAGGGACAGAGACAGGGCAGAGACAGAGGCAGAGACAGAAACAGAGACGCAGACAAAGACCGAGACAGAGGCAGAGACAGAGGGAGAGACAGCGACAGAGACAGAGACAGAGACAGAGACAGGGACAGAGACGGAGACAGAGACAGAGACAGAGACAGAGACAGAGACAGAGACAGAGACAGAGACAGAGACAGAGACAGAGACAGAGACAGAGACAGAGACAGAGACAGAGACAGAGACAGAGACAGAGACAGAGACAGAGACAGAGACAGAGACAGAGACAGAGACAGAGACAGAGACGGAGACAAAGACCGAGACAGAGACAGAGACCGAGACCGACACAGAGACTGAGACGCAGGCAGAGACAGAGACAGAGACAGTGACAGAGACAGAGACAGGGACAGAGACAGAGAGTGAGACAGAGACAAAGACAGATACAGAGACGGAGACAGAGACAGAGACAGAGGAATAGACAGAGACAGAGACAGAAACAGCGACAGGCACAGGGAGAGGGACAGGGTCAGAGACAGAGACAGAGGATTAGACAGAGACAGAGACAGAAACAGCGACAGGCACAGGGAGAGGGACAGGGACAGAGACAGAGACAGAGACAGAGACAGAGACAGAGACAGAGACAGAGACGGAGACAGAGACAGAGACAGAGACAGAGACAGAGACAGAGACAGAGACAGAGACAGAGGCAGAGACAGAGACAGGGACAGAGACAGAGACAGAGATGGAGACAGAGACAGAGACAGAGACAGAGACAGAAACAGAGACGGAGGCAAAGACCGAGACTGAGACAGGGACAGAGACAGAGACAGAAACATAAAGACATAGGCACGGAGGCAGCGATGCAGAGACAAAGACAAAGAGACAGAGGCAGAGACACATAGACAGAGACCCAGAGACAGAGACAGAGATACTGACGGAGACAGAGACGGAGGCAGAGACAGAGACAGAGACAGAGACAGAGACAGAGACAGAGACAGAGACAGAGACAGAGACAGAGACTGAGACAGAGGCAGAGACTGAGACTGAGACAGAGAGAGAGACAGAGACAGAGACATAGACAGAGACAGAGACAGAGACAGAGACAGAGACAGAGACAGAGACAGAGACAGGGACAGAGACAGGGCAGAGACAGAGGCAGAGACAGAAACAGAGACGGAGACAAAGACCGAGACAGAGGCAGAGACAGAGGGAGAGACAGCGACAGAGACAGAGACAGAGACTGAGACTGAGACAGAGACAGAGACAGAGGCAGAGACACAGAGACGGAGACACAGAGACAGAGATGCAGAGACAGAGACAGAGACAGAGACAGAGACAGAGATAGAGACAGGGCAGAGGCAGAGGCAGAGACAGAAACAGAGACGGAGACAAAGACCGAGACAGAGGCAGAGACAGAGGGCGAGACAGCGACAGAGACAGAGACAGAGACAGGGACAGAGACAGAGACAGAGACAGAGACAGAGGCAGAGCCTGAGACAGAGACAGTGACAGAGACAGAGACAGAGACAGATACAGAGACTGGGACGGAGACAGAGACAGAGACGGAGACGGAGATAGAGGCAGAGACAGAGACAGAGACGGAGACAGAGGCACAGACAGAGCCAGGGACGGAGATAGAGACAGAGACAGAGGGAGAGACAGCGACAGAGACAGAGACAGAGACAGAGACAGAGACAGAGACAGAGACAGAGACAGAGGCAGAGACAGAGACAGAGACAGAGACAGAGACAGAGGAAGAGACAGCGACAGAGACAGAGACAGAGACAGAGACAGAGACAGAGACAGCGACAGAGACAGAGACAGATACAGAGACAGAGACAGAGACAGCGACAGAGACAGAGACAGAGACAGAGACAGAGACAGAGACAGAGACAGAGACAGAGAAATAGACAGACACAGAGACGGAGACAAAGACCGAGACAGAGACAGAGACGGAGACAGAGGCACAGACAGAGCGAGGGACAGAGACGGAGACAGAGACAGAGGAAGAGACAGCGACAGAGACAGAGACAGAGACAGAGACAGAGACAGAGACAGAGACAGAGACAGAGACAGAGACACAGACAGAGCCAGGGACGGAGATAGAGACAGAGACAGAGGGAGAGACAGCGACAGAGACAGAGACAGAGACAGAGACACAGACAGAGACAGAGACAGAGGCAGAGACAGAGACAGAAATTGAGACAGGGCAGGGACAGAGGCAGAGACAGAAACAGAGACGGAGACAAAGACCGAGACAGAGGCAGAGACAGAGGGAGAGACAGCGACAGAGACAGAGACAGAGACAGGGACAGAGACAGAGACAGAGACAGAGACAGAGGCAGAGACTGAGAGAGAGACAGAGACAGAGACAGAGACAGAGACAGAGACAGAGACAGAGACAGAGACAGAAACAGAGACAGAGACAGAGACAGAGACAGAGACAGAGACAGAGACAGAGACAGGGACAGAGGCAGAGACAGAAACAGAGACGGAGACAAAGACCGAGACAGAGGCAGAGACAGAGGGAGAGACAGCGACAGAGGCAGAGACACAGAGACGGAGACACAGAGACAGAGACAGAGACAGAGACAGAGACAGAGACAGAGACAGAGATAGAGACAGGGCAGAGACAGAGGCAGAGACAGAAACAGAGACGGACAAAAAGACCGAGACAGAGGCAGAGACAGAGGGCGAGACAGCGACAGAGACGGAGACAGAGACAGGGACAGAGACAGAGACAGAGACAGAGACAGAGGCAGAGACTGAGACAGAGACAGAGACAGAGACAGAGACAGAGACAGATACAGAGACTGGGACGGAGACGGAGACAGAGACAGAGACAGAGACAGGGACAGAGACAGGGCAGAGACAGAGGCAGAGACAGAAACAGAGACGGAGACAAAGACCGAGACAGAGGCAGAGACAGAGGGAGAGACAGCGACAGAGACAGAGACAGAGACAGGGACAGAGACAGAGACAGAGACAGAGACAGAGGCAGAGACTGAGAGAGAGACAGAGACAGAGACAGAGACAGAGACAGATACAGAGACTGAGACGGAGACAGAGACAGAGACGGAGACGGAGATAGAGGCAGAGACAGAGACAGAGACAGAGACAGAGACAGAGACAGAGACAGAGACAGAGACGGAGGCAGAGACAGAGGGAGAGACAGCGACAGAGACAGAGACAGAGACAGGGACAGAGACAGAGACAGAGACAGAGACAGAGACAGAGGGAGAGACAGCGACAGAGACAGAGACAGAGACAGAGACAGAGACAGAGACAGAGACAGAGACAGAGACAGAGACAGAGACAGAGACAGAGAGACAGAGGCGCAGAGACAGAGACACAGAGACAGATGCACACAGACAGAGGCCCAGAGACAGAGACACAGAGACGGAGACACAGAGGCAGAGGCAGAGGCAGAGACAGAGAGACAGAGACACAGAGACACGGGGACAGAGACAAAGAGACGGAGACACAGAGACAGAGACACAGAGACAGAGGCACATAGACAGAGTCACAGATACACAGAGACACAGAGACAGAGACACAGAGACAGAGACACAGAGGCAGAGACACAGAGACAGAGACACAGAGACAGAGACACAGAGACAGAGACACAGAGACAGAGATTCAGAGACAGAGACACAGAGACAGAGACACAGAGACACAGGGACAGAGACTCGGAGACAGAGACAGAGACAGAGACTGAGACAGAGACAGACACAGAGACAGAGACAGAGACAGAGACAGAGACAGAGAGAGAGACAGAGACAGAGACAGAGACAGAGACAGAGTCAGAGACGGAGACAAAGACCGAGACAGACGCAGGGACTGAGACAGAGGCAGAGACAGCGACACAGACAGAGACAGAGACAGAGGCAGAGACAGAGACAGAAATTGAGACAGGGCAGGGACAGAGGCAGAGACAGAAACAGAGACGGAGACAAAGACCGAGACAGAGGCAGAGACAGAGGGAGAGACAGCGACAGAGACAGAGACAGAGACAGGGACAGAGACAGAGACAGAGACAGAGACAGAGGCAGAGACTGAGAGAGAGACAGAGACAGAGACAGAGACAGAGACAGGGACAGAGACAGAGACAGAGACAGAGACAGAGGCAGAGACTGAGACAGATACAGAGACAGAGACAGAGACAGAGACAGAGACAGATACAGAGACTGGGACGGAGACAGAGACAGAGACAGAGACAGAGACAGGGACAGAGACAGGGCAGAGACAGAGGCAGAGACAGAAACAGAGACGGAGACAAAGACCGAGACAGAGGCAGAGACAGAGGGAGAGACAGCGACAGAGACAGAGACAGAGACAGGGACAGAGACAGAGACAGAGACAGAGACAGAGGCAGAGACTGAGAGAGAGACAGAGACAGAGACAGAGACAGAGACAGATACAGAGACTGAGACGGAGACAGAGACAGAGACGGAGACGGAGATAGAGGCAGAGACAGAGACAGAGACAGAGACAGAGACAGAGACAGAGACAGAGACAGAGACAGAGACAGAGACAGAGACAGAGACAGAGACAGAGACAGAGACAGAGACAGAGACAGAGACAGACACAGAGACAGAGACAGAGACAGAGACAGAGACAGAGACAGAGACAGAGACTGAGACTGAGACAGAGACAGAGACAGAGGCAGAGACACAGAGACGGAGACACAGAGACAGAGATGCAGAGACAGAGACAGAGACAGAGACAGAGACAGAAATTGAGACAGGGCAGGGACAGAGGCAGAGACAGAAACAGAGACGGACACAAAGACCGAGACAGAGGCAGAGACAGAGGGCGAGACAGCGACAGAGACAGAGACAGAGACAGGGACAGAGACAGAGACAGAGACAGAGACAGAGGCAGAGACTGAGACAGAGACAGAGACAGAGACAGAGACAGAGACAGATACAGAGACTGGGACGGAGACGGAGACAGAGACAGAGACAGAGACAGGGACAGAGACAGGGCAGAGACAGAGGCAGAGACAGAAACAGAGACGGAGACAAAGACCGAGACAGAGGCAGAGACAGAGGGAGAGACAGCGACAGAGACAGAGACAGAGACAGGGACAGAGACAGAGACAGAGACAGAGACAGAGGCAGAGACTGAGAGGGAGACAGAGACAGAGACAGAGACAGAGACAGATACAGAGACTGAGACGGAGACAGAGACAGAGACGGAGACGGAGATAGAGGCAGAGACAGAGACAGAGACAGAGACAGAGACAGAGACAGAGACAGAGACAGAGACGGAGACTGAGACAGGGACAGAGACAGAGACGGAAACATAAAGACATAGGCACGGAGGCAGAGATGCAGAGACACAGACAAAGAGACAGAGGCAGAGACACATAGACAGAGACCCAGAGACAGAGACAGAGACACTGACCGAGACAGAGACGGAGGCAGAGACGGAGACAGAGACAGAGACAGAGACAGAGACAGAGACAGAGACAGAGACAGAGACAGAGACAGAGACAGAGACAGAGACAGAGACTGAGACAGAGGCAGAGACTGAGACTGAGACAGAGAGAGAGACAGAGACAGAGACATAGACAGAGACAGAGACAAAGACAGAGACAGAGACAGAGACAGAGACAGAGACAGAGACAGAGACAGAGACAGGGACAGAGACAGGGCAGAGACAGAGGCAGAGACAGAAACAGAGACGCAGACAAAGACCGAGACAGAGGCAGAGACAGAGGGAGAGACAGCGACAGAGACAGAGACAGAGACAGAGACAGAGACAGAGACAGGGACAGAGACAGAGACAGAGACAGAGACAGAGACAGAGACAGAGACAGAGGCAGAGACAGAGCCAGGGACGGAGATAGAGACAGAGACAGAGACAGAGACAGAGACAGAGACAGAGACATAGGCGGAGACAGAGACAGAGACAGAGACAGAGACAGAGACAGAGACAGAGACAGAGACAGAAAGAGAGACGGAGGCAAAGACCGAGACAGAGGCAGAGACAAAGACAGAGACAGAGACAGAGACAGAGACAGAGACAGAGACAGAGACAGAGACAGAGACAGAGACAGAAAGAGAGACGGAGGCAAAGACCGAGACAGAAAGAGAGACGGAGGCAAAGACCGAGACAGAGGCAGAGACACAGACAGAGACAGAGACAGAGACAGAGACAGAGACAGAGACAGAGACAGAGACAGAGACAGAGACAGAGACAGAGACAGAGACAGGGACAGAGACAGATACAGAGACTGAGACGGAGACAGAGACAGAGACAGAGACAGAGACAGAGACAGAGACAGAGACAGAGACAGAGACAGAGACAGAGACAGAGACAGAGACAGAGACAGAGACAGAGACAGAGACAGATACATAAAGACATAGGCACGGAGGCAGCGATGCAGAGACAGAGACAAAGAGACAGAGGCAGAGACACATAGACAGAGACCCAGAGACAGAGACACAGATACTGACGGAGACAGAGACGGAGGCTGAGACAGAGACAGAGACAGAGACAGAGACAGAGACAGAGACAGAGACTGAGACAGAGGCAGAGACTGAGACTGAGACAGAGAGAGAGACAGAGACAGAGACATAGACAGAGACAGAGACAGAGACAGAGACAGAGACAGAGACAGAGACAGAGACAGGGACAGAGACAGGGCAGAGACAGAGGCAGAGACAGAAACAGAGACGGAGACAAAGACCGAGACAGAGGCAGAGACAGAGGGAGAGACAGCGACAGAGACAGAGACAGAGACAGAGACAGGGACAGAGACAGAGACAGAGACAGAGACAGCGACAGAGACAGAGACAGAGACAGAGACAGAGACAGAGACAGAAACAGAGACAGAGACAGAGACAGAGACAGAGACAGAGACAGAGACAGAGACAGAGACAGAGACAGAGACAGAGACAGAGACAGAGACAGAGACAGAGACAGAGACAGAGACAGAGACTGAGACTGAGACAGAGACAGAGACAGAGGCAGAGACACAGAGACGGAGACACAGAGACAGAGATGCAGAGACAGAGACAGAGACAGAGACAGAGACAGAGACAGAGATAGAGACAGGGCAGAGACAGAGGCAGAGACAGAAACAGAGACGGACACAAAGACCGAGACAGAGGCAGAGACAGAGGGCGAGACAGCGACAGAGACGGAGACAGAGACAGGGACAGAGACAGAGACAGAGACAGAGACAGAGGCAGAGACTGAGACAGAGACAGAGACAGAGACAGAGACAGAGACAGATACAGAGACTGGGACGGAGACGGAGACAGAGACAGAGACAGAGACAGGGACAGAGACAGGGCAGAGACAGAGGCAGAGACAGAAACAGAGACGGAGACAAAGACCGAGACAGAGGCAGAGACAGAGGGAGAGACAGCGACAGAGACAGAGACAGAGACAGGGACAGAGACAGAGACAGAGACAGAGACAGAGGCAGAGACTGAGAGAGAGACAGAGACAGAGACAGAGACAGAGACAGATACAGAGACTGAGACGGAGACAGAGACAGAGACGGAGACGGAGATAGAGGCAGAGACAGAGACAGAGACAGAGACAGAGACAGAGACAGAGACGGAGGCTGAGACAGGGACAGAGACAGAGACAGAAACATAAAGACATAGGCACGGAGGCAGAGATGCAGAGACACAGACAAAGAGACAGAGGCAGAGACACATAGACAGAGACCCAGAGACAGAGACAGAGACACTGACCGAGACAGAGACGGAGGCAGAGACAGAGACAGAGACAGAGACAGAGACAGAGACAGAGACAGAGACAGAGACAGAGACAGAGACTGGGACAGAGGCAGAGACTGAGACTGAGACAGAGAGAGAGACAGAGACAGAGACATAGACAGAGACAGAGACAAAGACAGAGACAGAGACAGAGACAGAGACAGAGACAGGGACAGAGACAGGGCAGAGACAGAGGCAGAGACAGAAACAGAGACGCAGACAAAGACCGAGACAGAGGCAGAGACAGAGGGAGAGACAGCGACAGAGACAGAGACAGAGACAGGGACAGAGACAGAGACAGAGACAGAGACAGAGACAGAGGGAGAGACAGCGACAGAGACAGAGACAGAGACAGAGACAGAGACAGAGACAGAGACAGAGACAGAGACAGAGACAGAGACAGAGACAGAGACAGAGACAGAGACAGAGAGACAGAGGCGCAGAGACAGAGACACAGAGACAGATGCACACAGACAGAGGCCCAGAGACAGAGACACAGAGACGGAGACACAGAGGCAGAGGCAGAGGCAGAGACAGAGAGACAGAGACACAGAGACACGGAGACAGAGACAAAGAGACGGAGACACAGAGACAGAGACACAGAGACAGAGGCACATAGACAGAGTCACAGATACACAGAGACACAGAGACAGAGACACAGAGACAGAGACACAGAGGCATAGACACAGAGACAGAGACACAGAGACAGAGACACAGAGACAGAGACACAGAGACAGAGACTCAGAGACAGAGACACAGAGACAGAGACACAGAGACACAGAGACAGAGACTCGGAGACAGAGACAGAGACAGAGACTGAGACAGAGACAGACACAGAGACAGAGACAGAGACAGAGACAGAGACAGAGACAGAGACAGAGACAGAGTCAGAGACGGAGACAAAGACCGAGACAGACGCAGGGACTGAGACAGAGGCAGAGACAGCGACACAGACAGAGACAGAGACAGAGGCAGAGACAGAGACAGAAATTGAGACAGGGCAGGGACAGAGGCAGAGACAGAAACAGAGACGGAGACAAAGACCGAGACAGAGGCAGAGACAGAGGGAGAGACAGCGACAGAGACAGAGACAGAGACAGGGACAGAGACAGAGACAGAGACAGAGGCAGAGACTGAGAGAGAGACAGAGACAGAGACAGAGACAGAGACAGAGACAGAGACAGAGACAGAGACAGAGACAGAAACAGAGACAGAGACAGAGACAGAGACAGAGACAGAGACAGAGACAGAGACAGAGACAGAGACAGAGACAGAGACAGAGACAGAGACAGAGACAGAGACAGAGACTGAGACTGAGACAGAGACAGAGACAGAGGCAGAGACACAGAGACGGAGACACAGAGACAGAGATGCAGAGACAGAGACAGAGGCAGAGACACAGAGACGGAGACACAGAGACAGAGATGCAGAGACAGAGACAGAGACAGAGACAGAGACAGAGACAGAGATAGACACAGGGCAGAGACAGAGGCAGAGACAGAAACAGAGACGGACACAAAGACCGAGACAGAGGCAGAGACAGAGGGCGAGACAGCGACAGAGACGGAGACAGAGACAGGGACAGAGACAGAGACAGAGACAGAGACAGAGGCAGAGACTGAGACAGAGACAGAGACAGAGACAGAGACAGAGACAGATACAGAGACTGGGACGGAGACGGAGACAGAGACAGAGACAGAGACAGGGACAGAGACAGGGCAGAGACAGAGGCAGAGACAGAAACAGAGACGGAGACAAAGACCGAGACAGAGGCAGAGACAGAGGGAGAGACAGCGACAGAGACAGAGACAGAGACAGGGACAGAGACAGAGACAGAGACAGAGACAGAGGCAGAGACTGAGAGAGAGACAGAGACAGAGACAGAGACAGAGACAGATACAGAGACTGAGACGGAGACAGAGACAGAGACGGAGACGGAGATAGAGGCAGAGACAGAGACAGAGACAGAGACAGAGACAGAGACAGAGACAGAGACAGAGACGGAGGCTGAGACAGGGACAGAGACAGAGACAGAAACATAAAGACATAGGCACGGAGGCAGAGATGCAGAGACACAGACAAAGAGACAGAGGCAGAGACACATAGACAGAGACCCAGAGACAGAGACAGAGACACTGACCGAGACAGAGACGGAGGCAGAGACAGAGACAGAGACAGAGACAGAGACAGAGACAGAGACAGAGACAGAGACAGAGACAGAGACAGAGACTGGGACAGAGGCAGAGACTGAGACTGAGACAGAGAGAGAGACAGAGACAGAGACATAGACAGAGACAGAGACAAAGACAGAGACAGAGACAGAGACAGAGACAGAGACAGGGACAGAGACAGGGCAGAGACAGAGGCAGAGACAGAAACAGAGACGCAGACAAAGACCGAGACAGAGGCAGAGACAGAGGGAGAGACAGCGACAGAGACAGAGACAGAGACAGGGACAGAGACAGAGACAGAGACAGAGACAGAGACAGAGGGAGAGACAGCGACAGAGACAGAGACAGAGACAGAGACAGAGACAGAGACAGAGACAGAGACAGAGACAGAGACAGAGACAGAGACAGAGACAGAGACAGAGACAGAGACAGAGAGACAGAGGCGCAGAGACAGAGACACAGAGACAGATGCACACAGACAGAGGCCCAGAGACAGAGACACAGAGACGGAGACACAGAGGCAGAGGCAGAGGCAGAGACAGAGAGACAGAGACACAGAGACACGGGGACAGAGACAAAGAGACGGAGACACAGAGACAGAGACACAGAGACAGAGGCACATAGACAGAGTCACAGATACACAGAGACACAGAGACAGAGACACAGAGACAGAGACACAGAGGCAGAGACACAGAGACAGAGACACAGAGACAGAGACACAGAGACAGAGACACAGAGACAGAGATTCAGAGACAGGGACACAGAGACAGAGACACAGAGACACAGAGACAGAGACTCGGAGACAGAGACAGAGACAGAGACTGAGACAGAGACAGACACAGAGACAGAGACAGAGACAGAGACAGAGACAGAGACAGAGACAGAGACAGAGACAGAGACAGAGACAGAGTCAGAGACGGAGACAAAGACCGAGACAGACGCAGGGACTGAGACAGAGGCAGAGACAGCGACACAGACAGAGACAGAGACAGAGGCAGAGACAGAGACAGAAATTGAGACAGGGCAGGGACAGAGGCAGAGACAGAAACAGAGACGGAGACAAAGACCGAGACAGAGGCAGAGACAGAGGGAGAGACAGCGACAGAGACAGAGACAGAGACAGGGACAGAGACAGAGACAGAGACAGAGACAGAGGCAGAGACTGAGAGAGAGACAGAGACAGAGACAGAGACAGAGACAGGGACAGAGACAGAGACAGAGACAGAGACAGAGGCAGAGACTGAGACAGATACAGAGACAGAGACAGAGACAGAGACAGAGACAGAGACAGATACAGAGACTGGGACGGAGACAGAGACAGAGACAGAGACAGAGACAGGGACAGAGACAGGGCAGAGACAGAGGCAGAGACAGAAACAGAGACGGAGACAAAGACCGAGACAGAGGCAGAGACAGAGGGAGAGACAGCGACAGAGACAGAGACAGAGACAGGGACAGAGACAGAGACAGAGACAGAGACAGAGGCAGAGACTGAGAGAGAGACAGAGACAGAGACAGAGACAGAGACAGATACAGAGACTGAGACGGAGACAGAGACAGAGACGGAGACGGAGATAGAGGCAGAGACAGAGACAGAGACAGAGACAGAGACAGAGACAGAGACAGAGACAGAGACAGAGACAGAGACAGAGACAGAGACAGAGACAGACACAGAGACAGAGACAGAGACAGAGACAGAGACAGAGACAGAGACAGAGACTGAGACTGAGACAGAGACAGAGACAGAGGCAGAGACACAGAGACGGAGACACAGAGACAGAGATGCAGAGACAGAGACAGAGACAGAGACAGAGACAGAAATTGAGACAGGGCAGGGACAGAGGCAGAGACAGAAACAGAGACGGACACAAAGACCGAGACAGAGCCAGAGACAGAGGGCGAGACAGCGACAGAGACAGAGACAGAGACAGGGACAGAGACAGAGACAGAGACAGAGACAGAGGCAGAGACTGAGACAGAGACAGAGACAGAGACAGAGACAGCGACAGATACAGAGACTGGGACGGAGACGGAGACAGAGACAGAGACAGAGACAGGGACAGAGACAGGGCAGAGACAGAGGCAGAGACAGAAACAGAGACGGAGACAAAGACCGAGACAGAGGCAGAGACAGAGGGAGAGACAGCGACAGAGACAGAGACAGAGACAGGGACAGAGACAGAGACAGAGACAGAGACAGAGGCAGAGACTGAGAGGGAGACAGAGACAGAGACAGAGACAGAGACAGATACAGAGACTGAGACGGAGACAGAGACAGAGACGGAGACGGAGATAGAGGCAGAGACAGAGACAGAGACAGAGACAGAGACAGCGACAGAGACAGAGACAGAGACGGAGACTGAGACAGGGACAGAGACAGAGACGGAAACATAAAGACATAGGCACGGAGGCAGAGATGCAGAGACACAGACAAAGAGACAGAGGCAGAGACACATAGACAGAGACCCAGAGACAGAGACAGAGACACTGACCGAGACAGAGACGGAGGCAGAGACGGAGACAGAGACAGAGACAGAGACAGAGACAGAGACAGAGACAGAGACAGAGACAGAGACAGAGACAGAGACTGAGACAGAGGCAGAGACTGAGACTGAGACAGAGAGAGAGACAGAGACAGAGACATAGACAGAGACAGAGACAAAGACAGAGACAGAGACAGAGACAGAGACAGAGACAGAGACAGAGACAGAGACAGGGACAGAGACAGGGCAGAGACAGAGGCAGAGACAGAAACAGAGACGCAGACAAAGACCGAGACAGAGGCAGAGACAGAGGGAGAGACAGCGACAGAGACAGAGACAGAGACAGAGACAGGGACAGAGACAGAGACAGAGACAGAGACAGAGACAGAGACAGAGACAGAGACAGAGACAGAGACAGAGACAGAGACAGAGACAGAGACAGAGACAGAGACAGAGACAGAGACAGAGACAGAGACAGAGACAGAGACAGAGACAGAGACAGAGACAGAGACAGATACAGAGACTGGGACGGAGACAGAGACAGAGACAGAGACAGAGACAGGGACAGAGACAGGGCAGAGACAGAGGCAGAGACAGAAACAGAGACGGAGACAAAGACCGAGACAGAGGCAGAGACAGAGGGAGAGACAGCGACAGAGACAGAGACAGAGACAGGGACAGAGACAGAGACAGAGACAGAGACAGAGGCAGAGACTGAGAGAGAGACAGAGACAGAGACAGAGACAGAGACAGATACAGAGACTGAGACGGAGACAGAGACAGAGACGGAGACGGAGATAGAGGCAGAGACAGAGACAGAGACAGAGACAGAGACAGAGACAGAGACAGAGACAGAGACAGAGACAGAGACAGAGACAGAGACAGAGACAGAGACAGAGACAGAGACAGAGACAGACACAGAGACAGAGACAGAGACAGAGACAGAGACAGAGACAGAGACAGAGACTGAGACTGAGACAGAGACAGAGACAGAGGCAGAGACACAGAGACGGAGACACAGAGACAGAGATGCAGAGACAGAGACAGAGACAGAGACAGAGACAGAAATTGAGACAGGGCAGGGACAGAGGCAGAGACAGAAACAGAGACGGACACAAAGACCGAGACAGAGGCAGAGACAGAGGGCGAGACAGCGACAGAGACAGAGACAGAGACAGGGACAGAGACAGAGACACAGACAGAGACAGAGGCAGAGACTGAGACAGAGACAGAGCCAGAGACAGAGACAGAGACAGATACAGAGACTGGGACGGAGACGGAGACAGAGACAGAGACAGAGACAGGAACAGAGACAGGGCAGAGACAGAGGCAGAGACAGAAACAGAGACGGAGACAAAGACCGAGACAGAGGCAGAGACAGAGGGAGAGACAGCGACAGAGACAGAGACAGAGACAGGGACAGAGACAGAGACAGAGACAGAGGCAGAGACTGAGAGGGAGACAGAGACAGAGACAGAGACAGAGACAGATACAGAGACTGAGACGGAGACAGAGACAGAGACGGAGACGGAGATAGAGGCAGAGACAGAGACAGAGACAGAGACAGAGACAGAGACAGAGACAGAGACAGAGACGGAGACTGAGACAGGGACAGAGACAGAGACGGAAACATAAAGACATAGGCACGGAGGCAGAGATGCAGAGACACAGACAAAGAGACAGAGGCAGAGACACATAGACAGAGACCCAGAGACAGAGACAGAGACACTGACCGAGACAGAGACGGAGGCAGAGACGGAGACAGAGACAGAGACAGAGACAGAGACAGAGACAGAGACAGAGACAGAGACAGAGACAGAGACAGAGACAGAGACTGAGACAGAGGCAGAGACTGAGACTGAGACAGAGAGAGAGACAGAGACAGAGACATAGACAGAGACAGAGACAAAGACAGAGACAGAGACAGAGACAGAGACAGAGACAGAGACAGAGACAGAGACAGAGACAGGGACAGAGACAGGGCAGAGACAGAGGCAGAGACAGAAACAGAGACGCAGACAAAGACCGAGACAGAGGCAGAGACAGAGGGAGAGACAGCGACAGAGACAGAGACAGAGACAGAGACAGAGACAGGGACAGAGACAGAGACAGAGACAGAGACAGAGACAGAGACAGAGACAGAGACAGAGACAGAGACAGAGACAGAGACAGAGACAGAGACAGAGACAGAGACAGAGACAGAGACAGAGACAGAGACAGAGACAGAGACAGAGACAGAGACAGAGACAGAGACAGAGACAGAGACAGAGACAGAGACAGAGACGGAGACAAAGACCGAGACAGAGACAGAGACCGAGACCGACACAGAGACTGAGACGCAGGCAGAGACAGAGACAGAGACAGTGACAGAGACAGAGACAGGGACAGAGACAGAGAGTGAGACAGAGACAAAGACAGATACAGAGACGGAGACAGAGACAGAGACAGAGGAATAGACAGAGACAGAGACAGAAACAGCGACAGGCACAGGGAGAGGGACAGGGTCAGAGACAGAGACAGAGGATTAGACAGAGACAGAGACAGAAACAGCGACAGGCACAGGGAGAGGGACAGGGACAGAGACAGAGACAGAGACAGAGACAGAGACAGAGACAGAGACAGAGACGGAGACAGAGACAGAGACAGAGACAGAGACAGAGACAGAGACAGAGACAGAGACAGAGGCAGAGACAGAGACAGGGACAGAGACAGAGACAGAGATGGAGACAGAGACAGAGACAGAGACAGAGACAGAAACAGAGACGGAGGCAAAGACCGAGACTGAGACAGGGACAGAGACAGAGACAGAAACATAAAGACATAGGCACGGAGGCAGCGATGCAGAGACAGAGACAAAGAGACAGAGGCAGAGACACATAGACAGAGACCCAGAGACAGAGACAGAGATACTGACGGAGACAGAGACGGAGGCAGAGACAGAGACAGAGACAGAGACAGAGACAGAGACAGAGACAGAGACAGAGACAGAGACAGAGACTGAGACAGAGGCAGAGACTGAGACTGAGACAGAGAGAGAGACAGAGACAGAGACATAGACAGAGACAGAGACAGAGACAGAGACAGAGACAGAGACAGAGACAGAGACAGGGACAGAGACAGGGCAGAGACAGAGGCAGAGACAGAAACAGAGACGGAGACAAAGACCGAGACAGAGGCAGAGACAGAGGGAGAGACAGCGACAGAGACAGAGACAGAGACTGAGACTGAGACAGAGACAGAGACAGAGGCAGAGACACAGAGACGGAGACACAGAGACAGAGATGCAGAGACAGAGACAGAGACAGAGACAGAGACAGAGATAGAGACAGGGCAGAGGCAGAGGCAGAGACAGAAACAGAGACGGAGACAAAGACCGAGACAGAGGCAGAGACAGAGGGCGAGACAGCGACAGAGACAGAGACAGAGACAGGGACAGAGACAGAGACAGAGACAGAGACAGAGGCAGAGCCTGAGACAGAGACAGAGACAGAGACAGAGACAGAGACAGATACAGAGACTGGGACGGAGACAGAGACAGAGACGGAGACGGAGATAGAGGCAGAGACAGAGACAGAGACGGAGACAGAGGCACAGACAGAGCCAGGGACGGAGATAGAGACAGAGACAGAGGGAGAGACAGCGACAGAGACAGAGACAGAGACAGAGACAGAGACAGAGACAGAGACAGAGACAGAGACAGAGGCAGAGACAGAGACAGAGACAGAGACAGAGACAGAGGAAGAGACAGCGACAGAGACAGAGACAGAGACAGAGACACAGACAGAGACAGCGACAGAGACAGAGACAGATACAGAGACAGAGACAGAGACAGCGACAGAGACAGAGACAGAGACAGAGACAGAGACAGAGACAGAGACAGAGACAGAGAAATAGACAGACACAGAGACGGAGACAAAGACCGAGACAGAGACAGAGACGGAGACAGAGGCACAGACAGAGCGAGGGACAGAGACGGAGACAGAGACAGAGGAAGAGACAGCGACAGAGACAGAGACAGAGACAGAGACAGAGACAGAGACAGAGACAGAGACAGCGACAGAGACAGAGACAGAGACAGAAACATAAAGACATAGGCACGGAGGCAGAGATGCAGAGACAGAGACAGAGACAGAGACAGGGACAGAGACGGAGACAAAGACCGAGACAGACGCAGGGACGGAGACAATGACAGAGACAGAGACAGAGACAGAGACAGAGACAGAGGCAGAGACACAGAGACGGAGACACAGAGACAGAGATGCAGAGACAGACACAGAGACAGAGACAGAGACAGAGACAGAGACAGGGCAGAGAGAGAGGCAGAGACAGAAACAGAGACGGAGACAAAGACCGAGACAGAGGCACAGACAGAGGGAGAGACAGCGACGGAGACAGAGACAGAGACAGGGACAGAGACAGAGACAGAGACAGAGACAGAGGCAGAGACTGAGAGAGAGACAGAGACAGAGACAGAGACAGAGACAGATACAGAGACTGAGACGGAGACAGAGACAGAGACGGAGACGGAGATAGAGGCAGAGACAGAGACAGAGACGGAGACAGAGGCACAGACAGAGCCAGGGACGGAGATCGAGACAGAGACAGAGGGAGAGACAGCGACAGAGACAGAGACAGAGACAGAGACAGAGACAGAGACAGAGACAGAGACAGAGACAGAGACAGAGACAGAGACAGAGACAGAGACAGAGACAGAGACAGAGACAGAGACAGAGACAGAGACAGAGACGGAGACAAAGACCGAGACAGAGACAGAGACCGAGACCGACACAGAGACTGAGACGCAGGCAGAGACAGAGACAGAGACAGTGACAGAGACAGAGACAGGGACAGAGACAGAGAGTGAGACAGAGACAAAGACAGATACAGAGACGGAGACAGAGACAGAGACAGAGGAATAGACAGAGACAGAGACAGAAACAGCGACAGGCACAGGGAGAGGGACAGGGTCAGAGACAGAGACAGAGGATTAGACAGAGACAGAGACAGAAACAGCGACAGGCACAGGGAGAGGGACAGGGACAGAGACAGAGACAGAGACAGAGACAGAGACAGAGACAGAGACAGAGACGGAGACAGAGACAGAGACAGAGACAGAGGCAGAGACAGAGACAGAGACAGAGACAGAGGCAGAGACAGAGACAGGGACAGAGACAGAGACAGAGATGGAGACAGAGACAGAGACAGAGACAGAGACAGAAACAGAGACGGAGGCAAAGACCGAGACAGAGGCAGAGACACAGACAGAGACAGAGACAGAGACAGAGACAGAGACAGAGACAGAGACAGAGACAGAGACAGAGACAGAGACAGAGACAGAGACAGAGACAGAGACAGAGACAGAGACAGAGACAGAGACTGAGACAGAGACAGAGACAGAGACAGAGACAGAGACAGAGACAGAGACAGAGACAGAGACAGAGACAGAGACAGAGACAGAGACAGAGACAGAGACAGAGACAGAGACAGAGACAGAGACAGAGACAGAGACAGAGACAGACACAGAGACAGAGACAGAGACAGAGACGGAGACTGAGACAGGGACAGAGACAGAGACAGAAACATAAAGACATAGGCACGGAGGCAGCGATGCAGAGACAGAGACAAAGAGACAGAGGCAGAGACACATAGACAGAGACCCAGAGACAGAGACAGAGATACTGACGGAGACAGAGACGGAGGCAGAGACAGAGACAGAGACAGAGACAGAGACAGAGACAGAGACAGAGACAGAGACAGAGACAGAGACAGAGACTGAGACAGAGGCAGAGACTGAGACTGAGACAGAGAGAGAGACAGAGACAGAGACATAGACAGAGACAGAGACAGAGACAGAGACAGAGACAGAGACAGAGACACAGACAGAGCCAGGGACGGAGATAGAGACAGAGACAGAGGGAGAGACAGCGACAGAGACAGAGACAGAGACAGAGACAGAGACAGAGACAGAGACAGAGACAGAGGCAGAGACAGAGACAGAGACAGAGACAGAGACAGAGGAACAGACAGCGACAGAGACAGAGACAGAGACAGAGACAGAGACAGCGACAGAGACAGAGACAGAGACAGATACAGAGACAGAGACAGAGGCAGCGACAGAGACAGAGACAGAGACAGAGACAGAGACAGAGACAGAGACAGAAACAGAGACAGCGACAGAGACAGAGACAGAGACAGAAACATAAAGACATAGGCACGGAGGCAGAGATGCAGAGACAGAGACAGAGACAGAGACAGGGACAGAGACGGAGACAAAGACCGAGACAGACGCAGGGACGGAGACAATGACAATGACAGAGACAGAGACAGAGACAGAGACAGAGACAGAGACAGAGACAGAGACAGAGACAGAGACAGAGACAGAGACAGAGACAGAGACAGAGACATAGACAGAGACAGAGACAGAGACAGAGACAGAGACAGAGACAGAGACAGAGACAGAGACAGAGACAGAGACATAGACAGAGACAGAGACGGAGACAAAGACAGAGACAGAGACAGAGACAGAGACACAGAGACAGAGACACAGATACAGAGACAAAGACAGAGATAAAGGCAGAGAAAAGACAGAGACAAGGAGACGGAGACAAAGAGACAGAGACAGAGACACAGAGACAGAGACACAGAGACAGGGACACAGAGAAAGAGGCGCAGAGACAGAGACACAGAGACAGATGCACACAGACAGAGGCCCAGAGACAGAGACACAGAGACGGAGACACAGAGGCAGAGGCAGAGGCAGAGACAGAGAGACAGAGACACAGAGACACGGAGACAGAGACAAAGAGACGGAGACACAGAGACAGAGACACAGAGACAGAGGCACATAGACAGAGTCACAGATACACAGAGACACAAAGACAGAGACACAGAGACAGAGACACAGAGGCAGAGACACAGAGACAGAGACACAGAGACAGAGACACAGAGACAGAGACAGAGACAGAGACAGAGACAGAGACAGAGACAGAGACAGAGACAGAGACAGAGGCAGAGGCCGAGACTGAGACAGAGACAGAGACAGAGACAGAGACAGAGACAGAGACCGAGACAGAGACAGAGACAGAGACAGAGACAGAGACAGAGACAGAGACAGAGACAGAGACTGAGACAGAGACAGAGACAGAGACAGAGACAGAGACAGAGACAGAGACAGAGACAGAGACAGAGACAGAGACAGAGACAGAGACAGAGACAGAGACAGAGACAGAGACAGAGACAGAGAGAGAGACAGAGACAGAGACAGAGACAGACACAGAGACAGAGACAGAGACAGAGACGGAGACTGAGACAGGGACAGAGACAGAGACAGAAACATAAAGACATAGGCACGGAGGCAGCGATGCAGAGACAGAGACAAAGAGACAGAGGCAGAGACACATAGACAGAGACCCAGAGACAGAGACAGAGATACTGACGGAGACAGAGACGGAGGCAGAGACAGAGACAGAGACAGAGACAGAGACAGAGACAGAGACAGAGACAGAGACAGAGACAGAGACAGAGACTGAGACAGAGGCAGAGACTGAGACTGAGACAGAGAGAGAGACAGAGACAGAGACATAGACAGAGACAGAGACAGAGACAGAGACAGAGACAGAGACAGAGACACAGACAGAGCCAGGGACGGAGATAGAGACAGAGACAGAGGGAGAGACAGCGACAGAGACAGAGACAGAGACAGAGACAGAGACAGAGACAGAGACAGAGACAGAGGCAGAGACAGAGACAGAGACAGAGACAGAGACAGAGGAACAGACAGCGACAGAGACAGAGACAGAGACAGAGACAGAGACAGCGACAGAGACAGAGACAGATACAGAGACAGAGACAGAGGCAGCGACAGAGACAGAGACAGAGACAGAGACAGAGACAGAGACAGAGACAGAAACAGAGACAGCGACAGAGACAGAGACAGAGACAGAAACATAAAGACATAGGCACGGAGGCAGAGATGCAGAGACAGAGACAGAGACAGAGACAGGGACAGAGACGGAGACAAAGACCGAGACAGACGCAGGGACGGAGACAATGACAGAGACAGAGACAGAGACAGAGACAGAGACAGAGACAGAGACAGAGACAGAGACAGAGACAGAGACAGAGACAGAGACATAGACAGAGACAGAGACAGAGACAGAGACAGAGACAGAGACAGAGACAGAGACAGAGACAGAGACAGAGACATAGACAGAGACAGAGACGGAGACAAAGACAGAGACAGAGACAGAGACAGAGACACAGAGACAGAGACACAGATACAGAGACAAAGACAGAGATAAAGGCAGAGAAAAGACAGAGACAAGGAGACGGAGACAAAGAGACAGAGACAGAGACACAGAGACAGAGACACAGAGACAGGGACACAGAGAAAGAGGCGCAGAGACAGAGACACAGAGACAGATGCACACAGACAGAGGCCCAGAGACAGAGACACAGAGACGGAGACACAGAGGCAGAGGCAGAGGCAGAGACAGAGAGACAGAGACACAGAGACACGGAGACAGAGACAAAGAGACGGAGACACAGAGACAGAGACACAGAGACAGAGGCACATAGACAGAGTCACAGATACACAGAGACACAAAGACAGAGACACAGAGACAGAGACACAGAGGCAGAGACACAGAGACAGAGACACAGAGACAGAGACACAGAGACAGAGACAGAGACAGAGACAGAGACAGAGACAGAGACAGAGACAGAGACAGAGGCAGAGGCCGAGACTGAGACAGAGACAGAGACAGAGACAGAGACAGAGACAGAGACCGAGACAGAGTCAGAGACGGAGACAGAGTCAGAGACGGAGACAAAGACCGAGACAGACGCAGGGACTGAGACAGAGGCAGAGACAGCGACAGAGACAGAGGCAGGGACACAGAGACGGAGACACAGAGACAGAGATGCAGAGACAGAGACAGAGACAGAGACAGAGACGGAGACAGAGGCAGAGACAGAGCCAGGGACGGACATAGAGACAGAGACAGAGACAGAGACAGAGACGGAGACGGAGATAGAGGCAGAGACAGAAACAGAGACGGAGACAAAGACCGAGACAGAGGCAGAGACAGAGGGAGAGACAGCGACAGAGACAGAGACAGAGACAGGGACAGAGACAGAGACAGAGACAGAGACAGAGGCACAGACTGAGACTGAGACAGAGAGAGAGACAGAGACAGAGACATAGACAGAGACAGAGACAAAGACAGAGACAGAGACAGAGACAGAGACAGAGACAGAGACAGAGACAGGGACAGAGACAGGGCAGAGACAGAGGCAGAGACAGAAACAGAGACGCAGACAAAGACCGAGACAGAGGCAGAGACAGAGGGAGAGACAGCGACAGAGACAGAGACAGAGACAGGGACAGAGACAGAGACAGAGACAGAGACAGAGACAGAGACAGAGACAGAGACTGAGACAGAGGCAGAGACTGAGACTGAGACAGAGACAGAGACAGGGACAGAGACAGGGCAGAGACAGAGGCAGAGACAGAAACAGAGACGCAGACAAAGACCGAGACAGAGGCAGAGACAGAGGGAGAGACAGCGACAGAGACAGAGACAGAGACAGGGACAGAGACAGAGACAGAGACAGAGACAGAGACAGAGACAGAGACAGAGACAGAGACAGAGACAGAGACAGAGACAGAGACAGAGACAGAGACAGAGACAGAGACAGAGACAGAGACAGAGACAGAGACAGAGACAGAGGCAGAGACACAGAGACGGAGACGCAGAGACAGAGATGCAGAGACAGAGACAGAAACAGAGACAGAGACAGGGCAGAGAGAGAGGCAGAGACAGAGACGGAGACAGAGGCACAGACAGAGCCAGGGACGGAGATCGAGACAGAGACAGAGGGAGAGACAGCGACAGAGACAGAGACAGAGACAGAGACAGAGACACAGACAGAGACAGAGACAGAGACAGAGACAGAGACAGAGGCAGAGACAGAGACAGAGACAGAGACAGAGACAGAGGAAGAGACAGCGACAGAGACAGAGACAGAGACAGAGACAGAGACAGCGACAGAGACAGAGACAGATACAGAGACAGAGACAGAGACAGCGACAGAGACAGAGACAGAGACAGAGACAGAGACAGAGACAGAGACGGAGGCAAAGACCGAGACAGAGGCAGAGACACAGACAGAGACAGAGACAGAGACAGAGACAGAGACAGAGACAGAGACAGAGACAGAGACAGAGACAGAGACAGAGACAGAGACAGAGACAGAGACAGAGACAGAGACAGAGACAGAGACAGAGACAGAGACAGAGACAGAGACAGAGACAGAGACAGAGACAGAGACAGAGACAGAGACAGAGACAGAGACAGAGACAGAGACAGAGACAGAGACAGAGACAGAGACAGAGACAGAGACAGAGACAGAGACAGAGACAGAGACGGAGACTGAGACAGGGACAGAGACAGAGACAGAAACATAAAGACATAGGCACGGAGGCAGCGATGCAGAGACAGAGACAAAGAGACAGAGGCAGAGACACATAGACAGAGACCCAGAGACAGAGACACAGATACTGACGGAGACAGAGACGGAGGCAGAGAGACAGACAGAGACAGAGACAGAGACAGAGACAGAGACAGAGACTGAGACAGAGACTGAGACAGAGGCAGAGACTGAGACTGAGACAGAGAGAGAGACAGAGACAGAGACATAGACAGAGACAGAGACAGAGACAGAGACAGAGACAGAGACAGAGACAGAGACAGGGACAGAGACAGGGCAGAGACAGAGGCAGAGACAGAAACAGAGACGGAGACAAAGACCGAGACAGAGGCAGAGAGAGAGGGAGAGACAGCGACAGAGACAGAGACAGAGACTGAGACTGAGACAGAGACAGAGACAGAGGCAGAGACACACAGACGGAGACACAGAGACAGAGATGCAGAGACAGAGACAGAGACAGAGACAGAGACAGAGATAGGGACAGGGCAGAGGCAGAGGCAGAGACAGAAACAGAGACGGAGACAAAGACCGAGACAGAGGCAGAGACAGAGGGCGAGACAGCGACAGAGACAGAGACAGAGACAGGGACAGAGACAGAGACAGAGACAGAGACAGAGGCAGAGCCTGAGACAGAGACAGACACAGAGACAGAGACAGAGACAGAGACAGAGACAGATACAGAGACTGGGACGGAGACAGAGACAGAGACGGAGACGGAGATAGAGGCAGAGACAGAGACAGAGACGGAGACAGAGGCACAGACAGAGCCAGGGACGGAGATAGAGACAGAGACAGAGGGAGAGACAGCGACAGAGACAGAGACAGAGACAGAGACAGAGACAGAGACAGAGACAGAGACAGAGGCACAGACAGAGACAGAGACAGAGACAGAGACAGAGACAGAGGAAGAGACAGCGACAGAGACAGAGACAGAGACAGAGACAGAGACAGAGACAGCGACAGAGACAGAGACAGATACAGAGACAGAGACAGAGACAGCGACAGAGACAGAGACAGAGACAGAGACAGAGACAGAGACAGAGACAGAGACAGAGAAATAGACAGACACAGAGACGGAGACAAAGACCGAGACAGAGACAGAGACGGAGACAGAGGCACAGACAGAGCGAGGGACAGAGACGGAGACAGAGACAGAGGAAGAGACAGCGACAGAGACAGAGACAGAGACAGAGACAGAGACAGAGACAGAGACAGAGACAGAGACAGCGACAGAGACAGAGACAGAGACAGAAACATAAAGACATAGGCACGGAGGCAGAGATGCAGAGACAGAGACAGAGACAGAGACAGAGACAGAGACGGAGACAAAGACCGAGACAGACGCAGGGACTGAGACAGAGACAGAGACAGAGACAGAGACAGAGACAGAGACAGAGACAGAGACAGAGACAGAGACAGAGACAGAGACAGAGACAGAGACAGAGACAGAGACAAAGACAGAGGTAAAGGCAGAGAAAAGACAGAGACAAGGAGACGGAGACAAAGAGACAGAGACAGAGACAGAGACAGAGACAGAGACAGAGACAGAGACAGAGACAGAGACAGAGACAGAGACAGAGACAGAGACAGAGACAGAGACATAGACAGAGACAGAGACGGAGACAAAGACAGAGACAGAGACAGAGACAGAGACACAGATACAGAGACAAAGACAGAGATAAAGGCAGAGAAAAGACAGAGACAAGGAGACGGAGACAAAGAGCCAGAGACAGAGACACAGAGACAGAGACACAGAGACAGGGACACAGAGACAGAGGCGCAGAGACAGAGACACAGAGACAGATGCACACAGACAGAGGCCCAGAGACAGAGACACAGAGACGGAGACACAGAGGCAGAGGCAGAGGCAGAGACAGAGAGACAGAGACACAGAGACACGGAGACAGAGACAAAGAGACGGAGACACAGAGACAGAGACACAGAGACAGAGGCACATAGACAGAGTCACAGATACACAGAGACACAGAGACAGAGACACAGAGACAGAGACACAGAGGCAGAGACACAGAGACAGAGACACAGAGACAGAGACACACAGACAGAGACTCAGAGACAGAGACACAGAGACAGAGACACAGAGACACAGAGACAGAGACTCGGAGACAGAGACAGAGACAGAGACAGAGACTGAGACAGAGACAGACACAGAGACAGAGACAGAGACAGAGACAGAGACAGAGACAGAGACAGAGACAGAGACAGAGACAGAGACAGAGTCAGAGACGGAGACAAAGACCGAGACAGACGCAGGGACTGAGACAGAGGCAGAGACAGCGACAGAGACAGAGGCAGGGACACAGAGACGGAGACACAGAGACAGAGATGCAGAGACAGAGACAGAGACAGAGACAGAGACGGAGACAGAGGCAGAGACAGAGCCAGGGACAGAGATAGAGACAGAGACAGAGACAGAGACAGAGACAGAGACAGAGACAGAGACATAGGCGGAGACAGAGACAGAGACAGAGACAGAGACAGAGACAGAGACAGCGACAGAAACACAGACAGAGACACAGACAAAGACAGAGACAGAGACGGAGACAGAGACAGAGACAGAAACAGCGACAGGCACAGGGAGAGGGACAGGGACAGAGACAGAGACAGAGACAGAGACAGAGACAGGGACAGAGACAGGGCAGAGACAGAGGCAGATACAGAAACAGAGACGCAGACAAAGACCGAGACAGAGGCAGAGACAGAGGGAGAGACAGCGACAGAGACAGAGACAGAGACAGGGACAGAGACAGAGACAGAGACAGAGACAGAGACAGAGACAGAGACAGAGACAGAGACAGAGACACAGAGACAGAGACACAGAGACACAGAGACAGAGACTCGGAGACAGAGACAGAGACAGAGACAGAGACTGAGACAGAGACAGACACAGAGACAGAGACAGAGACAGAGACAGAGACAGAGACAGAGACAGAGACAGAGACAGAGACAGAGACAGAGACAGAGACGGAGACTGAGACAGGGACAGAGACAGAGACGGAAACATAAAGACATAGGCACGGAGGCAGAGATGCAGAGACACAGACAAAGAGACAGAGGCAGAGACACATAGACAGAGACCCAGAGACAGAGACAGAGACACTGACCGAGACAGAGACGGAGGCAGAGACAGAGACAGAGACAGAGACAGAGACAGAGACAGAGACAGAGACTGAGACAGAGGCAGAGACTGAGACTGAGACAGAGACAGAGACAGGGACAGAGACAGGGCAGAGACAGAGGCAGAGACAGAAACAGAGACGCAGACAAAGACCGAGACAGAGGCAGAGACAGAGGGAGAGACAGCGACAGAGACAGAGACAGAGACAGGGACAGAGACAGAGACAGAGACAGAGACAGAGACAGAGACAGAGACAGAGACAGAGACAGAGACAGAGACAGAGACAGAGACAGAGACAGAGACAGAGACAGAGACAGAGACAGAGACAGAGACAGAGGCAGAGACACAGAGACGGAGACACAGAGACAGAGATGCAGAGACAGAGACAGAGACAGAGACAGAGACAGGGCAGAGAGAGAGGCAGAGACAGAAACAGAGACGGAGACAAAGACCGAGACAGAGGCACAGACAGAGGGAGAGACAGCGACAGAGACAGAGACAGAGACAGGGACAGAGACTGAGACAGAGACAGAGACAGAGGCAGAGACTGAGAGAGAGACAGAGACAGAGACAGAGACAGAGACAGATACAGAGACTGAGACGGAGACAGAGACAGAGACGGAGACGGAGATAGAGGCAGAGACAGAGACAGAGACGGAGACAGAGGCACAGACAGAGCCAGGGACGGAGATCGAGACAGAGACAGAGGGAGAGACAGCGACAGAGACAGAGACAGAGACAGAGACAGAGACAGAGACACAGACAGAGACAGAGACAGAGACAGAGACAGAGACAGAGACAGAGACAGAGACAGAGACAGAGACTGAGACTGAGACAGAGACAGAGACAGAGACAGAGGCAGAGACACAGAGACGGAGACACAGAGACAGAGATGCAGAGACAGAGACAGAGACAGAGACAGAGACAGAGATAGAGACAGGGCAGAGGCAGAGGCAGAGACAGAAACAGAGACGGAGACAAAGACCGAGACAGAGGCAGAGACAGAGGGCGAGACAGCGACAGAGACAGAGACAGAGACAGGGACAGAGACAGAGACAGAGACAGAGACAGAGGCAGAGCCTGAGACAGAGACAGAGACAGAGACAGAGACAGATACAGAGACTGGGACGGAGACAGAGACAGAGACGGAGACAGAGATAGAGGCAGAGACAGAGACAGAGACGGAGACAGAGGCACAGACAGAGCCAGGGACGGAGATAGAGACAGAGACAGAGGGAGAGACAGCGACAGAGACAGAGACAGAGACAGAGACAGAGACAGAGACAGAGACAGAGGCAGAGACAGAGACAGAGACAGAGACAGAGACAGAGACAGAGGAAGAGACAGCGACAGAGACAGAGACAGAGACAGAGACAGAGACAGCGACAGAGACAGAGACAGATACAGAGACAGGGACAGAGACAGCGACAGAGACAGAGACAGAGACAGAGACAGAGACAGAGACAGAGACAGAGACGGAGGCAAAGACCGAGACAGAGGCAGAGACACAGACAGAGACAGAGACAGACACAGAGACAGAGACAGAGACAGAGACAGAGACAGAGACAGAGACAGAGACAGAGACAGAGACAGAGACAGAGACAGAGACAGAGACAGAGACAGAGACAGAGACAGAGACAGAGACAGAGACAGAGACAGAGACAGAGACAGAGACAGAGACAGAGACAGAGACAGAGACAGAGACAGAGACAGAGACAGAGACAGAGACAGAGACAGAGATAGAGACAGAGACAGAGACAGAGACAGAGACAGAGACAGAGACAGAGACGGAGACTGAGACAGGGACAGAGACAGAGACAGAAACATAAAGACATAGGCACGGAGGCAGCGATGCAGAGACAGAGGCAGAGACACATAGACAGAGACCCAGAGACAGAGACAGAGATACTGACGGAGACAGAGACGGAGGCAGAGACAGAGACAGAGACAGAGACAGAGACAGAGACAGAGGCAGAGACAGAGACAGAGACAGAGACTGAGACAGAGGCAGAGACTGAGACTGAGACAGAGAGAGAGACAGAGACAGAGACATAGACAGAGACAGAGACAGAGACAGAGACAGAGACAGAGACAGAGACAGAGACAGAG
This sequence comes from Megachile willughbiella, assembly GCA_945859595.2. Lineage (NCBI taxonomy): Eukaryota > Metazoa > Arthropoda > Insecta > Hymenoptera > Megachilidae > Megachile > Megachile willughbiella. The sequence goes on from CAMAOD020000265.1 coordinate 95,758, forward strand.
ACAGAGACAGGGACAGAGACAAGGCAGAGACAGAGGCAGAGACAGAAACAGAGACGGAGACAAAGACCGAGACAGAGGCAGAGACAGAGGGAGAGACAGCGACAGAGACAGAGACAGAGACTGAGACTGAGACAGAGACAGAGACAGAGGCAGAGACACAGAGACGGAGACACAGAGACAGAGATGCAGAGACAGAGACAGAGACAGAGACAGAGACAGAGATAGAGACAGGGCAGAGGCAGAGGCAGAGACAGAAACAGAGACGGAGACAAAGACCGAGACAGAGGCAGAGACAGGCGGCGAGACAGCGACAGAGACAGAGACAGAGACAGGGACAGAGACAGAGACAGAGACAGAGACAGAGGCAGAGCCTGAGACAGAGACAGAGACAGAGACAGAGACAGAGACAGATACAGAGACTGGGACGGAGACAGAGACAGAGACGGAGACGGAGATAGAGGCAGAGACAGAGACAGAGACGGAGACAGAGGCACAGACAGAGCCAGGGGCGGAGATAGAGACAGAGACAGAGGGAGAGACAGCGACAGAGTCAGAGACAGAGACGGAGACAAAGACCGAGACAGACGCAGGGACTGAGACAGAGGCAGAGACAGCGACACAGACAGAGACAGAGACAGAGGCAGAGACTGAGACTGAGACAGAGAGAGAGACCGAGACAGAAACAGAGACGGAGGCAAAGACCGAGACAGAGGCAGAGACAGAGACAGAGAGAGAGACAGAGACAGAAACAGAGACGGAGGCAAAGACCGAGACAGAGGCAGAGGCAGAGACAGAGACAGAGACAGAGACAGAGACAGAGACAGAGACAGAGACAGAGACAGAGACAGAGACAGAGACAGAGACAGAGACAGAGACAGAGACAGAGACAGAGACAGAGACAGAGACAGAGGCAGAGACAGAGACAGAGACAGAGACAGAGACAGTGACAGAGACAGAGACAGAGACAGAGACAGAGGCAGAGACAGAGCCAGGGACGGTGATAGAGACAGAGACAGAGACAGAGTCAGAGACTAAGACTGAGCCAGAGAGAGAGACAGAGACAGGGACAGAGACAGAGGCAGAGACAGAGACAGAGACAGGGACAGAGACAGAGGCAGAGACAGAGACAGAGACAGGGACAGAGACAGAGACAGAGACAGAGACAGAGACAGAGACGGAGACAGAGGCAGATACAGAGCCAGGGACGGAGATAGTGACAGAGACAGAGACAGAGACAGAGACAGAGACAGAGACAGAGACAGAGACAGAGACAGAGACAGAGACAGAGACAGAGACAGTGACAGAGACAGAGACGGAGACAAAGACAGAGACAGAGACAGAGACAGAGACAGAGACAGAGACAGAGACAGAGACAGAGACGGAGACAAAGACCGAGACAGAGACAGAGACCGAGACCGACACAGAGACTGAGACGCAGGCAGAGACAGAGACAGAGACAGAGACACAGAGACAGAGACACAGAAACAGAGACACAGAGACAGAGACACAGAGACAGAGACACAGATACAGAGACAAGGAGACGGAGCCAAAGAGACAGAGACAGAGACACAGGGACTGAGACAGAGCCAGAGACAGAGAAAGAGACAAAGACAGAGACAAAGACAGAGATAAAAACAGAGACCAAAACAGAGACAAAGAGACGGCGACACAGAGACAGAGACACAGAGACGGAGACAAAGGCAGAGATAAAGACAGAGACAAAAACAGAGACAAGGAGACGGAGACACAGAGACAGAGACACAGAGACACAGAGACACGGAGACAGAGACAAAGGGACGGAGACAAAGACCGAGACAGAGACAGAGACCGAGACCGACACAGAGACTGAGACGCAGGCAGAGACAGAGACAGAGACAGTGACAGAGACAGAGACAGGGACAGAGACAGAGACTGAGACAGAGACAAAGACAGAGACAGAGACGGAGACAGAGACAGAGACAGAGGAATAGACAGAGACAGAGACAGAAACAGCGACAGGCACAGGGAGAGGGACAGGGTCAGGGACAGAGACAGAGGATTAGACAGAGACACAGACAGAAACAGCGACAGGCACAGGGAGAGGGACAGGGACAGAGACAGAGACAGAGACAGAGACAGAGACAGAGACAGAGACAGAGACAGAGACAGAGACAGAGACAGAGACAGAGATAGAGACAGAGACAGAGACAGAGACAGAGACAGAGACAGAGACAGAGACAGAGACGGAGACAGAGACAGAGACAGGGACAGAGACAGAGACAGAGACAGAGACAGAGGCAGAGCCTGAGACAGAGAGAGAGACAGAGACAGAGACAGAGACAGATACAGAGACTGGGACGGAGACAGAGACAGAGACGGAGACGGAGATAGAGGCAGAGACAGAGACAGAGACGGAGACAGAGGCACAGACAGAGCCAGGGACGGAGATAGAGACAGAGACAGAGGGAGAGACAGCGACAGAGACAGAGACAGAGACAGAGACAGAGACAGAGACAGAGACAGAGACAGAGGCAGAGACAGAGACAGAGACAGAGACAGAGACAGAGGAAGAGACAGCGACAGAGACAGAGGCGGAGACAGAGACAGAGACAGCGACAGAGACAGAGACAGATACAGAGACAGAGACAGAGACAGCGACGGAGACAGAGACAGAGACAGAGACAGAGACAGAGACAGAGACAGAGACAGAGACAGAGACAGAGACAGAGACAGAGAAATAGACAGACACAGAGACGGAGACAAAGACCGAGACAGAGACAGAGACGGAGACAGAGGCACAGACAGTGCGAGGGACAGAGACGGAGACAGAGACAGAGGAAGAGACAGCGACAGAGACAGAGACAGAGACAGAGACAGAGACAGAGACAGAGACAGAGACAGAGACAGAGACAGAGACAGAGACAGAGACAGAGACAGAGACAGAGACAGAGACAGAGACAGAGACAGAGACAGAGACAGAGACTGAGACAGAGACGGAGACAGAGACAGAGACAGAGACAGAGACAGAGACAGAGACAGAGACAGAGACAGAGACATAGACAGAGACAGAGACGGAGACAAAGACAGAGACAGAGACAGAGACAGAGACAGAGACACAGAGACAGAGACACAGATACAGAGACAAAGACAGAGATAAAGGCAGAGAAAAGACAGAGACAAGGAGACGGAGACAAAGAGACAGATACAGAGACAGAGACAGAGACAGAGACAGAGACAGAGACAGAGACAGAGACAGAGACAGAGACAGAGACAGAGACATAGACAGAGACAGAGACGGAGACAAAGACAGAGACAGAGACAGAGACAGAGACACAGAGACAGAGACACAGATACAGAGACAAAGACAGAGATAAAGGCAGAGAAAAGACAGAGACAAGGAGACGGAGACAAAGAGACAGAGACAGAGACACAGAGACAGAGACACATAGACAGGGACACAGAGACAGAGGCGCAGAGACAGAGACACAGAGACAGATGCACACAGACAGAGGCCCAGAGACAGAGACACAGAGACGGAGACACAGAGGCAGAGGCAGAGGCAGAGACAGAGAGACAGAGACACAGAGACACGGAGACAGAGACAAAGAGACGGAGACACAGAGACAGAGACACAGAGACAGAGGCACATAGACAGAGTCACAGATACACAGAGACACAGAGACAGAGACACAGAGACAGAGACACAGAGGCAGAGATACAGAGACAGAGACACAGAGACAGAGACACAGAGACAGAGACACAGAGACAGAGACTCAGAGACAGAGACACAGAGACAGAGACACAGAGACACAGAGACAGAGACTCGGAGACAGAGACAGAGACAGAGACAGAGACTGAGACAGAGACAGAGACAGAGACAGAGACAGAGACAGAGACAGAGACAGAGACAGAGACAGAGACAGAGACCGAGACTGAGACAGAGACAGAGACAGAGACAGAGACAGATACAGAGACAGAGACAGAGACAGAGACAGAGACAGAGTCAGAGACGGAGACAAAGACCGAGACAGACGCAGGGACTGAGACAGAGGCAGAGACAGCGACAGAGACAGAGGCAGGGACACAGAGACGGAGACACAGAGACAGAGATGCAGAGACAGAGACAGAGACAGAGACAGAGACAGAGACGGAGACAGAGGCAGAGACAGAGACAGAGACAGAGACACAGAGACAGAGACACATAGACAGGGACACAGAGACAGAGGCGCAGAGACAGAGACACAGAGACAGATGCACACAGACAGAGGCCCAGAGACAGAGACACAGAGACGGAGACACAGAGGCAGAGGCAGAGGCAGAGACAGAGAGACAGAGACACAGAGACACGGAGACAGAGACAAAGAGACGGAGACACAGAGACAGAGACACAGAGACAGAGGCACATAGACAGAGTCACAGATACACAGAGACACAGAGACAGAGACACAGAGACAGAGACACAGAGGCAGAGATACAGAGACAGAGACACAGAGACAGAGACACAGAGACAGAGACTCAGAGACAGAGACACAGAGACAGAGACACAGAGACACAGAGACAGAGACTCGGAGACAGAGACAGAGACAGAGACAGAGACTGAGACAGAGACAGACACAGAGACAGAGACAGAGACAGAGACAGAGACAGAGACAGAGACAGAGACAGAGACAGAGACAGAGGCAGAGACCGAGTCTGAGACAGAGACAGAGACAGAGACAGAGACAGATACAGAGACAGAGACAGAGACAGAGACAGAGACAGAGACAGAGACAGAGTCAGAGACGGAGACAAAGACCGAGACAGACGCAGGGACTGAGACAGAGGCAGAGACAGCGACAGAGACAGAGGTAGGGACACAGAGACGGAGACACAGAGACAGAGATGCAGAGACAGAGACAGAGACAGAGACAGAGACAGAGACAGAGACGGAGACAGAGGCAGAGACAGAGCCAGGGACGGAGATAGAGACAGAGACAGAGACAGAGACAGAGACAGAGACAGAGACATAGGCGGAGACAGAGACAGAGACAGAGACAGAGACAGAGACAGAGACAGAGACAGCGACAGAAACACAGACAGAGACACAGACAAAGACAGAGACAGAGACGGAGACAGAGACAGAGACAGAAACAGCGACAGGCACAAGGAGAGGGACAGGGACAGAGACAGAGACAGAGACAGAGACAGAGACAGAGACAGAGACAGAGACTGAGACAGAGACAGAAACAGAGGCGGAGACGGAGATAGAGGCAGAGGCAGAGACAGAGATGGAGACAGAGGCGGAGACAGAGACAGAGACAGAGACAGAGACAGAGACAAGGACAGAGACAGAGATAGAGACAGAGACAGAGACAGAGACAGAGACAGAGACAGAGTCAGAGACGGAGACAAAGACCGAGACAGATGCAGGGACTGAGACAGAGGCAGAGACAGCGACACAGACAGAGACAGAGACAGAGGCAGAGACTGAGACTGAGACAGAGAGAGAGACCGAGACAGAAACAGAGACGGAGGCAAAGACCGAGACAGAGGCAGAGACAGAGACAGAGAGAGAGACAGAGACAGAAACAGAGACGGAGGCAAAGACCGAGACAGAGGCAGAGACAGAGACAGAGACAGAGACAGAGACAGAGACAGAGACAGAGACAGAGACAGAGACAGAGACAGAGACAGAGACAGAGACAGAGACAGAGACAGAGGCAGAGACAGAGACAGAGACAGAGACAGAGACAGTGACAGAGACAGAGACAGAGACAGAGACAGAGGCAGAGACAGAGCCAGGGACGGTGATAGAGACAGAGACAGAGGGAGAGACAGAGACAGACACAGAGACGGAGACAGAGACAGAGGAAGAGACAGAGACAGAGACAGAGACAGAGACAGAGACAGAGACAGAGACAGAGACAGAGACGGAGACGGAGATAGAGGAAGCGGCAGAGACAGAGACGGAGACAGAGGCAGAGACAGAGACAGAGACAGAGACAGAGACAGAGACAGAGACAGAGACAGAGATTGAGACTGAGACAGAGAGAGAGACAGAGACAGAGACAGAGACAGAGACAGAGACAGAGACAGAGACAGAGACAGAGACAGAGACAGAGACAGAGACAGAGACAGAGACAGAGACGGAGACAAAGATCGAGACAGAGACAGAGACCGAGACAGACACAGAGACTGAGACGCAGGCAGAGACAGAGACAGTGACAGAGACGGAGATAGAGACAGAGACAGAGGCAGAGACAGAGACAGAGACAGAGACAGAGACAGAGACAGAGGCAGAGACAGAGACAGAGACAGAGACAGAGACAGAGACAGAGACAGAGACAGAGACAGAGGCAGAGACAGAGACAGAGACAGGGACAGAGACAGAGACAGAGACAGAGGCAGAGACAGAGACGGTGACAGAGGCAGAGACAGAGCCAGGGACGGAGATAGTGACAGAGACAGAGACAGAGACAGAGACAGAGACAGAGACAGAGACAGAGACAGAGACAGAGACAGAGACAGTGACAGAGACAGAGACGGAGACAAAGACAGAGGCAGAGACAGAGACAGAGACAGAGACAGAGACAGAGACAGAGACAGAGACGGAGACAAAGACCGAGACAGAGACAGAGACCGAGACCGACACAGAGACTGAGACGCAGGCAGAGACAGAGACAGAGACAGAGACACAGAGACAGAGACACAGAGACAGAGACACAGAGACAGAGACACAGAGACAGAGACATGGAGACGGAGCCAAAGAGACAGAGACAGAGACACAGGGACTGAGACAGAGCCAGAGACAGAGAAAGAGACAAAGACAGAGACAAAGACAGAGATAAAGACAGATACCAAAACAGAGACAAAGAGACGGCGACACAGAGACAGAGACACAGAGACGGAGACAAAGGCAGAGATAAAGACAGAGACAAAAACAGAGACAAGGAGACGGAGACACAGAGACAGAGACACAGAGACACAGAGACACGGAGACAGAGACAAAGAGACGGAGACAAAAACCGAGACAGAGACAGAGACCGAGACCGACACAGAGACTGAGACGCAGGCAGAGACAGAGACAGAGACAGTGACAGAGACAGAGACAGGGACAGAGACAGAGACTGAGACAGAGACAAAGACAGAGACAGAGACGGAGACAGAGACAGGGACAGAGGAATAGACAGAGACAGAGACAGAAACAGCGACAGGCACAGGGAGAGGGACAGTGTCAGAGACAGAGACAGAGGATTAGACAGAGACAGAGACAGAAACAGCGACAGGCACAGGGAGAGGGACAGGGACAGAGACAGAGACAGAGACAGAGACAGAGACAGAGACAGAGACAGAGACAGAGACAGAGACAGAGACAGAGACAGAGACAGAGACAGAGATAGAGACAGAGACACAGACAGAGACAGAGACAGAGACAGAGACAGAGACAGAGACAGAGACAGAGACAGAGACAGAGACAGAGACAGAGACAGAGACAGAGACAGAGACAGAGACAGAGACAGAGACAGGGACAGAGACAGAGACAGAAACATAAAGACATAGGCACGGAGGCAGCGATGCAGAGACAGAGACAAAGAGACAGAGGCAGAGACACATAGACAGAGACCCAGAGACAGAGACAGAGATACTGACGGAGACAGAGACGGAGGCAGAGACAGAGACAGAGACAGAGACAGAGACAGAGACAGAGACAGAGACAGAAACAGAGACAGAGACAGAGACTGAGACAGAGGCAGAGACTGAGACTGAGACAGAGAGAGAGACAGAGACAGAGACATAGACAGAGACAGAGACAGAGACAGAGACAGAGACAGAGACGGAGACAGAGACAGAGACAGAGACAGGGACAGAGACAGGGCAGAGACAGAGGCAGAGACAGAAACAGAGACGGAGACAAAGACCGAGACAGAGGCAGAGACAGAGGGAGAGACAGCGACAGAGACAGAGACAGAGACTGAGACTGAGACAGAGACAGAGACAGAGGCAGAGACACAGAGACGGAGACACAGAGACAGAGATGCAGAGACAGAGACAGAGACAGAGACAGAGACAGAGACAGAGATAGAGACAGGGCAGAGGCAGAGGCAGAGACAGAAACAGAGACGGAGACAAAGACCGAGACAGAGGCAGAGACAGAGGGCGAGACAGCGACAGAGACAGAGACAGAGATAGGGACAGAGACAGAGACAGAGACAGAGACAGAGGCAGAGCCTGATACAGAGACAGAGACAGAGACAGATACAGAGACTGGGACGGAGACAGAGACAGAGACGGAGACGGAGATAGAGGCAGAGACAGAGACAGAGACGGAGACAGAGACAGAGACAGAGATAGAGACAGGGCAGAGGCAGAGGCAGAGACAGAGACAGAGACAGGGACAGAGACAGAGACAGAGACAGAGGCAGAGACAGAGACGGTGACAGAGGCAGAGACAGAGCCAGGGACGGAGATAGTGACAGAGACAGAGACAGAGACAGAGACAGAGACAGAGACAGAGACAGAGACAGAGACAGAGACAGAGACAGTGACAGAGACAGAGACGGAGACAAAGACAGAGGCAGAGACAGAGACAGAGACAGAGACAGAGACAGAGACAGAGACAGAGACGGAGACAAAGACCGAGACAGAGACAGAGACCGAGACCGACACAGAGACTGAGACGCAGGCAGAGACAGAGACAGAGACAGAGACACAGAGACAGAGACACAGAGACAGAGACACAGAGACAGAGACACAGAGACAGAGACATGGAGACGGAGCCAAAGAGACAGAGACAGAGACACAGGGACTGAGACAGAGCCAGAGACAGAGAAAGAGACAAAGACAGAGACAAAGACAGAGATAAAGACAGATACCAAAACAGAGACAAAGAGACGGCGACACAGAGACAGAGACACAGAGACGGAGACAAAGGCAGAGATAAAGACAGAGACAAAAACAGAGACAAGGAGACGGAGACACAGAGACAGAGACACAGAGACACAGAGACACGGAGACAGAGACAAAGAGACGGAGACAAAAACCGAGACAGAGACAGAGACCGAGACCGACACAGAGACTGAGACGCAGGCAGAGACAGAGACAGAGACAGTGACAGAGACAGAGACAGGGACAGAGACAGAGACTGAGACAGAGACAAAGACAGAGACAGAGACGGAGACAGAGACAGGGACAGAGGAATAGACAGAGACAGAGACAGAAACAGCGACAGGCACAGGGAGAGGGACAGTGTCAGAGACAGAGACAGAGGATTAGACAGAGACAGAGACAGAAACAGCGACAGGCACAGGGAGAGGGACAGGGACAGAGACAGAGACAGAGACAGAGACAGAGACAGAGACAGAGACAGAGACAGAGACAGAGACAGAGACAGAGACAGAGACAGAGACAGAGATAGAGACAGAGACACAGACAGAGACAGAGACAGAGACAGAGACAGAGACAGAGACAGAGACAGAGACAGAGACAGAGACAGAGACAGAGACAGAGACAGAGACAGAGACAGAGACAGAGACAGAGACAGGGACAGAGACAGAGACAGAAACATAAAGACATAGGCACGGAGGCAGCGATGCAGAGACAGAGACAAAGAGACAGAGGCAGAGACACATAGACAGAGACCCAGAGACAGAGACAGAGATACTGACGGAGACAGAGACGGAGGCAGAGACAGAGACAGAGACAGAGACAGAGACAGAGACAGAGACAGAGACAGAGACAGAAACAGAGACAGAGACAGAGACTGAGACAGAGGCAGAGACTGAGACTGAGACAGAGAGAGAGACAGAGACAGAGACATAGACAGAGACAGAGACAGAGACAGAGACAGAGACAGAGACGGAGACAGAGACAGAGACAGAGACAGGGACAGAGACAGGGCAGAGACAGAGGCAGAGACAGAAACAGAGACGGAGACAAAGACCGAGACAGAGGCAGAGACAGAGGGAGAGACAGCGACAGAGACAGAGACAGAGACTGAGACTGAGACAGAGACAGAGACAGAGGCAGAGACACAGAGACGGAGACACAGAGACAGAGATGCAGAGACAGAGACAGAGACAGAGACAGAGACAGAGACAGAGATAGAGACAGGGCAGAGGCAGAGGCAGAGACAGAAACAGAGACGGAGACAAAGACCGAGACAGAGGCAGAGACAGAGGGCGAGACAGCGACAGAGACAGAGACAGAGATAGGGACAGAGACAGAGACAGAGACAGAGACAGAGGCAGAGCCTGATACAGAGACAGAGACAGAGACAGATACAGAGACTGGGACGGAGACAGAGACAGAGACGGAGACGGAGATAGAGGCAGAGACAGAGACAGAGACGGAGACAGAGACAGAGACAGAGATAGAGACAGGGCAGAGGCAGAGGCAGAGACAGAGACAGAGACGGAGACAGAGACGGAGACAAAGACCGAGACAGAGACAGATACAGAGACTGAGACGGAGACAGAGACAGAGACGGAGACGGAGATAGAGGGAGAGACAGCGACAGAGACGGAGACAGGGGCAGAGACAGAGCCAGGGACGGAGATAGAGACAGAGACAGAGGGAGAGACAGCGACAGAGACAGAGACAGAGACAGAGACAGAGACAGAGACAGAGACAGAGACAGAGACAGAGACAGAGACATAGACAGACACAGAGTCAGAGACAGAGACAGAGACAGAGACTTAGACGGAGACAAAGACCGAGACAGACGCAGGGACTGAGACAGAGGCAGAGACAGCAACAGAGACAGAGACAGAGACAGAAACAGAGACGGAGACAAAGACCGAGACAGAGGCCGAGACACAGACAGAGTCAGAGAGAGAGACGGAGACGGAGACAGAGACAGAGACAGAGACAGGGGCAGAGACAGAGACAGAGACAGAGACAGAGACAGAGACAGAGACAGAGACAGAGACAGAGACAGAGACAGAGACAGAGACAGAGACAGAGACACAGACAGAGACAGAGACAGAGACAGAGACAGAGACAGAGACAGAGACAGATACAGAGACAGAGGCACAGACACAGAGACGGAGACGCAGAGACAGAGATGCAGAGACATAGTCACAGAGACAGAGGCAGAGACGGAGACAGAGACGGAGACAGAGGCAGAGACAGACACAGAGACGGAGGCAGAGACAGAGACAGAGACAGAGACAGAGACAGAGACAGAGACAGAGACAGAGACAGAGACAGAGACAGAGACAGAGACAGAGACAGAGACAGAGACGGAGACGGAGACAGAGACAGAGACAGAGACAGAGACAGAGACAGAGACAGATACAGAGACTGAGACGGAGACAGAGACAGAGACAGAGACAGAGACAGAGACAGAGACAGAGACAGAGACAGAGACAGAGACAGAGACAGAGACAGAGACAGAGACAGAGACAGAGACAGAGACAGAGACAGAGACAGAGACACAGACAGAGACAGAGACAGAGACAGAGACAGAGACAGAGACAGAGACAGAGACAGAGACAGAGACAGAGACAGAGACAGAGACAGAGACAGAGACAGAGACAGAGACAGAGACAGAGACAGAGACAGAGACAGAGACAGAGACAGAGACGGAGACGGAGGCAGAGACAGAGACAGAGACAGAGACAGAGACAGAGACAGAGACAGAGACAGAGACAGAGACAGAGACAGAGACAGAGACAGAGACAGAGACAGAGACAGAGACAGAGACAGAGACAGAGACAGAGACAGAGACAGAGACAGAGACAGAGACAGAGACAGAGACAGAGACAGAGACAGAGACAGAGACAGAGACAGAGACAGAGACAGAGACAGAGACAGAGACAGAGACAGAGACAGAGACAGAGACAGAGACAGAGACAGAGACAGAGACAGAGACAGAGACAGAGACAGAGACAGAGACAGAGACAGAGACAGAGACAGAGACAGAGACAGAGACAGAGACAGAGACAGAGACAGAGACAGAGACAGAGACAGAGACAGAGACAGAGACAGAGACAGAAACAGAGACAGAGACAGAGACTGAGACAGAGGCAGAGACTGAGACTGAGACAGAGAGAGAGACAGAGACAGAGACATAGACAGAGACAGAGACAGAGACAGAGACAGAAACAGAGACGGAGACAAAGACCGAGACAGAGGCAGAGACAGAGGGCGAGACAGCGACAGAGACAGAGACAGAGATAGGGACAGAGACAGAGACAGAGACAGAGACAGAGGCAGAGCCTGATACAGAGACAGAGACAGAGACAGAGACAGAGACAGATACAGAGACTGGGACGGAGACAGAGACAGAGACGGAGACGGAGATAGAGGCAGAGACAGAGACAGAGACGGAGACAGAGACAGAGACAGAGATAGAGACAGGGCAGAGGCAGAGGCAGAGACAGAGACAGAGACGGAGACAGAGACGGAGACAAAGACCGAGACAGAGACAGATACAGAGACTGAGACGTAGACAGAGACAGAGACGGAGACGGAGATAGAGGGAGAGACAGCGACAGAGACGGAGACAGGGGCAGAGACAGAGCCAGGGACGGAGATAGAGACAGAGACAGAGGGAGAGACAGCGACAGAGACAGAGACAGAGACAGAGACAGAGACAGAGACAGAGACAGAGACAGAGACAGAGACATAGACAGACACAGAGTCAGAGACAGAGACAGAGACAGAGACTTAGACGGAGACAAAGACCGAGACAGACGCAGGGACTGAGACAGTGGCAGAGACAGCAACAGAGACAGAGACAGAGACAGAAACAGAGACGGAGACAAAGACCGAGACAGAGGCCGAGACACAGACAGAGTCAGAGAGAGAGACGGAGACGGAGACAGAGACAGAGACAGAGACAGGTGCAGAGACAGAGACAGAGACAGAGACAGAGACAGAGACAGAGACAGAGACAGAGACAGAGACAGAGACAGAGACAGAGACAGAGACAGAGACAGAGACACAGACAGAGACAGAGACAGAGACAGAGACAGAGACAGAGACAGATACAGAGACAGAGGCACAGACACAGAGACGGAGACGCAGAGACAGAGATGCAGAGACATAGACACAGAGACAGAGGCAGAGACGGAGACAGAGACGGAGACAGAGGCAGAGACAGACACAGAGACGGAGGCAGAGACAGAGACAGAGACAGAGACAGAGACAGAGACAGAGACAGAGACAGAGACAGAGACAGAGACAGAGACAGAGACAGAGACAGAGACAGAGACAGAGACAGAGACAGAGACAGAGACAGAGACAGAGACGGAGACAGAGACAGAGACAGAGACAGAGACAGAGACAGAGACAGAGACTGAGACGGAGACAGAGACAGAGACAGAGACAGAGACAGAGACAGAGACAGAGACAGAGACAGAGACAGAGACAGATACAGAGACTGAGACGGAGACAGAGACAGAGACGGAGACAGAGACAGAGACAGAGACAGAGACAGAGACAGAGACAGAGACAGAGACAGAGACAGAGACAGAGACAGAGACAGAGGCAGAGACAGAGACAGAGACAGAGACAGAGACAGAGACAGAGACAGAGACAGAGACAGAGACAGAGACAGAGACAGAGACAGAGACAGAGACAGAGACAGAGACAGAGACAGAGACAGAGACAGAGACAGAGACAGAGACAGAGACAGAGACAGAGACAGAGACAGAGACAGAGACAGAGACAGAGACAGAGACAGAGACAGAGACAGAGACAGAGACAGAGACAGAGACAGAGACAGAGACGGAGGCAGAGACAGAGACAGAGACAGAGACAGAGACAGAGACAGAGACAGAGACAGAGACAGAGACAGAGACAGAGACAGAGACAGAGACAGAGACAGAGACAGAGACAGAGACAGAGACAGAGACAGAGACAGAGACAGAGACAGAGACAGAGACAGAGACAGAGACAGAGACAGAGACAGAGACAGAGACAGAGACAGAGACGGAGACAGAGACAGAGACAGAGGAACAGACAGAGACAGAGACAGAAACAGCGACAGGCACAGGGAGAGGGACAGGGTCAGAGACAGAGACAGAGGAATAGACAGAGACAGAGACAGAGACAGAGACAGAGACAGAAACAGAGACAGAGACAGAGACTGAGACAGAGGCAGAGGCAGAGACTGAGACTGAGACAGAGAGAGAGACAGAGACAGAGACATAGACAGAGACAGAGACAGAGACAGAGACAGAGACAGAGACAGAGACAGAGACAGAGACAGAGACAGGGACAGAGACAGGGCAGAGACAGAGGCAGAGACAGAAACAGAGACGGAGACAAAGACCGAGACAGAGGCAGAGACAGAGGGAGAGACAGCGACAGAGACAGAGACAGAGACTGAGACTGAGACAGAGACAGAGACAGAGGCAGAGACACAGAGACGGAGACACAGAGACAGAGATGCAGAGACAGAGACAGAGACAGAGACAGAGACAGAGACAGAGATAGAGACAGGGCAGAGGCAGAGGCAGAGACAGAAACAGAGACGGAGACAAAGACCGAGACAGAGGCAGAGACAGAGGGCGAGACAGCGACAGAGACAGAGACAGAGATAGGGACAGAGACAGAGACAGAGACAGAGACAGAGGCAGAGCCTGATACAGAGACAGAGACAGAGACAGAGACAGAGACAGATACAGAGACTGGGACGGAGACAGAGACAGAGACGGAGACGGAGATAGAGGCAGAGACAGAGACAGAGACGGAGACAGAGACAGAGACAGAGATAGAGACAGGGCAGAGGCAGAGGCAGAGACAGAGACAGAGACGGAGACAGAGACGGAGACAAAGACCGAGACAGAGACAGATACAGAGACTGAGACGGAGACAGAGACAGAGACGGAGACGGAGATAGAGGGAGAGACAGCGACAGAGACGGAGACAGGGGCAGAGACAGAGCCAGGGACGGAGATAGAGACAGAGACAGAGGGAGAGACAGCGACAGAGACAGAGACAGAGACAGAGACAGAGACAGAGACAGAGACAGAGACAGAGACAGAGACATAGACAGACACAGAGTCAGAGACAGAGACAGAGACAGAGACTTAGACGGAGACAAAGACCGAGACAGACGCAGGGACTGAGACAGAGGCAGAGACAGCAACAGAGACAGAGACAGAGACAGAAACAGAGACGGAGACAAAGACCGAGACAGAGGCCGAGACACAGACAGAGTCAGAGAGAGAGACGGAGACGGAGACAGAGACAGAGACAGAGACAGGGGCAGAGACAGAGACAGAGACAGAGACAGAGACAGAGACAGAGACAGAGACAGAGACAGAGACAGAGACAGAGACACAGACAGAGACAGAGACAGAGACAGAGACAGAGACAGAGACAGATACAGAGACAGAGGCACAGACACAGAGACGGAGACGCAGAGACAGAGATGCAGAGACATAGACACAGAGACAGAGGCAGAGACGGAGACAGAGACGGAGACAGAGGCAGAGACAGACACAGAGACGGAGGCAGAGACAGAGACAGAGACAGAGACAGAGACAGAGACAGAGACAGAGACAGAGACAGAGACAGAGACAGAGACAGAGACAGAGACAGAGACGGAGACAGAGACAGAGACAGAGACAGAGACAGAGACAGAGACAGATACAGAGACTGAGACGGAGACAGAGACAGAGACAGAGACAGAGACAGAGACAGAGACAGAGACAGAGACAGAGACAGAGACAGAGACAGATACAGAGACTGAGACGGAGACAGAGACAGAGACGGAGACAGAGACAGAGACAGAGACAGAGACAGAGACAGAGACAGAGACAGAGACAGAGACAGAGACAGAGACAGAGACAGAGACAGAGACAGAGACAGAGACAGAGACAGAGACAGAGACAGAGACAGAGACAGAGACAGAGACAGAGACAGAGACAGAGACAGAGACAGAGACAGAGACAGAGACAGAGACAGAGACAGAGACAGAGACAGAGACAGAGACAGAGACAGAGACAGTGACAGAGACAGAGACGGAGACAAAGACAGAGGCAGAGACAGAGACAGAGACAGAGACAGAGACAGAGACGGAGACAAAGACCGAGACAGAGACAGAGACCGAGACCGACACAGAGACTGAGACGCAGGCAGAGACAGAGACAGAGACAGAGACACAGAGACAGAGACACAGAGACAGAGACACAGAGACAGAGACACAGAGACAGAGACACAGAGACAGAGACAAGGAGACGGAGCCAAAGAGACAGAGACAGAGACACAGGGACTGAGACAGAGCCAGAGACAGAGAAAGAGACAAAGACAGAGACAAAGACAGAGATAAAGACAGAGACCAAAACAGAGACAAAGAGACGGCGACACAGAGACAGAGACACAGAGACGGAGACAAAGGCAGAGATAAAGACAGAGACAAAAACAGAGACAAGGAGACGGAGACACAGAGACAGAGACACAGAGACACAGAGACACGGAGACAGAGACAAAGAGACGGAGACAAAAACCGAGACAGAGACAGAGACCGAGACCGACACAGAGACTGAGACGCAGGCAGAGACAGAGACAGAGACAGTGACAGAGACAGAGACAGGGACAGAGACAGAGACTGAGACAGAGACAGAGACAGGGGCAGAGACAGAGACAGAGACAGAGACAGAGACAGAGACAGAGACAGAGACAGAGACAGAGACAGAGACAGAGACGGAGACAAAGACCGAGACAGAGACAGATACAGAGACTGAGACGGAGACAGAGACAGAGACGGAGACGGAGATAGAGGCAGAGACAGAGACAGAGACGGAGACAGGGGCAGAGACAGAGCCAGGGACGGAGATAGAGACAGAGACAGAGGGAGAGACAGCGACAGAGACAGAGACAGAGACAGAGACAGAGACAGAGACAGAGTCAGAGACAGAGACAGAGACAGAGACAGAGACAGCGACAGAGACAGAGACAGAGACAGAGACAGAGACAGCGACAGAGACAGGGACAGAGACAGGGCAGAGACAGAGGCAGAGACAGAAACAGAGACGGAGACAAAGACCGAGACAGAGGCAGAGACAGAGGGAGAGACAGCGACAGAGACAGAGACAGAGGAAGAGACAGCGACAGAGACAGAGACAGAGACAGAGACAGCGACAGAGACAGAGACAGAGACAGAGACAGAGACAGCGACAGAGACAGAGACAGAGACAGAGACAGAGACAGAGACAGCGACAGAGACATAGACAGAGACAGAGACAGAGACAGAGACAGAGACAGAGACAGAGACAGAGACAGAGAAATAGACAGACACAGAGACGGAGACAAAGACCGAGACAGAGACAGAGACGGAGACAGAGGCACAGACAGAGCGAGGGACAGAGACGGAGACAGAGACAGAGACAGAGACAGAGACAGAGACAGAGACAGAGACAGAGACAGAGACAGAGACAGAGACACAGACAGAGACAGAGACAGAGACAGAGACAGAGACAGAGACAGAGACAGAGGCACAGACACAGAGACGGAGACGCAGAGACAGAGATGCAGAGACATAGAGACAGAGACAGAGACAGAGACAGAGACAGAGACAGAGACAGAGACAGAGACAGAGACAGAGACGGAGACAGAGACAGAGACAGAGGAACAGACAGAGACAGAGACAGAAACAGCGACAGGCACAGGGAGAGGGACAGGGTCAGAGACAGAGACAGAGGAATAGACAGAGACAGAGACAGAAACAGCGACAGGCACAGGGAGAGGGACAGGGACAGGGACAGAGACAGAGACAGAGACAGAGATAGAGACAGAGACAGAGACAGAGATAGAGACAGGGCAGAGACAGAGACAGAGGAATAGACAGAGACAGAGACAGAAACAGCGACAGGCACAGGGAGATGGACAGGGACAGAGACAGAGACAGAGACAGAGACAGAGACAGAGACAGAGACAGAGACAGAGACAGAGACAGACACAGAGACAGAGACAGAGACAGAGACAGAGACAGAGACAGAGACAGAGACAGAGACAGAGACAGAGACAGAGACAGAGACAGAGACAGAGACAGAGACAGAGACAAAGACAGAGACAGAGACAGAGACAGAGCCAGAGCCAGAGACAGAGACAGAGACAGAGACAGAGTCAGAGACAGAGACACAGACGGAGACTGGGACAGAGACAGAGACAGAGACAGAGACAGAGACAGAGACAGAGACAGAGACAGAGACAGAGACAGAGACAGAGACAGAGACAGAGACAGAGACAGAGACAGAGACAGAGACAGAGACAGAGACAGAGACAAAGACAGAGACGGAGACAAATACCGAGACAGAGACAGAGATCGAGACAGACACAGAGACTGAGACGCAGGCAGAGACAGAGACAGAGACAGTGACAGAGACAGAGACAGAGACAGAGAGAGAGACTGAGACAGAGACAAAGACAGAGACAGAGACGGAGGCAGAGACAGAGACAGAGGAATAGACAGAGACAGAGAGAGAAACAGCGACAGGCACAGGGAGAGGGACACTGTCAGAGACAGAGACAGAGGAATAGACAGAGACAGAGACAGAAACAGCGACAGGCACAGGGAGGGGGACAGGGACAGAGACAGAGACAGAGACAGAGACAGAGACAGAGACAGAGACAGAGGCAGAGAGAGAGACAGAGACAGAGACGGAGACAAAGACCGAGACAGAGACAGAGACAGAGACAGACACAGAGACTGAGACGCAGGCAGAGACACAGACAGAGACAGTGACAGAGACAGAGACAGAGACAGAGACAGAGACAGAGACAGAGACAGAGACAGAGACAGAGACAGAGACAGAGACAGAGACAGAGACAGAGACAGAGACAGAGACAGAGACAGAGACAGAGACAGAGACAGACCCAGAGACAGAGACAGAGATACTGACGGAGACAGAGACGGGGGCAGAGACAGAGACAGAGAGAGAGACAGAGACAGAGACAGAGACAGAGACAGAAACAGAGACAGAGACAGAGACAGAAACAGAGACAGAGACAGAGACTGAGACAGAGGCAGAGACTGAGACTGAGACAGAGAGAGAGACAGAGACAGAGACATAGACAGAGACAGAGACAGAGACAGAGACAGAGACAGAGACAGAGACAGAGACAGAGACAGAGACAGAGACAGAGACAGGGACAGAGACAGGGCAGAGACAGAGGCAGAGACAGAAACAGAGACGGAGACAAAGACAGAGACAGGGACAGAGACAGGGCAGAGACAGAGGCAGAGACAGAAACAGAGACGGAGACAAAGACCGAGACAGAGGCAGAGACAGAGGGAGAGACAGCGACAGAGACAGAGACAGAGACTGAGACTGAGACAGAGACAGAGACAGAGGCAGAGACACAGAGACGGAGACACAGAGACAGAGATGCAGAGACAGAGACAGAGACAGAGACAGAGACAGAGATAGAGACAGGGCAGAGGCAGAGGCAGAGACAGAAACAGAGACGGAGACAAAGACCGAGACAGAGGCAGAGACAGAGGGCGAGACAGCGACAGAGACAGAGACAGAGACAGGGACAGAGACAGAGACAGAGACAGAGACAGAGGCAGAGCCTGATACAGAGACAGAGACAGAGACAGAGACAGAGACAGATACAGAGACTGGGACGGAGACAGAGACAGAGACGGAGACGGAGATAGAGGCAGAGACAGAGGCACAGACAGAGCCAGGGACGGAGATAGAGACAGAGACAGAGGGAGAGACAGCGACAGAGACAGAGACAGAGACAGAGACAGAGACAGAGACAGAGACAGAGACAGAGGCAGAGACAGAGACAGAGACAGAGACAGAGACAGAGGAAGAGACAGCGTCAGAGACAGAGACAGAGACAGAGACAGAGACAGCGACAGAGACAGAGACAGAGACAGAGACAGAGACAGAGACAGCGACAGAGACAGAGACAGAGACAGAGACAGAGACAGAGACAGAGACAGAGACAGAGAAATAGACAGACACAGAGACGGAGACAAAGACCGAGACAGAGACAGAGACGGAGACAGAGGCACAGACAGAGCGAGGGACAGAGACGGAGACAGAGACAGAGGAAGGGACAGCGACAGAGACAGAGACAGAGACAGAGACAGAGACAGAGACAGAGACAGAGACAGAGACAGAGACAGAGACAGAGACAGAGACAGAGACAGAGACAGAGACTGAGACAGAGGCAGAGACTGAGAGTGAGACAGAGAGAGAGACAGAAACAGAGACATAGACAGAGACAGAGACAGAGACAGAGACAGAGACAGAGACAGAGACAGAGACAGAGACAGAGACAGAGACAGAGACAGGGACAGAGACAGGGCAGAGACAGAGGCAGAGACAGAAACAGAGACGGAGACAAAGACCGAGACAGAGGCAGAGACAGAGGGAGAGACAGCGACAGAGACAGAGACAGAGACTGAGACTGAGACAGAGACAGAGACAGAGACAGAGGCAGAGACACAGAGACGGAGACACAGAGCCAGAGATGCAGAGACAGAGACAGAGACAGAGACAGAGACAGAGATAGAGACAGGGCAGAGGCAGAGGCAGAGACAGAAACAGAGACGGAGACAAAGACCGAGACAGAGGCAGAGACAGAGGGCGAGACAGCGACAGAGACAGAGACAGAGACAGGGACAGAGACAGAGACAGAGACAGAGGCAGAGACAGAGACAGGGACAGAGACAGGGACAGAGACAGAGACAGAGACAGAGGCAGAGACAGATTCAGAGACAGAGACAGAGACAGAGACAGAGACAGAGACAGAGACAGAGACAGAGACAGAGACAGAGGCAGAAGCAGAGACTGAGACTGAGACAGAGGCAGAGACAGATTCAGAGACAGAGACAAAGACAGAGACAGAGACAGAGACAGAGACAGAGACGGAGACGGAGATAGAGGCAGAGACAGAGGCACAGACAGAGCCAGGGACGGAGATAGAGACAGAGACAGAGGGAGAGACAGCGACAGAGACAGAGACAGAGACAGAGACAGAGACAGAGACAGAGACAGAGACAGAGACAGAGACAGAGACAGAGACAGAGACGGAGACAAAGACCGAGACAGAGACAGATACAGAGACTGAGACGGAGACAGAGACAGAGACGGAGACGGAGATAGAGGCAGAGACAGAGACAGAGACGGAGACAGGGGCAGAGACAGAGCCAGGGACGGAGATAGAGACAGAGACAGAGGGAGAGACAGCGACAGAGACAGAGACAGAGACAGAGACAGAGACAGAGACAGAGTCAGAGACAGAGACAGAGACAGAGACAGAGACAGAGACAGAGACAGAGACAGAGACATAGACAGACACAGAGTCAGAGACAGACGCAGGGACTGAGACAGAGGCAGAGACAGCAACAGAGACAGAGACAGAGACAGAGACACAGACAGAGACAGATACAGAGACAGAGACAGAGGCAGAGACTGAGACTGAGACAGAGACAGAGACAGAAACAGAGACGGAGACAAAGACCGAGACAGAGGCCGAGACACAGACAGAGACAGAGAGAGAGACGGAGACGGAGACAGAGACAGAGACAGAGACAGAGACAGAGACAGAGACAGAGACAGAGACAGAGACAGAGCCAGAGACAGAGGCAGAGACAGATTCAGAGACAGAGACAGAGACAGAGACAGAGACAGAGACAGAGACAGAGACAGAGACGGAGGCAACGACCGAGACAGAGGCAGAGACACAGACAGAGACAAAGACAGACACAGAGACAGAGACAGAGACAGAGACAGAGACAGAGACAGAGACAGAGACAGAGACAGAGGCAGAGACAGAGACAGAGACAGAGACAGAGACAGAGACAGAGACAGAGACAGAGGCAGAGACTGAGACTGAGACAGAGACAGGGACAGAAACAGAGACGGAGAAAAGGACCGAGACAGAGGCAGAGACACAGACAGAGACAGAGACAGAGACAGAGACAGAGACAGAGACAGAGACAGAGACAGAGACAGAGACAGAGACAGAGACAGAGACAGAGACAGAGACATAGACAGAGACAGAGACAGAGACAGAGACAGAGACAGAGACAGAGACAGAGACAGAGACAGAGACAGAGAAATAGACAGACACAGAGACGGAGACAAAGACCGAGACAGAGACAGAGACGGAGACAGAGGCACAGACAGAGCGAGGGACAGAGACGGAGGCAGAGACAGAGACAGAGACAGAGACAGAGACAGAGACAGAGACAGAGACAGAGACAGAGACAGAGACACAGACAGAGACAGAGACAGAGACAGAGACAGAGACAGAGACAGAGACAGAGGCACAGACACAGAGACGGAGACGCAGAGACAGAGATGCAGAGACATAGAGACAGAGACAGAGACAGAGACAGAGACAGAGACAGAGACAGAGACAGAGACAGAGACGGAGACAGAGACAGAGACAGAGGAGCAGACAGAGACAGAGACAGAAACAGCGACAGGCACAGGGAGAGGGACAGGGTCAGAGACAGAGACAGAGGAATAGACAGAGACAGAGACAGAAACAGCGACAGGCACAGGGAGATGGACAGGGACAGAGACAGAGACAGAGACAGAGACAGAGACAGAGACAGAGACAGAGACAGAGACAGAGACAGAGACAGTGACAGAGACAGAGACGGAGACAAAGACAGAGGCAGAGACAGAGACAGAGACAGAGACAGAGACAGAGACAGAGACAGAGACGGAGACAAAGACCGAGACAGAGACAGAGACCGAGACCGACACAGAGACTGAGACGCAGGCAGAGACAGAGACAGAGACAGAGACACAGAGACAGAGACACAGAGACAGAGACACAGAGACAGAGACACAGAGACAGAGACACAGAGACAGAGACACAGAGACAGAGACATGGAGACGGAGCCAAAGAGACAGAGACAGAGACACAGGGACTGAGACAGAGCCAGAGACAGAGAAAGAGACAAAGACAGAGACAAAGACAGAGATAAAGACAGAGACCAAAACAGAGACAAAGAGACGGCGACACAGAGACAGAGACACAGAGACGGAGACAAAGGCAGAGATAAAGACAGAGACAAAAACAGAGACAAGGAGACGGAGACACAGAGACAGAGACACAGAGACACAGAGACACGGAGACAGAGACAAAGAGACGGAGACAAAAACCGAGACAGAGACAGAGACCGAGACCGACACAGAGACTGAGACGCAGGCAGAGACAGAGACAGAGACAGTGACAGAGACAGAGACAGGGACAGAGACAGAGACTGAGACAGAGACAAAGACAGAGACAGAGACGGAGACAGAGACAGGGACAGAGGAATAGACAGAGACAGAGACAGAAACAGCGACAGGCACAGGGAGAGGGACAGGGTCAGAGACAGAGACAGAGGATTAGACAGAGACAGAGACAGAAACAGCGACAGGCACAGGGAGAGGGACAGGGACAGAGACAGAGACAGAGACAGAGACAGAGACAGAGACAGAGACAGAGACAGAGACAGAGACAGAGACAGAGATAGAGACAGAGACAGAGACAGAGACAGAGACAGAGACAGAGACAGAGACAGAGACGGAGACAGAGACAGAGACAGAGACAGAGACTGAGACAGAGACAGAGACAGAGACAGAGACAGAGACAGAGACAGAGGCAGAGACCGAGACTGAGACAGAGACAGAGACAGAGACAAAGACAGAGACAGAGACAGAGACAGAGACAGAGACAGAGACAAAGACAGAGACAGAGACAGAGACAGAGACAGAGACAGAGACAGAGACAGAGACAGAAACAGAGACGGAGGCAAAGACCGAGACAGAGGCAGAGACACAGACAGAGACAGAGACAGAGACAGAGACAGAGACAGAGACAGAGACAGAGACAGAGACAGAGACAGAGACAGAGACAGAGACAGAGACAGAGACAGAGACAGGGACAGAGACAGAGACAGAAACATAAAGACATAGGCACGGAGGCAGCGATGCAGAGACAGAGACAAAGAGACAGAGGCAGAGACACATAGACAGAGACCCAGAGACAGAGACAGAGATACTGACGGAGACAGAGACGGAGGCAGAGACAGAGACAGAGACAGAGACAGAGACAGAGACAGAGACAGAGACAGAAACAGAGGCAGAGACAGAGACTGAGACAGAGGCAGAGACTGAGACTGAGACAGAGAGAGAGACAGAGACAGAGACATAGACAGAGACAGAGACAGAGACAGAGCCAGAGACAGAGACAGAGACAGAGACAGAGACAGAGACAGGGACAGAGACACAGACGGAGACTGGGACAGAGACAGAGACAGAGACAGAGACAGAGACAGAGACAGAGACAGAGACAGAGACAGACACAGAGACAGAGACAGAGACAGAGACAGAGACAGAGACAGAGACAGAGACAGAGACAGAGACAGAGGCAGAGACAGAGACAGAGACAGAGACAGAGACAGAGACAGAGACAGAGACAGAGGCAGAGACTGAGACTGAGACAGAGACAGGGACAGAAACAGAGACGGAGAAAAGGACCGAGACAGAGGCAGAGACACAGACAGAGACAGAGACAGAGACAGAGACAGAGACAGAGACAGAGACAGAGACAGAGACAGAGACAGAGACAGATACAGAGACTGGGACGGAGACAGAGACAGAGACAGAGACAGAGACAGAGACAGAGACAGAGACAGAGACGGAGACAGAGACAGAGACAGAGATAGAGACAGGGCAGAGGCAGAGGCAGAGACAGAGACAGAGACGGAGACAGAGACGGAGACAAAGACCGAGACAGAGACAGATACAGAGACTGAGACGGAGACAGAGACAGAGACGGAGACGGAGATAGAGGGAGAGACAGCGACAGAGACGGAGACAGGGGCAGAGACAGAGCCAGGGACGGAGATAGAGACAGAGACAGAGGGAGAGACAGCGACAGAGACAGAGACAGAGACAGAGACAGAGACAGAGACAGAGACAGAGACAGAGACAGAGACAGAGACATAGACAGACACAGAGTCAGAGACAGAGACAGAGACAGAGACTTAGACGGAGACAAAGACCGAGACAGACGCAGGGACTGAGACAGAGGCAGAGACAGCAACAGAGACAGAGACAGAGACAGAAACAGAGACGGAGACAAAGACCGAGACAGAGGCCGAGACACCGACAGAGTCAGAGAGAGAGACGGAGACGGAGACAGAGACAGAGACAGAGACAGGGGCAGAGACAGAGACAGAGACAGAGACAGAGACAGAGACAGAGACAGAGACAGAGACAGAGACAGAGACAGAGACAGAGACAGAGACAGAGACAGAGACACAGACAGAGACAGAGACAGAGACAGAGACAGAGACAGAGACAGATACAGAGACAGAGGCACAGACACAGAGACGGAGACGCAGAGACAGAGATGCAGAGACATAGACACAGAGACAGAGGCAGAGACGGAGACAAAGACGGAGACAGAGGCAGAGACAGACACAGAGACAGAGACAGAGACAAAGACAGAGACAGAGACAGAGACAGAGCCAGAGCCAGAGACAGAGACAGAGACAGAGACAGAGTCAGAGACAGAGACACAGACGGAGACTGGGACAGAGACAGAGACAGAGACAGAGACAGAGACAGAGACAGAGACAGAGACAGAGACAGACACAGAGACAGAGACAGAGACAGAGACAGAGACAGAGACAGAGACAGAGACAGAGACAGAGACAGAGGCAGAGACAGAGACAGAGACAGAGACAGAGACAGAGACAGAGACAGAGACAGAGGCAGAGACTGAGACTGAGACAGAGACAGGGACAGAAACAGAGACGGAGAAAAGGACCGAGACAGAGGCAGAGACACAGACAGAGACAGAGACAGAGACAGAGACAGAGACAGAGACAGAGACAGAGACAGAGACAGAGACAGAGACAGAGACAGAGACATAGACAGAGACAGAGACAGAGACAGAGACAGAGACAGAGACAGAGACAGAGACAGAGACAGAGACAGAGACAGAGACAGAGACAGAGAAATAGACAGACACAGAGACGGAGACAAAGACCGAGACAGAGACAGAGACGGAGACAGAGGCACAGACAGAGCGAGGGACAGAGACGGAGACAGAGACAGAGACAGAGACAGAGACAGAGACAGAGACAGAGACAGAGACAGAGACAGAGACAGAGACACAGACAGAGACAGAGACAGAGACAGAGACAGAGACAGAGACAGAGACAGAGGCACAGACACAGAGACGGAGACGCAGAGACAGAGATGCAGAGACATAGAGACAGAGACAGAGACAGAGACAGAGACAGAGACAGAGACAGAGACAGAGACAGAGACGGAGACAGAGACAGAGACAGAGGAACAGACAGAGACAGAGACAGAAACAGCGACAGGCACAGGGAGAGGGACAGGGTCAGAGACAGAGACAGAGGAATAGACAGAGACAGAGACAGAAACAGCGACAGGCACAGGGAGAGGGACAGGGACAGGGACAGAGACAGAGACAGAGACAGAGATAGAGACAGAGACAGAGACAGAGATAGAGACAGGGCAGAGACAGAGACAGAGGAATAGACAGAGACAGAGACAGAAACAGCGACAGGCACAGGGAGATGGACAGGGACAGAGACAGAGACAGAGACAGAGACAGAGACAGAGACAGAGACAGAGACAGAGACAGAGACAGACACAGAGACAGAGACAGAGACAGAGACAGAGACAGAGACAGAGACAGAGACAGAGACAGAGACAGAGACAGAGACAGAGACAGAGACAGAGACAGAGACAAAGACAGAGACAGAGACAGAGACAGAGCCAGAGCCAGAGACAGAGACAGAGACAGAGACAGAGTCAGAGACAGAGACACAGACGGAGACTGGGACAGAGACAGAGACAGAGACAGAGACAGAGACAGAGACAGAGACAGAGACAGAGACAGAGACAGAGACAGAGACAGAGACAGAGACAGAGACAGAGACAGAGACAGAGACAGAGACAGAGACAAAGACAGAGACGGAGACAAATACCGAGACAGAGACAGAGATCGAGACAGACACAGAGACTGAGACGCAGGCAGAGACAGAGACAGAGACAGTGACAGAGACAGAGACAGAGACAGAGAGAGAGACTGAGACAGAGACAAAGACAGAGACAGAGACGGAGGCAGAGACAGAGACAGAGGAATAGACAGAGACAGAGAGAGAAACAGCGACAGGCACAGGGAGAGGGACACTGTCAGAGACAGAGACAGAGGAATAGACAGAGACAGAGACAGAAACAGCGACAGGCACAGGGAGGGGGACAGGGACAGAGACAGAGACAGAGACAGAGACAGAGACAGAGACAGAGACAGAGGCAGAGAGAGAGACAGAGACAGAGACGGAGACAAAGACCGAGACAGAGACAGAGACAGAGACAGACACAGAGACTGAGACGCAGGCAGAGACACAGACAGAGACAGTGACAGAGACAGAGACAGAGACAGAGACAGAGACAGAGACAGAGACAGAGACAGAGACAGAGACAGAGACAGAGACAGAGACAGAGACAGAGACAGAGACAGAGACAGAGACAGAGACAGACCCAGAGACAGAGACAGAGATACTGACGGAGACAGAGACGGGGGCAGAGACAGAGACAGAGAGAGAGACAGAGACAGAGACAGAGACAGAGACAGAAACAGAGACAGAGACAGAGACAGAAACAGAGACAGAGACAGAGACTGAGACAGAGGCAGAGACTGAGACTGAGACAGAGAGAGAGACAGAGACAGAGACATAGACAGAGACAGAGACAGAGACAGAGACAGAGACAGAGACAGAGACAGAGACAGAGACAGAGACAGAGACAGGGACAGAGACAGGGCAGAGACAGAGGCAGAGACAGAAACAGAGACGGAGACAAAGACAGAGACAGGGACAGAGACAGGGCAGAGACAGAGGCAGAGACAGAAACAGAGACGGAGACAAAGACCGAGACAGAGGCAGAGACAGAGGGAGAGACAGCGACAGAGACAGAGACAGAGACTGAGACTGAGACAGAGACAGAGACAGAGGCAGAGACACAGAGACGGAGACACAGAGACAGAGATGCAGAGACAGAGACAGAGACAGAGACAGAGACAGAGATAGAGACAGGGCAGAGGCAGAGGCAGAGACAGAAACAGAGACGGAGACAAAGACCGAGACAGAGGCAGAGACAGAGGGCGAGACAGCGACAGAGACAGAGACAGAGACAGGGACAGAGACAGAGACAGAGACAGAGACAGAGGCAGAGCCTGATACAGAGACAGAGACAGAGACAGAGACAGAGACAGATACAGAGACTGGGACGGAGACAGAGACAGAGACGGAGACGGAGATAGAGGCAGAGACAGAGGCACAGACAGAGCCAGGGACGGAGATAGAGACAGAGACAGAGGGAGAGACAGCGACAGAGACAGAGACAGAGACAGAGACAGAGACAGAGACAGAGACAGAGACAGAGGCAGAGACAGAGACAGAGACAGAGACAGAGACAGAGGAAGAGACAGCGTCAGAGACAGAGACAGAGACAGAGACAGAGACAGCGACAGAGACAGAGACAGAGACAGAGACAGAGACAGAGACAGCGACAGAGACAGAGACAGAGACAGAGACAGAGACAGAGACAGAGACAGAGACAGAGAAATAGACAGACACAGAGACGGAGACAAAGACCGAGACAGAGACAGAGACGGAGACAGAGGCACAGACAGAGCGAGGGACAGAGACGGAGACAGAGACAGAGGAAGGGACAGCGACAGAGACAGAGACAGAGACAGAGACAGAGGCAGAGACAGAGACAGAGACAGAGACAGAGACAGAGACAGAGACAGAGACAGAGACAGAGACTGAGACAGAGGCAGAGACTGAGAGTGAGACAGAGAGAGAGACAGAAACAGAGACATAGACAGAGACAGAGACAGAGACAGAGACAGAGACAGAGACAGAGACAGAGACAGAGACAGAGACAGAGACAGGGACAGAGACAGGGCAGAGACAGAGGCAGAGACAGAAACAGAGACGGAGACAAAGACCGAGACAGAGGCAGAGACAGAGGGAGAGACAGCGACAGAGACAGAGACAGAGACTGAGACTGAGACAGAGACAGAGACAGAGACAGAGGCAGAGACACAGAGACGGAGACACAGAGCCAGAGATGCAGAGACAGAGACAGAGACAGAGACAGAGACAGAGATAGAGACAGGGCAGAGGCAGAGGCAGAGACAGAAACAGAGACGGAGACAAAGACCGAGACAGAGGCAGAGACAGAGGGCGAGACAGCGACAGAGACAGAGACAGAGACAGGGACAGAGACAGAGACAGAGACAGAGGCAGAGACAGAGACAGGGACAGAGACAGGGACAGAGACAGAGACAGAGACAGAGGCAGAGACAGATTCAGAGACAGAGACAGAGACAGAGACAGAGACAGAGACAGAGACAGAGACAGAGACAGAGACAGAGACAGAGGCAGAAGCAGAGACTGAGACTGAGACAGAGGCAGAGACAGATTCAGAGACAGAGACAAAGACAGAGACAGAGACAGAGACAGAGACAGAGACGGAGACGGAGATAGAGGCAGAGACAGAGGCACAGACAGAGCCAGGGACGGAGATAGAGACAGAGACAGAGGGAGAGACAGCGACAGAGACAGAGACAGAGACAGAGACAGAGACAGAGACAGAGACAGAGACAGAGACAGAGACAGAGACAGAGACAGAGACGGAGACAAAGACCGAGACAGAGACAGATACAGAGACTGAGACGGAGACAGAGACAGAGACGGAGACGGAGATAGAGGCAGAGACAGAGACAGAGACGGAGACAGGGGCAGAGACAGAGCCAGGGACGGAGATAGAGACAGAGACAGAGGGAGAGACAGCGACAGAGACAGAGACAGAGACAGAGACAGAGACAGAGACAGAGTCAGAGACAGAGACAGAGACAGAGACAGAGACAGAGACAGAGACAGAGACAGAGACATAGACAGACACAGAGTCAGAGACAGACGCAGGGACTGAGACAGAGGCAGAGACAGCAACAGAGACAGAGACAGAGACAGAGACACAGACAGAGACAGATACAGAGACAGAGACAGAGGCAGAGACTGAGACTGAGACAGAGACAGAGACAGAAACAGAGACGGAGACAAAGACCGAGACAGAGGCCGAGACACAGACAGAGACAGAGAGAGAGACGGAGACGGAGACAGAGACAGAGACAGAGACAGAGACAGAGACAGAGACAGAGACAGAGACAGAGACAGAGACAGAGCCAGAGACAGAGGCAGAGACAGATTCAGAGACAGAGACAGAGACAGAGACAGAGACAGAGACAGAGACAGAGACAGAGACAGAGACAGAGACAGAGGCAGAAGCAGAGACTGAGACTGAGACAGAGACAGAGACAGAGACAGAAACAGAGACGGAGGCAACGACCGAGACAGAGGCAGAGACACAGACAGAGACAAAGACAGACACAGAGACAGAGACAGAGACAGAGACAGAGACAGAGACAGAGACAGAGACAGAGACAGAGGCAGAGACAGAGACAGAGACAGAGACAGAGACAGAGACAGATACAGAGACAGAGGCAGAGACTGAGACTGAGACAGAGACAGGGACAGAAACAGAGACGGAGAAAAGGACCGAGACAGAGGCAGAGACACAGACAGAGACAGAGACAGAGACAGAGACAGAGACAGAGACAGAGACAGAGACAGAGACAGAGACAGAGACAGAGACAGAGACAGAGACATAGACAGAGACAGAGACAGAGACAGAGACAGAGACAGCGACAGAGACAGAGACAGAGACAGAGACAGAGAAATAGACAGACACAGAGACGGAGACAAAGACCGAGACAGAGACAGAGACGGAGACAGAGGCACAGACAGAGCGAGGGACAGAGACGGAGACAGAGACAGAGACAGAGACAGAGACAGAGACAGAGACAGAGACAGAGACAGAGACAGAGACAGAGACACAGACAGAGACAGAGACAGAGACAGAGACAGAGACAGAGACAGAGACAGAGGCACAGACACAGAGACGGAGACGCAGAGACAGAGATGCAGAGACATAGAGACAGAGACAGAGACAGAGACAGAGACAGAGACAGAGACAGAGACAGAGACAGAGACAGAGACAGAGCCAGAGCCAGAGACAGAGACAGAGACAGAGACAGAGTCAGAGACAGAGACACAGACGGAGACTGGGACAGAGACAGAGACAGAGACAGAGACAGAGACAGAGACGCAGGCAGAGACAGAGACAGAGACAGTGACAGAGACAGAGACAGAGACAGAGAGAGAGACTGAGACAGAGACAAAGACAGAGACAGAGACGGAGGCAGAGACAGAGACAGAGGAATAGACAGAGACAGAGAGAGAAACAGCGACAGGCACAGGGAGAGGGACACTGTCAGAGACAGAGACAGAGGAATAGACAGAGACAGAGACAGAAACAGCGACAGGCACAGGGAGGGGGACAGGGACAGAGACAGAGACAGAGACAGAGACAGAGACAGAGACAGAGACAGAGGCAGAGAGAGAGACAGAGACAGAGACGGAGACAAAGACCGAGACAGAGACAGAGACAGACACAGAGACTGAGACGCAGGCAGAGACACAGACAGAGACAGTGACAGAGACAGAGACAGAGACAGAGACAGAGACAGAGACAGAGACAGAGACAGAGACAGAGACAGAGACAGAGACAGAGACAGAGACAGAGACAGAGACAGAGACAGAGACAGACCCAGAGACAGAGACAGAGATACTGACGGAGACAGAGACGGGGGCAGAGACAGAGACAGAGAGAGAGACAGAGACAGAGACAGAGACAGAGACAGAAACAGAGACAGAGACAGAGACAGAAACAGAGACAGAGACAGAGACTGAGACAGAGGCAGAGACTGAGACTGAGACAGAGAGAGAGACAGAGACAGAGACATAGACAGAGACAGAGACAGAGACAGAGACAGAGACAGAGACAGAGACAGAGACAGAGACAGAGACAGAGACAGGGACAGAGACAGGGCAGAGACAGAGGCAGAGACAGAAACAGAGACGGAGACAAAGACAGAGACAGGGACAGAGACAGGGCAGAGACAGAGGCAGAGACAGAAACAGAGACGGAGACAAAGACCGAGACAGAGGCAGAGACAGAGGGAGAGACAGCGACAGAGACAGAGACAGAGACTGAGACTGAGACAGAGACAGAGACAGAGGCAGAGACACAGAGACGGAGACACAGAGACAGAGATGCAGAGACAGAGACAGAGACAGAGACAGAGACAGAGATAGAGACAGGGCAGAGGCAGAGGCAGAGACAGAAACAGAGACGGAGACAAAGACCGAGACAGAGGCAGAGACAGAGGGCGAGACAGCGACAGAGACAGAGACAGAGACAGGGACAGAGACAGAGACAGAGACAGAGACAGAGGCAGAGCCTGATACAGAGACAGAGACAGAGACAGAGACAGAGACAGATACAGAGACTGGGACGGAGACAGAGACAGAGACGGAGACGGAGATAGAGGCAGAGACAGAGGCACAGACAGAGCCAGGGACGGAGATAGAGACAGAGACAGAGGGAGAGACAGCGACAGAGACAGAGACAGAGACAGAGACAGAGACAGAGACAGAGACAGAGACAGAGGCAGAGACAGAGACAGAGACAGAGACAGAGACAGAGGAAGAGACAGCGTCAGAGACAGAGACAGAGACAGAGACAGAGACAGCGACAGAGACAGAGACAGAGACAGAGACAGAGACAGAGACAGCGACAGAGACAGAGACAGAGACAGAGACAGAGACAGAGACAGAGACAGAGACAGAGACAGAGAAATAGACAGACACAGAGACGGAGACAAAGACCGAGACAGAGACAGAGACGGAGACAGAGGCACAGACAGAGCGAGGGACAGAGACGGAGACAGAGACAGAGGAAGGGACAGCGACAGAGACAGAGACAGAGACAGAGACAGAGACAGAGACAGAGACAGAGACAGAGACAGAGACAGAGACAGAGACAGAGACAGAGACAGAGACTGAGACAGAGGCAGAGACTGAGAGTGAGACAGAGAGAGAGACAGAAACAGAGACATAGACAGAGACAGAGACAGAGACAGAGACAGAGACAGAGACAGAGACAGAGACAGAGACAGAGACAGAGACAGGGACAGAGACAGGGCAGAGACAGAGGCAGAGACAGAAACAGAGACGGAGACAAAGACCGAGACAGAGGCAGAGACAGAGGGAGAGACAGCGACAGAGACAGAGACAGAGACTGAGACTGAGACAGAGACAGAGACAGAGACAGAGGCAGAGACACAGAGACGGAGACACAGAGCCAGAGATGCAGAGACAGAGACAGAGACAGAGACAGAGACAGAGATAGAGACAGGGCAGAGGCAGAGGCAGAGACAGAAACAGAGACGGAGACAAAGACCGAGACAGAGGCAGAGACAGAGGGCGAGACAGCGACAGAGACAGAGACAGAGACAGGGACAGAGACAGAGACAGAGACAGAGGCAGAGACAGAGACAGGGACAGAGACAGGGACAGAGACAGAGACAGAGACAGAGGCAGAGACAGATTCAGAGACAGAGACAGAGACAGAGACAGAGACAGAGACAGAGACAGAGACAGAGACAGAGACAGAGACAGAGGCAGAAGCAGAGACTGAGACTGAGACAGAGGCAGAGACAGATTCAGAGACAGAGACAAAGACAGAGACAGAGACAGAGACAGAGACAGAGACGGAGACGGAGATAGAGGCAGAGACAGAGGCACAGACAGAGCCAGGGACGGAGATAGAGACAGAGACAGAGGGAGAGACAGCGACAGAGACAGAGACAGAGACAGAGACAGAGACAGAGACAGAGACAGAGACAGAGACAGAGACAGAGACAGAGACAGAGACGGAGACAAAGACCGAGACAGAGACAGATACAGAGACTGAGACGGAGACAGAGACAGAGACGGAGACGGAGATAGAGGCAGAGACAGAGACAGAGACGGAGACAGGGGCAGAGACAGAGCCAGGGACGGAGATAGAGACAGAGACAGAGGGAGAGACAGCGACAGAGACAGAGACAGAGACAGAGACAGAGACAGAGACAGAGTCAGAGACAGAAACAGAGACAGAGACAGAGACAGAGACAGAGACAGAGACAGAGACATAGACAGACACAGAGTCAGAGACAGACGCAGGGACTGAGACAGAGGCAGAGACAGCAACAGAGACAGAGACAGAGACAGAGACACAGACAGAGACAGATACAGAGACAGAGACAGAGGCAGAGACTGAGACTGAGACAGAGACAGAGACAGAGACAGAAACAGAGACGGAGACAAAGACCGAGACAGAGGCCGAGACACAGACAGAGACAGAGAGAGAGACGGAGACGGAGACAGAGACAGAGACAGAGACAGAGACAGAGACAGAGACAGAGACAGAGACAGAGACAGAGACAGAGCCAGAGACAGAGGCAGAGACAGATTCAGAGACAGAGACAGAGACAGAGACAGAGACAGAGACAGAGACAGAGACAGAGACAGAGACAGAGGCAGAAGCAGAGACTGAGACTGAGACAGAGACAGAGACAGAGACAGAAACAGAGACGGAGGCAACGACCGAGACAGAGGCAGAGACACAGACAGAGACAAAGACAGACACAGAGACAGAGACAGAGACAGAGACAGAGACAGAGACAGAGACAGAGACAGAGACAGAGGCAGAGACAGAGACAGAGACAGAGACAGAGACAGAGACAGATACAGAGACAGAGGCAGAGACTGAGACTGAGACAGAGACAGGGACAGAAACAGAGACGGAGAAAAGGACCGAGACAGAGGCAGAGACACAGACAGAGACAGAGACAGAGACAGAGACAGAGACAGAGACAGAGACAGAGACAGAGACAGAGACAGAGACAGAGACAGAGACAGAGACATAGACAGAGACAGAGACAGAGACAGAGACAGAGACAGAGACAGAGACAGAGACAGAGACAGAGACAGACCCAGAGACAGAGACAGAGATACTGACGGAGACAGAGACGGGGGCAGAGACAGAGACAGAGAGAGAGACAGAGACAGAGACAGAGACAGAGACAGAAACAGAGACAGAGACAGAGACAGAAACAGAGACAGAGACAGAGACTGAGACAGAGGCAGAGACTGAGACTGAGACAGAGAGAGAGACAGAGACAGAGACATAGACAGAGACAGAGACAGAGACAGAGACAGAGACAGAGACAGAGACAGAGACAGAGACAGAGACAGAGACAGGGACAGAGACAGGGCAGAGACAGAGGCAGAGACAGAAACAGAGACGGAGACAAAGACAGAGACAGGGACAGAGACAGGGCAGAGACAGAGGCAGAGACAGAAACAGAGACGGAGACAAAGACCGAGACAGAGGCAGAGACAGAGGGAGAGACAGCGACAGAGACAGAGACAGAGACTGAGACTGAGACAGAGACAGAGACAGAGGCAGAGACACAGAGACGGAGACACAGAGACAGAGATGCAGAGACAGAGACAGAGACAGAGACAGAGACAGAGATAGAGACAGGGCAGAGGCAGAGGCAGAGACAGAAACAGAGACGGAGACAAAGACCGAGACAGAGGCAGAGACAGAGGGCGAGACAGCGACAGAGACAGAGACAGAGACAGGGACAGAGACAGAGACAGAGACAGAGACAGAGGCAGAGCCTGATACAGAGACAGAGACAGAGACAGAGACAGAGACAGATACAGAGACTGGGACGGAGACAGAGACAGAGACGGAGACGGAGATAGAGGCAGAGACAGAGGCACAGACAGAGCCAGGGACGGAGATAGAGACAGAGACAGAGGGAGAGACAGCGACAGAGACAGAGACAGAGACAGAGACAGAGACAGAGACAGAGACAGAGACAGAGGCAGAGACAGAGACAGAGACAGAGACAGAGACAGAGGAAGAGACAGCGTCAGAGACAGAGACAGAGACAGAGACAGAGACAGCGACAGAGACAGAGACAGAGACAGAGACAGAGACAGAGACAGCGACAGAGACAGAGACAGAGACAGAGACAGAGACAGAGACAGAGACAGAGACAGAGACAGAGAAATAGACAGACACAGAGACGGAGACAAAGACCGAGACAGAGACAGAGACGGAGACAGAGGCACAGACAGAGCGAGGGACAGAGACGGAGACAGAGACAGAGGAAGGGACAGCGACAGAGACAGAGACAGAGACAGAGACAGAGACAGAGACAGAGACAGAGACAGAGACAGAGACAGAGACAGAGACAGAGACAGAGACAGAGACTGAGACAGAGGCAGAGACTGAGAGTGAGACAGAGAGAGAGACAGAAACAGAGACATAGACAGAGACAGAGACAGAGACAGAGACAGAGACAGAGACAGAGACAGAGACAGAGACAGAGACAGAGACAGGGACAGAGACAGGGCAGAGACAGAGGCAGAGACAGAAACAGAGACGGAGACAAAGACCGAGACAGAGGCAGAGACAGAGGGAGAGACAGCGACAGAGACAGAGACAGAGACTGAGACTGAGACAGAGACAGAGACAGAGACAGAGGCAGAGACACAGAGACGGAGACACAGAGCCAGAGATGCAGAGACAGAGACAGAGACAGAGACAGAGACAGAGATAGAGACAGGGCAGAGGCAGAGGCAGAGACAGAAACAGAGACGGAGACAAAGACCGAGACAGAGGCAGAGACAGAGGGCGAGACAGCGACAGAGACAGAGACAGAGACAGGGACAGAGACAGAGACAGAGACAGAGGCAGAGACAGAGACAGGGACAGAGACAGGGACAGAGACAGAGACAGAGACAGAGGCAGAGACAGATTCAGAGACAGAGACAGAGACAGAGACAGAGACAGAGACAGAGACAGAGACAGAGACAGAGACAGAGACAGAGACAGAGGCAGAAGCAGAGACTGAGACTGAGACAGAGGCAGAGACAGATTCAGAGACAGAGACAAAGACAGAGACAGAGACAGAGACAGAGACAGAGACGGAGACGGAGATAGAGGCAGAGACAGAGGCACAGACAGAGCCAGGGACGGAGATAGAGACAGAGACAGAGGGAGAGACAGCGACAGAGACAGAGACAGAGACAGAGACAGAGACAGAGACAGAGACAGAGACAGAGACAGAGACAGAGACAGAGACAGAGACGGAGACAAAGACCGAGACAGAGACAGATACAGAGACTGAGACGGAGACAGAGACAGAGACGGAGACGGAGATAGAGGCAGAGACAGAGACAGAGACGGAGACAGGGGCAGAGACAGAGCCAGGGACGGAGATAGAGACAGAGACAGAGGGAGAGACAGCGACAGAGACAGAGACAGAGACAGAGACAGAGACAGAGACAGAGTCAGAGACAGAAACAGAGACAGAGACAGAGACAGAGACAGAGACAGAGACAGAGACATAGACAGACACAGAGTCAGAGACAGACGCAGGGACTGAGACAGAGGCAGAGACAGCAACAGAGACAGAGACAGAGACAGAGACACAGACAGAGACAGATACAGAGACAGAGACAGAGGCAGAGACTGAGACTGAGACAGAGACAGAGACAGAGACAGAAACAGAGACGGAGACAAAGACCGAGACAGAGGCCGAGACACAGACAGAGACAGAGAGAGAGACGGAGACGGAGACAGAGACAGAGACAGAGACAGAGACAGAGACAGAGACAGAGACAGAGACAGAGACAGAGACAGAGCCAGAGACAGAGGCAGAGACAGATTCAGAGACAGAGACAGAGACAGAGACAGAGACAGAGACAGAGACAGAGACAGAGACAGAGACAGAGGCAGAAGCAGAGACTGAGACTGAGACAGAGACAGAGACAGAGACAGAAACAGAGACGGAGGCAACGACCGAGACAGAGGCAGAGACACAGACAGAGACAAAGACAGACACAGAGACAGAGACAGAGACAGAGACAGAGACAGAGACAGAGACAGAGACAGAGACAGAGGCAGAGACAGAGACAGAGACAGAGACAGAGACAGAGACAGATACAGAGACAGAGGCAGAGACTGAGACTGAGACAGAGACAGGGACAGAAACAGAGACGGAGAAAAGGACCGAGACAGAGGCAGAGACACAGACAGAGACAGAGACAGAGACAGAGACAGAGACAGAGACAGAGACAGAGACAGAGACAGAGACAGAGACAGAGACAGAGACAGAGACATAGACAGAGACAGAGACAGAGACAGAGACAGAGACAGAGACAGAGACAGAGACAGAGACAGAGAAATAGACAGACACAGAGACGGAGACAAAGACCGAGACAGAGACAGAGACGGAGACAGAGGCACAGACAGAGCGAGGGACAGAGACGGAGACAGAGACAGAGACAGAGACAGAGACAGAGACAGAGACAGAGACAGAGACAGAGACAGAGACAGAGACAGAGACAGAGACAGAGACAGAGACAGAGACAGAGACAGAGACAGAGACAGAGACAGAGGCACAGACACAGAGACGGAGACGCAGAGACAGAGATGCAGAGACATAGAGACAGAGACAGAGACAGAGACAGAGACAGAGACAGAGACAGAGACAGAGACAGAGACAGAGACGGAGACAGAGACAGAGACAGAGGAGCAGACAGAGACAGAGACAGAAACAGCGACAGGCACAGGGAGAGGGACAGGGTCAGAGACAGAGACAGAGGAATAGACAGAGACAGAGACAGAAACAGCGACAGGCACAGGGAGATGGACAGGGACAGAGACAGAGACAGAGACAGAGACAGAGACAGAGACAGAGACAGAGACAGAGACAGAGACAGAGACAGTGACAGAGACAGAGACGGAGACAAAGACAGAGGCAGAGACAGAGACAGAGACAGAGACAGAGACAGAGACAGAGACAGAGACGGAGACAAAGACCGAGACAGAGACAGAGACCGAGACCGACACAGAGACTGAGACGCAGGCAGAGACAGAGACAGAGACAGAGACACAGAGACAGAGACACAGAGACAGAGACACAGAGACAGAGACACAGAGACAGAGACACAGAGACAGAGACACAGAGACAGAGACATGGAGACGGAGCCAAAGAGACAGAGACAGAGACACAGGGACTGAGACAGAGCCAGAGACAGAGAAAGAGACAAAGACAGAGACAAAGACAGAGATAAAGACAGAGACCAAAACAGAGACAAAGAGACGGCGACACAGAGACAGAGACACAGAGACGGAGACAAAGGCAGAGATAAAGACAGAGACAAAAACAGAGACAAGGAGACGGAGACACAGAGACAGAGACACAGAGACACAGAGACACGGAGACAGAGACAAAGAGACGGAGACAAAAACCGAGACAGAGACAGAGACCGAGACCGACACAGAGACTGAGACGCAGGCAGAGACAGAGACAGAGACAGTGACAGAGACAGAGACAGGGACAGAGACAGAGACTGAGACAGAGACAAAGACAGAGACAGAGACGGAGACAGAGACAGGGACAGAGGAATAGACAGAGACAGAGACAGAAACAGCGACAGGCACAGGGAGAGGGACAGGGTCAGAGACAGAGACAGAGGATTAGACAGAGACAGAGACAGAAACAGCGACAGGCACAGGGAGAGGGACAGGGACAGAGACAGAGACAGAGACAGAGACAGAGACAGAGACAGAGACAGAGACAGAGACAGAGACAGAGACAGAGATAGAGACAGAGACAGAGACAGAGACAGAGACAGAGACAGAGACAGAGACAGAGACGGAGACAGAGACAGAGACAGAGACAGAGACTGAGACAGAGACAGAGACAGAGACAGAGACAGAGACAGAGACAGAGGCAGAGACCGAGACTGAGACAGAGACAGAGACAGAGACAAAGACAGAGACAGAGACAGAGACAGAGACAGAGACAGAGACAAAGACAGAGACAGAGACAGAGACAGAGACAGAGACAGAGACAGAGACAGAGACAGAAACAGAGACGGAGGCAAAGACCGAGACAGAGGCAGAGACACAGACAGAGACAGAGACAGAGACAGAGACAGAGACAGAGACAGAGACAGAGACAGAGACAGAGACAGAGACAGAGACAGAGACAGAGACAGAGACAGAGACGGAGACGGAGATAGAGGGAGAGACAGCGACAGAGACGGAGACAGGGGCAGAGACAGAGCCAGGGACGGAGATAGAGACAGAGACAGAGGGAGAGACAGCGACAGAGACAGAGACAGAGACAGAGACGGAGACAGAGACAGAGACAGAGACAGAGACAGAGACAGAGACAGAGACAGAGACAGAGACAGAGACAGAGACAGAGACAGAGACAGAGACAGAGACAGAGACAGAGACAGAGACAGAGACAGAGACAGAGACAGAGACAGAGACAGAGACAGAGACAGAGACAGAGACAGAGACAGAGACAGAGACAGAGACAGAGACAGAGACAGAGACAGAGACAGAGACAGAGACAGAGACAGAGACAGAGACAGAGACAGAGACAGAGACAGAGACAGAGACGGAGGCAGAGACAGAGACAGAGACAGAGACAGAGACAGAGACAGAGACAGAGACGGAGACGGAGATAGAGGGAGAGACAGCGACAGAGACGGAGACAGGGGCAGAGACAGAGCCAGGGACGGAGATAGAGACAGAGACAGAGGGAGAGACAGCGACAGAGACAGAGACAGAGACAGAGACAGAGACAGAGACAGAGACAGAGACAGAGACAGAGACATAGACAGACACAGAGTCAGAGACAGAGACAGAGACAGAGACTTAGACGGAGACAAAGACCGAGACAGACGCAGGGACTGAGACAGAGGCAGAGACAGCAACAGAGACAGAGACAGAGACAGAAACAGAGACGGAGACAAAGACCGAGACAGAGGCCGAGACACAGACAGAGTCAGAGAGAGAGACGGAGACGGAGACAGAGACAGAGACAGAGACAGGGGCAGAGACAGAGACAGAGACAGAGACAGAGACAGAGACAGAGACAGAGACAGAGACAGAGACAGAGACACAGACAGAGACAGAGACAGAGACAGAGACAGAGACAGAGACAGATACAGAGACAGAGGCAGAGCCTGATACAGAGACAGAGACAGAGACAGAGACAGAGACAGATACAGAGACTGGGACGGAGACAGAGACAGAGACGGAGACGGAGATAGAGGCAGAGACAGAGACAGAGACGGAGACAGAGACAGAGACAGAGATAGAGACAGGGCAGAGGCAGAGGCAGAGACAGAGACAGAGACGGAGACAGAGACGGAGACAAAGACCGAGACAGAGACAGATACAGAGACTGAGACGGAGACAGAGACAGAGACGGAGACGGAGATAGAGGGAGAGACAGCGACAGAGACGGAGACAGGGGCAGAGACAGAGCCAGGGACGGAGATAGAGACAGAGACAGAGGGAGAGACAGCCACAGAGACAGAGACAGAGACAGAGACAGAGACAGAGACAGAGACAGAGACAGAGACAGAGACAGAGACAGAGACAGAGACATAGACAGACACAGAGTCAGAGACAGAGACAGAGACAGAGACTTAGACGGAGACAAAGACCGAGACAGACGCAGGGACTGAGACAGTGGCAGAGACAGCAACAGAGACAGAGACAGAGACAGAAACAGAGACGGAGACAAAGACCGAGACAGAGGCCGAGACACAGACAGAGTCAGAGAGAGAGACGGAGACGGAGACAGAGACAGAGACAGAGACAGGGGCAGAGACAGAGACAGAGACAGAGACAGAGACAGAGACAGAGACAGAGACAGAGACAGAGACAGAGACAGAGACACAGTCAGAGACAGAGACAGAGACAGAGACAGAGACAGAGACAGATACAGAGACAGAGGCACAGACACAGAGACGGAGACGCAGAGACAGAGATGCAGAGACATAGACACAGAGACAGAGGCAGAGACGGAGACAGAGACGGAGACAGAGGCAGAGACAGACACAGAGACGGAGGCAGAGACAGAGACAGAGACAGAGACAGAGACAGAGACAGACACAGAGACAGAGACAGAGACAGAGACAGAGTCAGAGACAGAGACAGAGACAGAGACGGAGACAGAGACAGAGACAGAGACAGAGACAGAGACAGAGACAGATACAGAGACTGAGACGGAGACAGAGACAGAGACAGAGACAGAGACAGAGACAGAGACAGAGACCGAGACAGAGACAGAGACAGAGACAGGTACAGAGACTGAGACGGAGACAGAGACAGAGACGGAGACAGAGACAGAGACAGAGACAGAGACAGAGACAGAGACAGAGACAGAGACAGAGACAGAGACAGAGACAGAGACAGAGACAGAGACAGAGACAGAGACAGAGACAGAGACAGAGACAGAGACAGAGACAGAGACAGAGACAGAGACAGAGACAGAGACAGAGACAGAGACAGAGACAGAGACAGAGACAGAGACAGAGACAGAGACAGAGACAGAGACAGAGACAGAGACAGAGACAGAGACAGAGACAGAGACAGAGACAGAGACGGAGACAAAGATCGAGACAGAGACAGAGACCGAGACAGACACAGAGACTGAGACGCAGGCAGAGACAGAGACAGTGACAGAGACGGAGATAGAGACAGAGACAGAGGCAGAGACAGAGACAGAGACAGAGACAGAGACAGAGGCAGAGACAGAGACAGAGACAGAGACAGAGACAGAGACAGAGACAGAGACAGAGACAGAGGCAGAGACAGAGACAGAGACAGGGACAGAGACAGAGACAGAGACAGAGGCAGAGACAGAGCCAGGGACGGAGATAGTGACAGAGACAGAGACAGAGACAGAGACAGAGACAGAGACAGAGACAGAGACAGAGACAGAGACAGTGACAGAGACAGAGACGGAGACAAAGACAGAGGCAGAGACAGAGACAGAGACAGAGACAGAGACAGAGACGGAGACAAAGACCGAGACAGAGACAGAGACCGAGACCGACACAGAGACTGAGACGCAGGCAGAGACAGAGACAGAGACAGAGACACAGAGACAGAGACACAGAGACAGAGACACAGAGACAGAGACACAGAGACAGAGACACAGAGACAGAGACAAGGAGACGGAGCCAAAGAGACAGAGACAGAGACACAGGGACTGAGACAGAGCCAGAGACAGAGAAAGAGACAAAGACAGAGACAAAGACAGAGATAAAGACAGAGACCAAAACAGAGACAAAGAGACGGCGACACAGAGACAGAGACACAGAGACGGAGACAAAGGCAGAGATAAAGACAGAGACAAA
Source organism: Megachile willughbiella (assembly GCA_945859595.2). Classification (NCBI taxonomy): domain Eukaryota; kingdom Metazoa; phylum Arthropoda; class Insecta; order Hymenoptera; family Megachilidae; genus Megachile; species Megachile willughbiella. The sequence goes on from CAMAOD020000265.1 coordinate 138,950, forward strand.
AACAGAGACAAGGAGACGGAGACACAGAGACAGAGACACAGAGACACAGAGACACGGAGACAGAGACAAAGAGACGGAGACAAAAACCGAGACAGAGACAGAGACCGAGACCGACACAGAGACTGAGACGCAGGCAGAGACAGAGACAGAGACAGTGACAGAGACAGAGACAGGGACAGAGACAGAGACTGAGACAGAGACAAAGACAGAGACAGAGACGGAGACAGAGACAGAGACAGAGGAATAGACAGAGACAGAGACAGAAACAGCGACAGGCACAGGGAGAGGGACAGGGTCAGAGACAGAGACAGAGGATTAGACAGAGACAGAGACAGAAACAGCGACAGGCACAGGGAGAGGGACAGGGACAGAGACAGAGACAGAGACAGAGACAGAGACAGAGACAGAGACAGAGACAGAGACAGAGACAGAGACAGAGACAGAGACAGAGACAGAGACAGAGACAGAGACAGAGACAGAGACAGAGACAGAGACAGAGACAGAGACAGAGACGGAGACTGAGACAGGGACAGAGACAGAGACAGAAACATAAAGACATAGGCACGGAGGCAGCGATGCAGAGACAGAGACAAAGAGACAGAGGCAGAGACACATAGACAGAGACCCAGAGACAGAGACAGAGATACTGACGGAGACAGAGACGGAGGCAGAGACAGAGACAGAGACAGAGACAGAGACAGAGACAGAGACAGAAACAGAGACAGAGACAGAGACTGAGACAGAGGCAGAGACTGAGACTGAGACAGAGAGAGAGACAGAGACAGAGACATAGACAGAGACAGAGACAGAGACAGAGACAGAGACAGAGACAGAGACAGAGACAGAGACAGAGACAGAGACAGGGACAGAGACAGGGCAGAGACGGAGGCAGAGACAGAAACAGAGACGGAGACAAAGACAGAGACAGGGACAGAGACAGGGCAGAGACAGAGGCAGAGACAGAAACAGAGACGGAGACAAAGACCGAGACAGAGGCAGAGACAGAGGGAGAGACAGCGACAGAGACAGAGACAGAGACTGAGACTGAGACAGAGACAGAGACAGAGGCAGAGACACAGAGACGGAGACACAGAGACAGAGATGCAGAGACAGAGACAGAGACAGAGACAGAGACAGAGATAGAGACAGGGCAGAGGCAGAGGCAGAGACAGAAACAGAGACGGAGACAAAGACCGAGACAGAGGCAGAGACAGAGGGCGAGACAGAGACAGAGACAGGGACAGAGACAGAGACAGAGACAGAGACAGAGGCAGAGCCTGATACAGAGACAGAGACAGAGACAGAGACAGAGACAGATACAGAGACTGGGACGGAGACAGAGACAGAGACGGAGACGGAGATAGAGGCAGAGACAGAGGCACAGACAGAGCCAGGGACGGAGATAGAGACAGAGACAGAGGGAGAGACAGCGACAGAGACAGAGACAGAGACAGAGACAGAGACAGAGACAGAGACAGAGGCAGAGACAGAGACAGAGACAGAGACAGAGACAGAGGAAGAGACAGCGACAGAGACAGAGACAGAGACAGAGACAGAGACAGCGACAGAGACAGAGACAGAGACAGAGACAGAGACAGAGACAGCGACAGAGACAGAGACAGAGACAGAGACAGAGACAGAGACAGAGACAGAGACAGAGAAATAGACAGACACAGAGACGGAGACAAAGACCGAGACAGAGACAGAGACGGAGACAGAGGCACAGACAGAGCGAGGGACAGAGACGGAGACAGAGACAGAGGAAGGGACAGCGACAGAGACAGAGACAGAGACAGAGACAGAGACAGAGACAGAGACAGAGACAGAGACAGAGACAGAGACAGAGACAGAGACAGAGACAGAGACTGAGACAGAGGCAGAGACTGAGAGTGAGACAGAGAGAGAGACAGAAACAGAGACATAGACAGAGACAGAGACAGAGACAGAGACAGAGACAGAAACAGAGACGGAGACAAAGACCGAGACAGAGGCCGAGACACAGACAGAGACAGAGACAGAGACAGAGACAGAGACAGAGACAGAGACAGAGACAGAGATGGAGACAGAGACAGAGACAGAGACAGAGACAGAGACAGAGACAGAGACAGAGACAGAGACAGGAACAGAGACAGGGCAGAGACAGAGGCAGAGACAGAAACAGAGACGGAGACAAAGACCGAGACAGAGGCAGAGACAGAGGGAGAGACAGGGACAGAGACAGAGACAGAGACTGAGACTGAGACAGAGACAGAGACAGAGACAGAGGCAGAGACACAGAGACGGAGACACAGAGCCAGAGATGCAGAGACAGAGACAGAGACAGAGACAGAGACAGAGACAGAGATAGAGACAGGGCAGAGGCAGAGGCAGAGACAGAAACAGAGACGGAGACAAAGACCGAGACAGAGGCAGAGACAGAGGGCGAGACAGCGACAGAGACAGAGACAGAGACAGGGACAGAGACAGAGACAGAGACAGAGGCAGAGACAGAGACAGGGACAGAGACAGGGACAGAGACAGAGACAGAGACAGAGGCAGAGACAGATTCAGACACAGAGACAGAGACAGAGACAGAGACAGAGACAGAGACAGAGACAGAGACAGAGACAGAGGCAGAAGCAGAGACTGAGACTGAGACAGAGGCAGAGACAGATTCAGAGACAGAGACAGAGACAGAGACAGAGACAGAGACAGAGACAGAGACAGAGACAGAGACAGAGACAGAGACAGAGACATAGACAGAGACATAGACAGAGACAGAGACAGAGACAGAGACAGAGACAGAGACAGAGACAGAGACAGAGACAGAGACAGAGACAGAGACAGAGACGGAGACAAAGACCGAGACAGAGACAGATACAGAGACTGAGACGGAGACAGAGACAGAGACGGAGACGGAGATAGAGGCAGAGACAGAGACAGAGACGGAGACAGGGGCAGAGACAGAGCCAGGGACGGAGATAGAGACAGAGACAGAGGGAGAGACAGCGACAGAGACAGAGACAGAGACAGAGACAGAGACAGAGACAGAGTCAGAGACAGAGACAGAGACAGAGACAGAGACAGAGACAGAGACAGAGACAGAGACATAGACAGACACAGAGTCAGAGACAGAGACAGAGACAGAGACAGACGCAGGGACTGAGACAGAGGCAGAGACAGCAACAGAGACAGAGACAGAGACAGAGACACAGACAGAGACAGATACAGAGACAGAGACAGAGGCAGAGACTGAGACTGAGACAGAGACAGAGACAGAAACAGAGACGGAGACAAAGACCGAGACAGAGGCCGAGACACAGACAGAGACAGAGAGAGAGACGGAGACGGAGACAGAGACAGAGACAGAGACAGAGACAGAGACAGAGACAGAGACAGAGACAGAGCCAGAGACAGAGGCAGAGACAGATTCAGAGACAGAGACAGAGACAGAGACAGAGACAGAGACAGAGACAGAGACAGAGACAGAGGCAGAAGCAGAGACTGAGACTGAGACAGAGACAGAGACAGAGACAGAAACAGAGACGGAGGCAAAGACCGAGACAGAGGCAGAGACACAGACAGAGACAAAGACAGACACAGAGACAGAGACAGAGACAGAGACAGAGACAGAGACAGAGACAGAGACAGAGACAGAGGCAGAGACAGAGACAGAGACAGAGACAGAGACAGAGACAGAGACAGAGACAGAGGCAGAGACTGAGACTGAGACAGAGACAGGGACAGAAACAGAGACGGAGAAAAGGACCGAGACAGAGGCAGAGACACAGACAGAGACAGAGACAGAGACAGAGACAGAGACAGAGACAGAGACAGAGACAGAGACAGAGACAGAGACAGAGACAGAGACATAGACAGAGACAGAGACAGAGACAGAGACAGAGACAGAGACAGAGACAGAGACAGAGACAGAGACAGAGACAGAGAAATAGACAGACACAGAGACGGAGACAAAGACCGAGACAGAGACAGAGACGGAGACAGAGGCACAGACAGAGCGAGGGACAGAGACGGAGACAGAGACAGAGACAGAGACAGAGACAGAGACAGAGACAGAGACAGAGACAGAGACAGAGACAGAGACAGGGACACAGACAGAGACAGAGACAGAGACAGAGACAGAGACAGAGACAGAGACAGAGGCACAGACACAGAGACGGAGACGCAGAGACAGAGATGCAGAGACATAGAGACAGAGACAGAGACAGAGACAGAGACAGAGACAGAGACAGAGACAGAGACAGAGACAGAGACGGAGACAGAGACAGAGACAGAGGAACAGACAGAGACAGAGACAGAAACAGCGACAGGCACAGGGAGAGGGACAGGGTCAGAGACAGAGACAGAGGAATAGACAGAGACAGAGACAGAAACAGCGACAGGCACAGGGAGAGGGACAGGGACAGGGACAGAGACAGAGACAGAGACAGAGATAGAGACAGAGACAGAGACAGAGATAGAGACAGGGCAGAGACAGAGACAGAGGAATAGACAGAGACAGAGACAGAAACAGCGACAGGCACAGGGAGATGGACAGGGACAGAGACAGAGACAGAGACAGAGACAGAGACAGAGACAGAGACAGAGACAGAGACAGAGACAGACACAGAGACAGAGACAGAGACAGAGACAGAGACAGAGACAGAGACAGAGACAGAGACAGAGACAGTGACAGAGACAGAGACAGAGACAGAGACAGAGACAGAGACAGAGACAGAGACAAAGACAGAGACAGAGACAGAGCCAGAGCCAGAGACAGAGACAGAGACAGAGACAGAGACAGAGTCAGAGACAGAGACAGAGACAGAGACAGAGACAGAGACAGAGACAGAGACAGAGACAGAGACACAGACAGAGACAGAGACAGAGACAGAGACAGAGACAGAGGCAGAGACTGAGGCTGAGACAGAGACAGAGACAGAAACAGAGACGGAGACAAAGACCGAGACAGAGGCCGAGACACAGACAGAGTCAGAGAGAGAGACGGAGACGGAGACAGAGACAGAGACAGAGACAGAGACAGAGACAGGGACAGAGACAGAGACAGAGACAGAGACAGAGACAGAGACAGAGACAGAGACAGAGACAGAGACAGAGACACAGACGGAGACAGGGACAGAGACAGAGACAGAGACAGAGACAGAGACAGAGACAGAGACAGAGACAGAGACAGAGACAGAGACAGAGACAGAGACAGAGACAGAGACAGAGACAGAGACAGAGACAAAGACAGAGACGGAGACAAATACCGAGACAGAGACAGAGATCGAGACAGACACAGAGACTGAGACGCAGGCAGAGACAGAGACAGAGACAGTGACAGAGACAGAGACAGAGACAGAGAGAGAGACTGAGACAGAGACAAAGACAGAGACAGAGACGGAGGCAGAGACAGAGACAGAGGAATAGACAGAGACAGAGAGAGAAACAGCGACAGGCACAGGGAGAGGGACACTGTCAGAGACAGAGACAGAGGAATAGACAGAGACAGAGACAGAAACAGCGACAGGCACAGGGAGGGGGACAGGGACAGAGAGAGAGACAGAGACAGAGACAGAGACAGAGACAGAGACAGAGGCAGAGAGAGAGACAGAGACAGAGACGGAGACAAAGACCGAGACAGAGACAGAGACAGAGACAGACACAGAGACTGAGACGCAGGCAGAGACACAGACAGAGACAGTGACAGAGACAGAGACAGAGACAGAGACAGAGACAGAGACAGAGACAGAGACAGAGACAGAGACAGAGACAGAGACAGAGACAGAGACAGAGACAGAGACAGAGACAGACCCAGAGACAGAGACAGAGATACTGACGGAGACAGAGACGGAGGCAGAGACAGAGACAGAGACAGAGACAGAGACAGAGACAGAGACAGAGACAGAGACAGAGACAGAGACAGAGACAGAGACAGAGACAGAGACAGGGACAGAGACAGGGCAGAGACAGAGGCAGAGACAGAAACAGAGACGGAGACAAAGACAGAGACAGGGACAGAGACAGGGCAGAGACAGAGGCAGAGACAGAAACAGAGACGGAGACAAAGACCGAGACAGAGGCAGAGACAGAGGGAGAGACAGCGACAGAGACAGAGACAGAGACTGAGACTGAGACAGAGACAGAGACAGAGGCGGAGACACAGAGACGGAGACACAGAGACAGAGATGCAGAGACAGAGACAGAGACAGAGACAGAGACAGAGATAGAGACAGGGCAGAGGCAGAGGCAGAGACAGAAACAGAGACGGAGACAAAGACCGAGACAGAGGCAGAGACAGAGGGCGAGACAGCGACAGAGACAGAGACAGAGACAGGGACAGAGACAGAGACAGAGACAGAGACAGAGGCAGAGCCTGATACAGAGACAGAGACAGAGACAGAGACAGAGACAGATACAGAGACTGGGACGGAGACAGAGACAGAGACGGAGACGGAGATAGAGGCAGAGACAGAGGCACAGACAGAGCCAGGGACGGAGATAGAGACAGAGACAGAGGGAGAGACAGCGACAGAGACAGAGACAGAGACAGAGACAGAGACAGAGACAGAGACAGAGACAGAGGCAGAGACAGAGACAGAGACAGAGACAGAGACAGAGGAAGAGACAGCGACAGAGACAGAGACAGAGACAGAGACAGAGACAGAGACAGCGACAGAGACAGAGACAGAGACAGAGACAGAGACAGAGACAGCGACAGAGACAGAGACAGAGACAGAGACAGAGACAGAGACAGAGACAGAGACAGAGACAGAGACAGAGACAGAGACAGAGACAGAGACAGAGACAGAGACAGAGACAGAGACAGAGACAGAGACAGAGACGGAGACAGAGACAGAGACAGAGGAACAGACAGAGACAGAGACAGAAACAGCGACAGGCACAGGGAGAGGGACAGGGTCAGAGACAGAGACAGAGGAATAGACAGAGACAGAGACAGAGACAGAAACAGAGACAGAGACAGAGACTGAGACAGAGGCAGAGACTGAGACTGAGACAGAGAGAGAGACAGAGACAGAGACATAGACAGAGACAGAGACAGAGACAGAGACAGAGACAGAGACAGAGACAGAGACAGAGACAGGGACAGAGACAGGGCAGAGACAGAGGCAGAGACAGAAACAGAGACGGAGACAAAGACCGAGACAGAGGCAGAGACAGAGGGAGAGACAGCGACAGAGACAGAGACAGAGACTGAGACTGAGACAGAGACAGAGACAGAGGCAGAGACACAGAGACGGAGACACAGAGACAGAGATGCAGAGACAGAGACAGAGACAGAGACAGAGACAGAGACAGAGATAGAGACAGGGCAGAGGCAGAGGCAGAGACAGAAACAGAGACGGAGACAAAGACCGAGACAGAGGCAGAGACAGAGGGCGAGACAGCGACAGAGACAGAGACAGAGATAGGGACAGAGACAGAGACAGAGACAGAGACAGAGGCAGAGCCTGATACAGAGACAGAGACAGAGACAGAGACAGAGACAGATACAGAGACTGGGACGGAGACAGAGACAGAGACGGAGACGGAGATAGAGGCAGAGACAGAGACAGAGACGGAGACAGAGACAGAGACAGAGATAGAGACAGGGCAGAGGCAGAGGCAGAGACAGAGACAGAGACGGAGACAGAGACGGAGACAAAGACCGAGACAGAGACAGATACAGAGACTGAGACGGAGACAGAGACAGAGACGGAGACGGAGATAGAGGGAGAGACAGCGACAGAGACGGAGACAGGGGCAGAGACAGAGCCAGGGACGGAGATAGAGACAGAGACAGAGGGAGAGACAGCCACAGAGACAGAGACAGAGACAGAGACAGAGACAGAGACACAGACAGAGACAGAGACAGAGACAGAGACAGAGACAGAGACAGATACAGAGACAGAGGCACAGACACAGAGACGGAGACGCAGAGACAGAGATGCAGAGACATAGACACAGAGACAGAGGCAGAGACGGAGACAGAGACGGAGACAGAGGCAGAGACAGACACAGAGACGGAGGCAGAGACAGAGACAGAGACAGAGACAGAGACAGAGACAGAGACAGAGACAGAGACAGAGACAGAGACAGAGACGGAGACAGAGACAGAGACAGAGACAGAGACAGAGACAGAGACAGATACAGAGACTGAGACGGAGACAGAGACAGAGACAGAGACAGAGACAGAGACAGAGACAGAGACAGAGACAGAGACAGAGACAGAGACAGGTACAGAGACAGAGACAGAGACAGAGACAGAGACAGAGACAGAGACAGAGACAGAGACAGAGACAGAGACAGAGACAGAGACAGAGACAGAGACAGAGACAGAGACGGAGACAAAGATCGAGACAGAGACAGAGACCGAGACAGACACAGAGACTGAGACGCAGGCAGAGACAGAGACAGTGACAGAGACGGAGATAGAGACAGAGACAGAGGCAGAGACAGAGACAGAGACAGAGACAGAGACAGAGGCAGAGACAGAGACAGAGACAGAGACAGAGACAGAGACAGAGACAGAGACAGAGACAGAGGCAGAGACAGAGACAGAGACAGGGACAGAGACAGAGACAGAGACAGAGGCAGAGACAGAGCCAGGGACGGAGATAGTGACAGAGACAGAGACAGAGACAGAGACAGAGACAGAGACAGAGACAGAGACAGAGACAGAGACAGAGACAGAGACAGTGACAGAGACAGAGACGGAGACAAAGACAGAGGCAGAGACAGAGACAGAGACAGAGACAGAGACAGAGACGGAGACAAAGACCGAGACAGAGACAGAGACCGAGACCGACACAGAGACTGAGACGCAGGCAGAGACAGAGACAGAGACAGAGACACGGAGACAGAGACACAGAGACAGAGACACAGAGACAGAGACACAGAGACAGAGACACAGAGACAGAGACAAGGAGACGGAGCCAAAGAGACAGAGACAGAGACACAGGGACTGAGACAGAGCCAGAGACAGAGAAAGAGACAAAGACAGAGACAAAGACAGAGATAAGGACAGAGACCAAAACAGAGACAAAGAGACGGCGACACAGAGACAGAGACACAGAGACGGAGACAAAGGCAGAGATAAAGACAGAGACAAAAACAGAGACAAGGAGACGGAGACACAGAGACAGAGACACAGAGACACAGAGACACGGAGACAGAGACAAAGAGACGGAGACAAAAACCGAGACAGAGACAGAGACCGAGACCGACACAGAGACTGAGACGCAGGCAGAGACAGAGACAGAGACAGTGACAGAGACAGAGACAGGGACAGAGACAGAGACTGAGACAGAGACAAAGACAGAGACAGAGACGGAGACAGAGACAGAGACAGAGGAATAGACAGAGACAGAGACAGAAACAGCGACAGGCACAGGGAGAGGGACAGGGTCAGAGACAGAGACAGAGGATTAGACAGAGACAGAGACAGAAACAGCGACAGGCACAGGGAGAGGGACAGGGACAGAGACAGAGACAGAGACAGAGACAGAGACAGAGACAGAGACAGAGACAGAGACAGAGACAGAGACAGAGACAGAGACAGAGACAGAGACAGAGACAGAGACAGAGACAGAGACAGAGACAGAGACAGAGACAGAGACAGAGACAGAGACGGAGACTGAGACAGGGACAGAGACAGAGACAGAAACATAAAGACATAGGCACGGAGGCAGCGATGCAGAGACAGAGACAAAGAGACAGAGGCAGAGACACATAGACAGAGACCCAGAGACAGAGACAGAGATACTGACGGAGACAGAGACGGAGGCAGAGACAGAGACAGAGACAGAGACAGAGACAGAGACAGAGACAGAGACAGAGACAGAGACAGAGACAGAGACAGAAACAGAGACAGAGACAGAGACTGAGACAGAGGCAGAGACTGAGACTGAGACTGAGACAGAGAGAGAGACAGAGACAGAGACATAGACAGAGACAGAGACAGAGACAGAGACAGAGACAGAGACAGAGACAGAGACAGAGACAGAGACAGAGACAGGGACAGAGACAGGGCAGAGACGGAGGCAGAGACAGAAACAGAGACGGAGACAAAGACAGAGACAGGGACAGAGACAGGGCAGAGGCAGAGGCAGAGACAGAAACAGAGACGGAGACAAAGACCGAGACAGAGGCAGAGACAGAGGGAGAGACAGCGACAGAGACAGAGACAGAGACTGAGACTGAGACAGAGACAGAGACAGAGGCAGAGACACAGAGACGGAGACACAGAGACAGAGATGCAGAGACAGAGACAGAGACAGAGACAGAGACAGAGATAGAGACAGGGCAGAGGCAGAGGCAGAGACAGAAACAGAGACGGAGACAAAGACCGAGACAGAGGCAGAGACAGAGGGCGAGACAGCGACAGAGACAGAGACAGAGACAGGGACAGAGACAGAGACAGAGACAGAGACAGAGGCAGAGCCTGATACAGAGACAGAGACAGAGACAGAGACAGAGACAGATACAGAGACTGGGACGGAGACAGAGACAGAGACGGAGACGGAGATAGAGGCAGAGACAGAGGCACAGACAGAGCCAGGGACGGAGATAGAGACAGAGACAGAGGGAGAGACAGCGACAGAGACAGAGACAGAGACAGAGACAGAGACAGAGACAGAGACAGAGGCAGAGACAGAGACAGAGACAGAGACAGAGACAGAGGAAGAGACAGCGACAGAGACAGAGACAGAGACAGAGACAGAGACAGAGACAGCGACAGAGACAGAGACAGAGACAGAGACAGAGACAGAGACAGCGACAGAGACAGAGACAGAGACAGAGACAGAGACAGAGACAGAGAAATAGACAGACACAGAGACGGAGACAAAGACCGAGACAGAGACAGAGACGGAGACAGAGGCACAGACAGAGCGAGGGACAGAGACGGAGACAGAGACAGAGGAAGGGACAGCGACAGAGACAGAGACAGAGACAGAGACAGAGACAGAGACAGAGACAGAGACAGAGACAGAGACAGAGACAGAGACAGAGACAGAGACAGAGACTGAGACAGAGGCAGAGACTGAGAGTGAGACAGAGAGAGAGACAGAAACAGAGACATAGACAGAGACAGAGACAGAGACAGAGACAGAGACAGAGACAGAGACAGAGACAGAGACAGAGACAGGGACAGAGACAGGGCAGAGACAGAGGCAGAGACAGAAACAGAGACGGAGACAAAGACCGAGACAGAGGCAGAGACAGAGGGAGAGACAGCGACAGAGACAGAGACAGAGACTGAGACTGAGACAGAGACAGAGACAGAGACAGAGGCAGAGACACAGAGACGGAGACACAGAGCCAGAGATGCAGAGACAGAGACAGAGACAGAGACAGAGACAGAGATAGAGACAGGGCAGAGGCAGAGGCAGAGACAGAAACAGAGACGGAGACAAAGACCGAGACAGAGGCAGAGACAGAAACAGAGACGGAGACAAAGACCGAGACAGAGGCCGAGACACAGACAGAGACAGAGAGAGAGACGGAGACGGAGACAGAGACAGAGACAGAGACAGAGACAGAGACAGAGACAGAGACAGAGACAGAGACAGAGCCAGAGACAGAGGCAGAGACAGATTCAGAGACAGAGACAGAGACAGAGACAGAGACAGAGACAGAGACAGAGACAGAGATGGAGACAGAGACAGAGACAGAGACAGAGACAGAGACAGAGACAGAGACAGAGACAGGGACAGAGACAGGGCAGAGACAGAGGCAGAGACAGAAACAGAGACGGAGACAAAGACCGAGACAGAGGCAGAGACAGAGGGAGAGACAGCGACAGAGACAGAGACAGAGACTGAGACTGAGACAGAGACAGAGACAGAGACAGAGGCAGAGACACAGAGACGGAGACACAGAGCCAGAGATGCAGAGACAGAGACAGAGACAGAGACAGAGACAGAGACAGAGATAGAGACAGGGCAGAGGCAGAGGCAGAGACAGAAACAGAGACGGAGACAAAGACCGAGACAGAGGCAGAGACAGAGGGCGAGACAGCGACAGAGACAGAGACAGAGACAGGGACAGAGACAGAGACAGAGACAGAGGCAGAGACAGAGACAGGGACAGAGACAGGGACAGAGACAGAGACAGAGACAGAGGCAGAGACAGATTCAGACACAGAGACAGAGACAGAGACAGAGACAGAGACAGAGACAGAGACAGAGACAGAGACAGAGACAGAGACAGAGACAGAGACAGAGACATAGACAGAGACATAGACAGAGACAGAGACAGAGACAGAGACAGAGACAGAGACAGAGACAGAGACAGAGACAGAGACAGAGACAGAGACAGAGACAGAGACAGAGACAGAGACAGAGACGGAGACAAAGACCGAGACAGAGACAGATACAGAGACTGAGACAGAGACAGAGACAGAGACGGAGACGGAGATAGAGGCAGAGACAGAGACAGAGACGGAGACAGGGGCAGAGACAGAGCCAGGGACGGAGATAGAGACAGAGACAGAGGGAGAGACAGCGACAGAGACAGAGACAGAGACAGAGACAGAGACAGAGACAGAGTCAGAGACAGAGACAGAGACAGAGACAGAGACAGAGACAGAGACAGAGACAGAGACATAGACAGACACAGAGTCAGAGACAGAGACAGAGACAGAGACAGACGCAGGGACTGAGACAGAGGCAGAGACAGCAACAGAGACAGAGACAGAGACAGAGACACAGACAGAGACAGATACAGAGACAGAGACAGAGGCAGAGACTGAGACTGAGACAGAGACAGAGACAGAAACAGAGACGGAGACAAAGACCGAGACAGAGGCCGAGACACAGACAGAGACAGAGAGAGAGACGGAGACGGAGACAGAGACAGAGACAGAGACAGAGACAGAGACAGAGACAGAGACAGAGACAGAGCCAGAGACAGAGGCAGAGACAGATTCAGAGACAGAGACAGAGACAGAGACAGAGACAGAGACAGAGACAGAGACAGAGACAGAGGCAGAAGCAGAGACTGAGACTGAGACAGAGACAGAGACAGAGACAGAAACAGAGACGGAGGCAAAGACCGAGACAGAGGCAGAGACACAGACAGAGACAAAGACAGACACAGAGACAGAGACAGAGACAGAGACAGAGACAGAGACAGAGACAGAGACAGAGGCAGAGACAGAGACAGAGACAGAGACAGAGACAGAGACAGAGACAGAGAGAGAGGCAGAGACTGAGACTGAGACAGAGACAGGGACAGAAACAGAGACGGAGAAAAGGACCGAGACAGAGGCAGAGACACAGACAGAGACAGAGACAGAGACAGAGACAGAGACAGAGACAGAGACAGAGACAGAGACAGAGACAGAGACATAGACAGAGACAGAGACAGAGACAGAGACAGAGACAGAGACAGAGACAGAGACAGAGACAGAGACAGAGACAGAGAAATAGACAGACACAGAGACGGAGACAAAGACCGAGACAGAGACAGAGACGGAGACAGAGGCACAGACAGAGCGAGGGACAGAGACGGAGACAGAGACAGAGACAGAGACAGAGACAGAGACAGAGACAGAGACAGAGACAGAGACAGAGACAGAGACAGAGACACAGACAGAGACAGAGACAGAGACAGAGACAGAGACAGAGGCACAGACACAGAGACGGAGACGCAGAGACAGAGATGCAGAGACATAGAGACAGAGACAGAGACAGAGACAGAGACAGAGACAGAGACAGAGACAGAGACAGAGACGGAGACAGAGACAGAGACAGAGGAACAGACAGAGACAGAGACAGAAACAGCGACAGGCACAGGGAGAGGGACAGGGTCAGAGACAGAGACGGAGGAATAGACAGAGACAGAGACAGAAACAGCGACAGGCACAGGGAGAGGGACAGGGACAGGGACAGAGACAGAGACAGAGACAGAGATAGAGACAGAGACAGAGACAGAGATAGAGACAGGGCAGAGACAGAGACAGAGGAATAGACAGAGACAGAGACAGAAACAGCGACAGGCACAGGGAGATGGACAGGGACAGAGACAGAGACAGAGACAGAGACAGAGACAGAGACAGAGACAGAGACAGAGACAGAGACAGACACAGAGACAGAGACAGAGACAGAGACAGAGACAGAGACAGAGACAGAGACAGAGACAGAGACAGAGACAGAGACAGAGACAGAGACAGAGACAGAGACAGAGACAGAGACAGAGACAAAGACAGAGACAGAGACAGAGCCAGAGCCAGAGACAGAGACAGAGACAGAGACAGAGACAGAGTCAGAGACAGAGACAGAGACAGAGACAGAGACAGAGACAGAGACAGAGACAGAGACACAGACAGAGACAGAGACAGAGACAGAGACAGAGGCAGAGACTGAGGCTGAGACAGAGACAGAGACAGAAACAGAGACGGAGACAAAGACCGAGACAGAGGCCGAGACACAGACAGAGTCAGAGAGAGAGACGGAGACGGAGACAGAGACAGAGACAGAGACAGAGACAGAGACAGGGACAGAGACAGAGACAGAGACAGAGACAGAGACAGAGACAGAGACAGAGACAGAGACAGAGACAGAGACACAGACGGAGACAGGGACAGAGACAGAGACAGAGACAGAGACAGAGACAGAGACAGAGACAGAGACAGAGACAGAGACAGAGACAGAGACAGAGACAGAGACAGAGACAGAGACAAAGACAGAGACGGAGACAAATACCGAGACAGAGACAGAGATCGAGACAGACACAGAGACTGAGACGCAGGCAGAGACAGAGACAGAGACAGTGACAGAGACAGAGACAGAGACAGAGAGAGAGACTGAGACAGAGACAAAGACAGAGACAGAGACGGAGGCAGAGACAGAGACAGAGGAATAGACAGAGACAGAGAGAGAAACAGCGACAGGCACAGGGAGAGGGACACTGTCAGAGACAGAGACAGAGGAATAGACAGAGACAGAGACAGAAACAGCGACAGGCACAGGGAGGGGGACAGGGACAGAGACAGAGACAGAGACAGAGACAGAGACAGAGACAGAGACAGAGGCAGAGAGAGAGACAGAGACAGAGACGGAGACGGAGATAGAGGCAGAGACAGAGGCACAGACAGAGCCAGGGACGGAGATAGAGACAGAGACAGAGGGAGAGACAGCGACAGAGACAGAGACAGAGACAGAGACAGAGACAGAGACAGAGACAGAGGCAGAGACAGAGACAGAGACAGAGACAGAGACAGAGACAGAGGAAGAGACAGCGACAGAGACAGAGACAGAGACAGAGACAGAGACAGCGACAGAGACAGAGACAGAGACAGAGACAGAGACAGAGACAGCGACAGAGACAGAGACAGAGACAGAGACAGAGACAGAGACAGAGACAGAGACAGAGACAGAGAAATAGACAGACACAGAGACGGAGACAAAGACCGAGACAGAGACAGAGACGGAGACAGAGGCACAGACAGAGCGAGGGACAGAGACGGAGACAGAGACAGAGGAAGGGACAGCGACAGAGACAGAGACAGAGACAGAGACAGAGACAGAGACAGAGACAGAGACAGAGACAGAGACAGAGACAGAGACAGAGACAGAGACAGAGACTGAGACAGAGGCAGAGACTGAGAGTGAGACAGAGAGAGAGACAGAAACAGAGACATAGACAGAGACAGAGACAGAGACAGAGACAGAGACAGAGACAGAGACAGAGACAGAGACAGAGACAGGGACAGAGACAGGGCAGAGACAGAGGCAGAGACAGAAACAGAGACGGAGACAAAGACCGAGACAGAGGCAGAGACAGAGGGAGAGACAGCGACAGAGACAGAGACAGAGACTGAGACTGAGACAGAGACAGAGACAGAGACAGAGGCAGAGACACAGAGACGGAGACACAGAGCCAGAGATGCAGAGACAGAGACAGAGACAGAGACAGAGACAGAGATAGAGACAGGGCAGAGGCAGAGGCAGAGACAGAAACAGAGACGGAGACAAAGACCGAGACAGAGGCAGAGACAGAGGGCGAGACAGCGACAGAGACAGAGACAGAGACAGGGACAGAGACAGAGACAGAGACAGAGGCAGAGACAGAGACAGGGACAGAGACAGGGACAGAGACAGAGACAGAGACAGAGGCAGAGACAGATTCAGAGACAGAGACAGAGACAGAGACAGAGACAGAGACAGAGACAGAGGCAGAGACAGAGGCAGAAGCAGAGACTGAGACTGAGACAGAGGCAGAGACAGATTCAGAGACAGAGACAGAGACAGAGACAGAGACAGAGACAGAGACAGAGACAGAGACAGAGACAGAGACAGAGACATAGACAGAGACATAGACAGAGACAGAGACAGAGACAGAGACAGAGACAGAGACAGAGACAGAGACAGAGACAGAGACAGAGACAGAGACGGAGACAAAGACCGAGACAGAGACAGATACAGAGACTGAGACGGAGACAGAGACAGAGACGGAGACGGAGATAGAGGCAGAGACAGAGACAGAGACGGAGACAGGGGCAGAGACAGAGCCAGGGACGGAGATAGAGACAGAGACAGAGGGAGAGACACAGAGACGGAGACACAGAGACAGAGATGCAGAGACAGAGACAGAGACAGAGACAGAGACAGAGATAGAGACAGGGCAGAGGCAGAGGCAGAGACAGAAACAGAGACGGAGACAAAGACCGAGACAGAGGCAGAGACAGAGGGCGAGACAGCGACAGAGACAGAGACAGAGACAGGGACAGAGACAGAGACAGAGACAGAGACAGAGACAGAGGCAGAGCCTGATACAGAGACAGAGACAGAGACAGAGACAGAGACAGAGACAGATACAGAGACTGGGACGGAGACAGAGACAGAGACGGAGACGGAGATAGAGGCAGAGACAGAGGCACAGACAGAGCCAGGGACGGAGATAGAGACAGAGACAGAGGGAGAGACAGCGACAGAGACAGAGACAGAGACAGAGACAGAGACAGAGACAGAGACAGAGACAGAGGCAGAGACAGAGACAGAGACAGAGACAGAGACAGAGGAAGAGACAGCGACAGAGACAGAGACAGAGACAGAGACAGAGACAGCGACAGAGACAGAGACAGAGACAGAGACAGAGACAGAGACAGAGACAGCGACAGAGACAGAGACAGAGACAGAGACAGAGACAGAGACAGAGACAGAGACAGAGAAATAGACAGACACAGAGACGGAGACAAAGACCGAGACAGAGACAGAGACGGAGACAGAGGCACAGACAGAGCGAGGGACAGAGACGGAGACAGAGACAGAGGAAGGGACAGCGACAGAGACAGAGACAGAGACAGAGACAGAGACAGAGACAGAGACAGAGACAGAGACAGAGACAGAGACAGAGACAGAGACAGAGACAGAGACAGAGACTGAGACAGAGGCAGAGACTGAGAGTGAGACAGAGAGAGAGACAGAAACAGAGACATAGACAGAGACAGAGACAGAGACAGAGACAGAGACAGAGACAGAGACAGAGACAGAGACAGAGACAGGGACAGAGACAGGGCAGAGACAGAGGCAGAGACAGAAACAGAGACGGAGACAAAGACCGAGACAGAGGCAGAGACAGAGGGAGAGACAGCGACAGAGACAGAGACAGAGACTGAGACTGAGACAGAGACAGAGACAGAGACAGAGGCAGAGACACAGAGACGGAGACACAGAGCCAGAGATGCAGAGACAGAGACAGAGACAGAGACAGAGACAGAGATAGAGACAGGGCAGAGGCAGAGGCAGAGACAGAAACAGAGACGGAGACAAAGACCGAGACAGAGGCAGAGACAGAGGGCGAGACAGCGACAGAGACAGAGACAGAGACAGGGACAGAGACAGAGACAGAGACAGAGGCAGAGACAGAGACAGGGACAGAGACAGGGACAGAGACAGAGACAGAGACAGAGGCAGAGACAGATTCAGAGACAGAGACAGAGACAGAGACAGAGACAGAGACAGAGACAGAGACAGAGACAGAGACAGAGGCAGAAGCAGAGACTGAGACTGAGACAGAGGCAGAGACAGATTCAGAGACAGAGACAGAGACAGAGACAGAGACAGAGACAGAGACAGAGACAGAGACAGAGACAGAGACAGAGACAGAGACATAGACAGAGACATAGACAGAGACAGAGACAGAGACAGAGACAGAGACAGAGACAGAGACAGAGACAGAGACAGAGACAGAGACGGAGACAAAGACCGAGACAGAGACAGATACAGAGACTGAGACGGAGACAGAGACAGAGACGGAGACGGAGATAGAGGCAGAGACAGAGACAGAGACGGAGACAGGGGCAGAGACAGAGCCAGGGACGGAGATAGAGACAGAGACAGAGGGAGAGACAGCGACAGAGACAGAGACAGAGACAGAGACAGAGACAGAGACAGAGACAGAGTCAGAGACAGAGACAGAGACAGAGACAGAGACAGAGACAGAGACAGAGACAGAGACAGAGACAGAGGCAGAGACTGAGACTGAGACAGAGACAGGGACAGAAACAGAGACGGAGAAAAGGACCGAGACAGAGGCAGAGACACAGACAGAGACAGAGACAGAGACAGAGACAGAGACAGAGACAGAGACAGAGACAGAGACAGAGACAGAGACAGAGACAGAGACAGAAACAGAGACGGAGACAAAGACCGAGACAGAGGCCGAGACACAGACAGAGACAGAGAGAGAGACGGAGACGGAGACAGAGACAGAGACAGAGACAGAGACAGAGACAGAGACAGAGACAGAGACAGAGACAGAGCCAGAGACAGAGGCAGAGACAGATTCAGAGACAGAGACAGAGACAGAGAAATAGACAGACACAGAGACGGAGACAAAGACCGAGACAGAGACAGAGACGCAGACAGAGGCACAGACAGAGCGAGGGACAGAGACGGAGACAGAGACAGAGACAGAGACAGAGACAGAGACAGAGACAGAGACAGAGACAGAGACAGAGACAGAGACAGAGACACAGACAGAGACAGAGACAGAGACAGAGACAGAGACAGAGACAGAGACAGAGGCACAGACACAGAGACGGAGACGCAGAGACAGAGATGCAGAGACATAAAGACAGAGACAGAGACAGAGACAGAGACAGAGACAGAGACAGAGACAGAGACAGAGACGGAGACAGAGACAGAGACAGAGGAACAGACAGAGACAGAGACAGAAACAGCGACAGGCACAGGGAGAGGGACAGGGTCAGAGACAGAGACAGAGGAATAGACAGAGACAGAGACAGAAACAGCGACAGGCACAGGGAGAGGGACAGGGACAGGGACAGAGACAGAGACAGAGACAGAGATAGAGACAGAGACAGAGACAGAGATAGAGACAGGGCAGAGACAGAGACAGAGGAATAGACAGAGACAGAGACAGAAACAGCGACAGGCACAGGGAGATGGACAGGGACAGAGACAGAGACAGAGACAGAGACAGAGACAGAGACAGAGACAGAGACAGAGACAGAGACAGACACAGAGACAGAGACAGAGACAGAGACAGAGACAGAGACAGAGACAGAGACAGAGACAGAGACAGAGACAGAGACAGAGACAGAGACAGAGACAGAGACAGAGACAGAGACAGAGACAGAGACAGAGACAGAGACAGAGACAGAGACAAAGACAGAGACAGAGACAGAGACAGAGCCAGAGACAGAGACAGAGACAGAGACAGAGACAGAGTCAGAGACAGAGACAGAGACAGAGACAGAGACAGAGACAGAGACAGAGACAGAGACACAGACAGAGACAGAGACAGAGACAGAGACAGAGGCAGAGACTGAGGCTGAGACAGAGACAGAGACAGAAACAGAGACGGAGACAAAGACCGAGCCAGAGGCCGAGACACAGACAGAGTCAGAGAGAGAGACGGAGACGGAGACAGAGACAGAGGCAGAGACAGAGACAGAGACAGGGACAGAGACAGAGACAGAGACAGAGACAGAGACAGAGACAGAGACAGAGACAGAGACAGAGACAGAGACAGAGACAGAGACAGAGACACAGACGGAGACAGGGACAGAGACAGAGACAGAGACAGAGACAGAGACAGAGACAGAGACAGAGACAGAGACAGAGACAGAGACAGAGACAGAGACAGAGACAAAGACAGAGACGGAGACAAATACCGAGACAGAGACAGAGATCGAGACAGACACAGAGACTGAGACGCAGGCAGAGACAGAGACAGAGACAGTGACAGAGACAGAGACAGAGACAGAGACAGGGAGAGAGACTGAGACAGAGACAAAGACAGAGACAGAGACGGAGGCAGAGACAGAGACAGAGGAATAGACAGAGACAGAGAGAGAAACAGCGACAGGCACAGGGAGAGGGACACTGTCAGAGACAGAGACAGAGGAATAGACAGAGACAGAGACAGAAACAGCGACAGGCACAGGGAGGGGGACAGGGACAGAGACAGAGACAGAGACAGAGACAGAGACAGAGACAGAGACAGAGGCAGAGAGAGAGACAGAGACAGAGACGGAGACAAAGACCGAGACAGAGACAGAGACAGAGACAGACACAGAGACTGAGACGCAGGCAGAGACACAGACAGAGACAGTGACAGAGACAGAGACAGAGACAGAGACAGAGACAGAGACAGAGACAGAGACAGAGACAGAGACAGAGACAGAGACAGAGACAGAGACAGAGACAGAGACAGAGACAGAGACAGAGACAGAGACAGAGACAGAGACAGAGACAGAGACAGAGACAGAGACAGAGACAGAGACAGAGACAGACACAGAGACATAGTCAGAGACAGAGACAGAGACAGAGACAGAGACAGAGACAGAGACAGAGACAGAGACAGAGACAGAGACAGAGACAGAGACAGAGACAGAGACAGAGACAGAGACAGAGACAGAGACGGAGACAGAGACAGAGACAGAGACGGAGACAAAGACCGAGACAGAGACAGAGACAGAGACAGAGACAGAGACAGAGACAGAGACAGAGACAGAGACAGAGACAGAGACAGAGACAGAGACAGAGACAGAGACAGAGACAGAGACAGAGACAGAGACAGAGACAGAGACAGAGACAGAGACAGAGACAGAGACAGAGACAGAGACAGAGACAGAGACAGAGACAGAGACAGAGACAAAGACAGAGACAGAGACAGAGACAGAGCCAGAGACAGAGACAGAGACAGAGACAGAGACAGAGACAGAGACAGAGACAGAGACAGAGACAGAGACACAGACAGAGACAGAGACAGAGACAGAGACAGAGGCAGAGACGGAGATAGAGGAAGAGGCAGAGACAGAGACGGAGACAGAGGCAGAGACAGAGACAGAGACAGAGACAGAGACAGAGACAGAGACAGAGACAGAGGCAGAGATTGAGACTGAGACAGAGAGAGAGACAGAGACAGAAACAGAGACGGAGGCAAAGACCGAGACAGAGGCAGAGACAGAGACAGAGACAGAGACAGAGACAGAGACAGAGACAGAGACAGAGACAGAGACAGAGACAGAGACAGAGACAGAGACAGAGACAGAGACAGAGACAGAGACAGAGACAGAGACAGAGACAGAGACAGAGACAGAGACAGAGACAGAGACAGAGACAGAGACAGAGACAGAGACAGAGACAGAGACCGAGACAGACACAGAGACTGAGACGCAGGCAGAGACAGAGACAGTGACAGAGACGGAGATAGAGACAGAGACAGAGGCAGAGACAGAGACAGAGACAGAGACAGAGACAGAGGCAGAGACAGAGACAGAGACAGAGACAGAGACAGAGACAGAGACAGAGACAGAGACAGAGGCAGAGACAGAGACAGAGACAGGGACAGAGACAGAGACAGAGACAGAGGCAGAGACAGAGCCAGGGACGGAGATAGTGACAGAGACAGAGACAGAGACAGAGACAGAGACAGAGACAGAGACAGAGACAGAGACAGAGACAGAGACAGAGACAGAGACAGTGACAGAGACAGAGACGGAGACAAAGACAGAGGCAGAGACAGAGACAGAGACAGAGACAGAGACAGAGACGGAGACAAAGACCGAGACAGAGACAGAGACCGAGACCGACACAGAGACTGAGACGCAGGCAGAGACAGAGACAGAGACAGAGGCACAGAGACAGAGACACAGAGACAGAGACACAGAGACAGAGACACAGAGACAGAGACACAGAGACAGAGGCAAGGAGACGGAGCCAAAGAGACAGAGACAGAGACACAGGGACTGAGACAGAGCCAGAGACAGAGAAAGAGACAAAGACACAGACAAAGACAGAGATAAAGACAGAGACCAAAACAGAGACAAAGAGACGGCGACACAGAGACAGAGACACAGAGACGGAGACACAGGCAGAGATAAAGACAGAGACAAAAACAGAGACAAGGAGACGGAGACACAGAGACAGAGACACAGAGACTGAGACGCAGGCAGAGACAGAGACAGTGACAGAGACGGAGATAGAGACAGAGACAGAGGCAGAGACAGAGACAGAGACAGAGACAGAGACAGAGGCAGAGACAGAGACAGAGACAGAGACAGAGACAGAGACAGAGACAGAGACAGAGACAGAGGCAGAGACAGAGACAGAGACAGGGACAGAGACAGAGACAGAGACAGAGGCAGAGACAGAGCCAGGGACGGAGATAGTGACAGAGACAGAGACAGAGACAGAGACAGAGACAGAGACAGAGACAGAGACAGAGACAGAGACAGAGACAGAGACAGTGACAGAGACAGAGACGGAGACAAAGACAGAGGCAGAGACAGAGACAGAGACAGAGACAGAGACAGAGACGGAGACAAAGACCGAGACAGAGACAGAGACCGAGACCGACACAGAGACTGAGACGCAGGCAGAGACAGAGACAGAGACAGAGACACAGAGACAGAGACACAGAGACAGAGACACAGAGACAGAGACACAGAGACAGAGACACAGAGACAGAGACAAGGAGACGGAGCCAAAGAGACAGAGACAGAGACACAGGGACTGAGACAGAGCCAGAGACAGAGAAAGAGACAAAGACACAGACAAAGACAGAGATAAAGACAGAGACCAAAACAGAGACAAAGAGACGGCGACACAGAGACAGAGACACAGAGACGGAGACACAGGCAGAGATAAAGACAGAGACAAAAACAGAGACAAGGAGACGGAGACACAGAGACAAAGACACAGAGACACAGAGACACGGAGACAGAGACAAAGAGACGGAGACAAAAACCGAGACAGAGACAGAGACCGAGACCGACACAGAGACTGAGACGCAGGCAGAGACAGAGACAGAGACAGTGACAGAGACAGAGACAGGGACAGAGACAGAGACTGAGACAGAGACAAAGACAGAGACAGAGACGGAGGCAGAGACAGAGACAGAGGAATAGACAGAGACAGAGACAGAAACAGCGACAGGCACAGGGAGAGGGACACTGTCAGAGACAGAGACAGAGGAATAGACAGAGACAGAGACAGAAACAGCGACAGGCACAGGGAGGGGGACAGGGACAGAGACAGAGACAGAGACAGAGACCGAAACAGAGACGGAGGCAAAGACCGAGACAGAGGCAGGGACACAGACAGAGACAGAGACAGAGACAGAGACAGAGACAGAGACAGAGACAGAGACAGAGACAGAGACAGAGACAGAGACAGAGGCAGAGACAGAGACAGAGACAGAGACAGAGACAGAGACAGAGACAGAGACAGAGACAGAGACAGAGACAGAGACAGAGACAGAGACAGAGACAGAGACAGAGACAGAGACAGAGACAGAGACAGAGACAGAGACAGAGACGGAGACAAAGACCGAGACAGAGACAGATACAGAGACTGAGACGGAGACAGAGACAGAGACGGAGACGGAGATAGAGGCAGAGACAGAGACAGAGACGGAGACAGGGGCAGAGACAGAGCCAGGGACGGAGATAGAGACAGAGACAGAGGGAGAGACAGCGACAGAGACAGAGACAGAGACAGAGACAGAGACAGAGACAGAGACAGAGACAGAGACAGAGACAGACGCAGGGACTGAGACAGAGGCAGAGACGGCGACAGAGACAGAGACAGAGACAGAGACAGAGACAGAGACAGAGACAGAGACAGAGACGGAGACAAAGACCGAGACAGAGACAGATACAGAGACTGAGACGGAGACAGAGACAGAGACGGAGACGGAGATAGAGGCAGAGACAGAGACAGAGACGGAGACAGGGGCAGAGACAGAGCCAGGGACGGAGATATAGACAGAGACAGAGGGAGAGACAGCGACAGAGACAGAGACAGAGACAGAGACAGAGACAGAGACAGAGACAGAGACAGAGACAGAGACAGAGACAGAGACAGAGACAGAGACAGAGACAGAGACGGAGGCAGAGACAGAGACAGAGACAGAGACAGAGACAAAGACAGAGACAGAGACAGAGACAGAGACAGAGACAGAGACAGAGACAGAGACAGAGACAGAGACAGAGACAGAGACAGAGACAGAGGCAGAGACAGAGACAGAGACAGAGACGGAGACAGAGACAGAGACAGAGGAACAGACAGAGACAGAGACAGAAACAGCGACAGGCAAAGGGAGAGGGACAGGGTCAGAGACAGAGACAGAGGAATAGACAGAGACAGAGACAGAAACAGCGACAGGCACAGGGAGAGGGACAGGGACAGGGACAGAGACAGAGACAGAGATAGAGGCAGAGACTGAGACTGAGACAGAGACAGAGACAGAAACAGAGACGGAGACAAAGACCGAGACAGAGGCCGAGACACAGACAGAGACAGAGAGAGAGACGGAGACGGAGACAGAGACAGAGACAGAGACAGGGACAGAGACAGAGACAGAGACAGAGACAGAGACAGAGACAGAGACAGAGACAGAGACAGAGACAGAGACAGAGACAGAGACAGAGACAGAGACAGAGACTGAGACAGAGACAAAGACAGAGACAGAGACGGAGGCAGAGACAGAGACAGAGGAATAGACAGAGACAGAGACAGAAACAGCGACAGGCACAGGGAGAGGGACACTGTCAGAGACAGAGACAGAGGAATAGACAGAGACAGAGACAGAAACAGCGACAGGCACAGGGAGGGGGACACGGACAGAGACAGAGACAGAGACAGAGACAGAAACAGAGACGGAGGCAAAGACCGAGACAGAGGCAGGGACACAGACAGAGAGAGAGACAGAGACAGAGACAGAGACGGAGACAGAGACAGAGACAGAGACAGAGACAGAGACAGAGACAGAGACAGAGACAGAGACAGAGACAGAGACAGAGACAGAGTCAGAGACGGAGACAAAGACCGAGACAGACGCAGGGACTGAGACAGAGGCAGAGACAGCGACACAGACAGAGACAGAGACAGAGGCAGAGACTGAGACTGAGACAGAGAGAGAGACAGAGACAGAAACAGAGACGGAGGCAAAGACCGAGACAGAGGCAGAGACAGAGACAGAGAGAGAGACAGAGACAGAAACAGAGACGGAGGCAAAGACCGAGGCAGAGGCAGAGACAGAGACAGAGACCGAGACAGAGACAGAGACAGAGACAGAGACAGAGACAGAGACAGAGACAGAGACAGAGACAGAGACAGAGACAGAGACAGAGACAGAGACAGAGACAGAGACAGAGACAGAGACAGAGACAGTGACAGAGACAGAGACAGAGACAGAGACAGAGGCAGAGACAGAGACAGAGACAGAGACGGAGACAAAGACCGAGACAGCGACAGAGACAGAGACAGAAAGAGAGACGGAGGCAAAGACCGAGACAGAGGCAGAGACACAGACAGAGACAGAGACAGAGACAGAGACAGAGACAGAGACAGAGACAGAGACAGAGACAGAGACAGGGACAGAGACAGATACAGAGACTGAGACGGAGACAGAGACAGAGACAGAGACAGAGACAGAGACAGAGACAGAGACAGAGACAGAGACAGAGACAGAGACAGAGACAGAGACAGAGACAGAGACGGAGACAGAGACAGAGGAAGAGACAGAGACAGAGACAGAGACAGAGACGGAGACTGAGACAGAGACAGAGACAGAGACAGAGACGGAGACGG